>JAFEMH010002136.1:0-373291 GCA_022495995.1 Adenophora triphylla var. japonica | reverse complement strand
TGAAATAAAAATTTAATTAAAATGAATTAATTCGGCGGCGAAAATTTAAAGTCATTGAGATAATTTAATTTAATTAATTTTGAGCTTCTGGCGCGGAAATTTCCGTCATTTGAAATAAAAATTTAATTAAATTAAGTTAATTCGGCGACGGAAATTTTAATATTTAGATTAATTAATTTTAATTAAATTTTTATTCGGCAACGGAATATTCATGATGAAAATAAAAATTAAATTAAATTTTCAATTGAGTGATATAGCGGCGAATTTGTTAAACCCGGAATAAAAATTTAATTAAAATATTATTAATACGTGACGGAAATTTCCATCGGCGATGTAATGCAATAAAATAAAAAAAAAATTTAAAATATCAATGAACCAATTTTTTTGTACACGATATAACAATTCAATTGATAAAACTAAAACTATAAATCTAAAAACCAAATATCGAGCGTACCCAAATAGGAGGGGTTGGGGCTCCCGCGGGTGTACCAGAATCGGTGGGGAGGGCGGACATCCCTAGTGCCGAAAATATAATATATACAAATACAAACGGAAATATCCACCAAATGTTATTACAAACGAAGTATAAAATAGTACAGAAATCCAACTCGGGGGATTGGGGGAGAATTGGAAATTACCGTCATTTTTGCTTTAGGTCTGCATTTGGGCCATCAACATCTCAAATTTACAATTCGTCTCCTCACGATCTTTGCGCCAAGCTCTTGCCTTTTTACAGCACGTGCACGAGCCTCATGAGACTGCGCACTTGCCTTTGTTCTGAGCCTCCGCAAGAGCCTGCTGCCGGCCGTGCGTCTCTCCTCCCGGCCAGGGTGAGCCTCCGGATCATCGATCCTCGAATCATTATACCGAGTATCGGCGTGAAAAAGATTTGGCCGACGGCCAATGGAGTCGACGTCGATGGGGCATTGCAGCCCGTAATCCCACTTTCCTGGCTAACACTCGGTCTCCTCTCTTTGGATGTCCATCCGAGGTGACCAGAAGCGCCAAACCGAGGCACGAAAGGAACGGGGGCTGGCGGAGGAGTACCTTCGGGGGAACAACGAGCGGCTTGATATGTACTTTCTGTCAAAATAAAAACAACGACAAATATAATCATATACACAATGTAATGTACATAAATAAATTTACATATTCAAAATCAAGTCATTTAAATATAAATAAATTTACTTACAAAGGCATTAGCGGAGCGATCATCAACCCATTGCGGAGGTTGATCGGGCGATGTAGGAGCTCGAACATGGGTGCAAACGAAAACATCCAAAAAGCGACATCCGGCCCATGTTCCTTTTCCTATAAATAAAAGAAGCAAGATTATTATTTTGAAATGGTATAAATGCATGACATTTAGCTTCCCATATTATCCTTGTGATAAAAAAATGTTCTCTTTAATCACTAAAGTTGTGAGTATAATATTTACTTATTTCATTAGGATTTAGGGGTAATCTTAGAAAAGAAAACATACACTACATTTACACTAAAACCATGGATTTCATAGCATCAACGGCTCCCGGCTAACATACGTACATAAACCTATTTAAAAGCATGCATACACTACATTTAAACTAACACCCCATGTATTTCTTATCATTTACACTAACACCCACCAACAACGTGCATACAACCGTCCTGTTTGGTTTCAAAGTCAATTAAACTAAAACCATGGATTTCATAGCATCAACATGGCTCCCGGCTAACATACGTACATAAGGCGGATTTAAAAGCATGCATACACTACATTTAAACTAACACCCCATGTATTTCTTATCATTTACACTAACACCCACCAACAACGTGCATACAACCTTCATGTTTGGTTTCAAAGTCAATTAAACTAAAACCATGGATTTCATAGCATCAACATAGCTCCCCAGCTAACATACGTATATAAACTGATTTCAAAGCATGCATACACTACATTTAAACTAACATACATACCATACGGTAGTGATGCTCGCCGACCCTGATCGTCCCCATCGTATGCTTTGTCGCCGACCCCGAGGAGCCCGCTTTATTTGCCCGAGCCTGTTGGGCAATCGCTATCGCCCCATCCGACGACCAATGTTCGCAAAATCTACGAAACACCTCCTCGGTCATCGAGGAGGTGTCGAGAGGCTATAATTTCACCTCGAGCAAAGCTTAATATAAAATTTAGACTTCGTCATTACCTATAAAAAATATGAATATCTCGTAAACTTATAATGATAACATTATAAAATTAAAAAGTATAATCATTGTTAATTAAACTAATTAAGGATAGATAAATATGTTACCAATATGATCCTGAAATAACTTTGAACACTGTTTCTTGAAAACATATTTAACCGACGCCTCGTCGATATCCGGCGTCTATGTAAATTTCCCCTACAACATATAATGATAACATTACAAAACTAAAAGAATATAATCATTATTAATTATAATATTTTAATAACAAACTCACATTTAAGTTTTAAAAAAAAACCATTAACACATTACCTTAAACGCCTCCCAGACATTCTCCTTCTCCTCCCGTGGCAATGATTTTCGGTTGGGCGAAACCTCTTTGGCATGACCAGAGACCGCCAATACTGCCCAATCTTTGTCCCTGGGGTCGGGCATGCACCTACACACCTGCCCAGTATATTTATACAATAACATTTTAACTTAAATAATGAATTATATATAAAACAAAAAGGAACCAACTTATATCAAATTAATGAAGTGTTACTTACGTACATAATGTTACGATATGCGGAGAAACGTCCTCCCCTCGGGAATCGACGGGAGTAGGAGTATCGGCCACGAGAGGTGGAGGCTGGTACTACTAAGTGTAGGGTCGACATCATCGATGCCGGTAGCTTTGTATCGGATCGGGACGGTTGCGTCCGGTAATAGATTTATGTACACGGGCGTGTCTTCACCTTTGCTCTACTAGAACTTCATATCTAAATACACTAAAAATATTAAAATATACAACTTTAACAATAGGAAATAATATATTCACAATACATATAGCTCCTAGAGATTAAATGTTCAAGAAAAACAAAAATTAACCGATGGATTGGATTAAAAATTAAATTGAGATTGAATTGAAATAATGTGTGCGAGAAATCTTACTCGTCCTCGTGACCTATGAGTTGACGGCTTAATTGATACTCTCCGGGTAATCGTTTTCCATGAATCGGAGACCAATGTCGATTATGCTTTGTAATCGGAGACTAGTCTCCGATTCATGGAAATCGATTACCCACGAGTATCAATTAAGTTGTCGACTCATAGAGTCATGAGAAGAGGTATATTTCTCGCTCACATTATTTCAATTCAATTCAATTTTAATCAATCCATCGTGTTATTACGAAACACACTCACCAAATAAACTAAAACAATCGTTGACTAATTTTAATAATCTAAAGCATTCACAATACATATAAAACTTTAAAGTTCTAATAATCTAAAGCATTCACAATACATATAAAACTTTTTAAACTATTAATAATATAAAGCATTCACAATACATATAAAACTTTAAAGTTCTAATAATCTAAAGCATTCACAATACATATAAAACTTAAAAATATTATTAACCTTCATCCCCGTCATCATCCTTTGGACTCGAATTACTGAAACTCGAGTTCTTCATCTTCGTCTTCGGACTACGATGAATCAAACTCTGGTTCGACGTCCTCTTCCTCTTCCTCTTCCCTACGATTCATCAATTTAAATGTGCGAGATGACCTAAACGAGGCGGAGGAGGTGGCAAATTCAGCAGTAAGAAATCCTCCTCGGGCTCATCCAACATTTTGATGAATATGAGTGACATCATCTAATGGATGATTAGCTAATGAAATGTTAGGTGGCGGCATTTCATCCTCTTGATAGGGTGTTTCTAATAACGACTTCTGTAGTTGTCGATGAGGGTAGGTTGTCAATCATGCTCCTAGACTTGGTCTTCCCAGAGACTGACCCACCATCAGTCGGGTCAGGGTAGACGAGGGTAGGAGTCATGTATACCTATTGTGCTTGAGATGCTAAGATGAAGACATCGTCGCCATTATGTACAGACGAGTCCTTTACATCGACAAGGTTAAATATGGCATGCTTCTTAACACCTCGCACAGCATCTCGCCAATCATAATTGAACAAGACAACGTTGTTTCCACCCAAATACTCCACCTCGACTACTTCTTTCAGGACGCCATAATAATCAAGGTTTCCTTTAAGCTTCACACGCTATTACATGTTAATTTAGAGCCCCCATAAGCTTTGGCATGAAACACACTTAGCCATTCACGAAATAGCAGTTGTATAAATTAACGCTCAAGTACGGAGTTCTGCTAAATGTCTTAACCTCGCAGCTTTGGCATCACACAGGATGTTCGGCTATCTATAAGACAAATATGTAACCAATTTTAAGATTGAATGTTTAAAAAGTGTATAGAATAAATTTGAATGAAATGAAATATTTACATAGCTTTCTTGCTTAGCCGATTTAGAAATTCTCTGTCTGTCATCTAGTTCTGCGATGAGTTACGGAGATAAATCCTGAGCTAGGCCAATCTTCAAACATACTGCTTGATAGGGTTAAACAAGAGGCATTTCATATGCCGGGTAATTAGAAAGCATGCATAATTTAATCAACGAGGCATAAACATAACATCAATGACTTACGATATATTCCCGACCTCGTCACGGTTAAGAGGAACATAGAGTGAGATCGCGGCAAACTCTTTAGCGGTTAACGTACGCGTACCAACCGGTTTGCCGAGGAACCGACCGGGGATGAAAATACGAGAGATGTTTCCATTAGACAGATAACCACCATCGTAATTACGGCTGACCCTAGTCAATCTCATATCAACATCGGGAGGAAAATATGTTCCGACAGAGGCAACAATCTCATCTATAATATCGGCCTCTGAAATTGAGGCCTTGACCGTAGCCCTATTGCTCATCTTCCTTTTCAATTGGCCTAGATACCTAAAAGTCATTCGTAGATTTAAACATAAATAATGTTAAAGAAGGTATATTGTTAACGCTCAAATTATTTAGAAATAGAATAAATTCAATTACCTCTTAAATGGATACATCCATACGTATTGAAGCTGGACCACCGACTCCTAGCCGTATGCCAAGTGGATAGGTAAATGCTCCATAGAATCAAAGAATGAAGGAGGAAATATCTTCTCAAGTTTTCACAAAAGTCACTATGATGCTCTCCTCGAAGCTTTTCATGTGATCGACACGCGGTGTGGTCGATGTTAACGCTAAGAAAAACTCGCTTGACTCTCTGTACGCCACCCATATATTGTCGGGCAAGAAACCCTTGAGAGCAATCGGAAGTAGTCTATCGAGCAAAATGTGGCAATAGTGACTCTTCAAACCCTATACTTTCCACTCCTCTACATTGACACGATTACCAATGTTAGACGCGTAACCATCTAGAAGCTTTAAATCCTTGAGCCATTTCGGGAAGAGAAGTTTGTTTTCCTTTGTAAGCACGTATTGAGCAATCGGTCTAACTAGTTTACCATTGACGTATGCCAAGTCTAAGGGCGGCGCTTATATATTTCCTTAAGGTCCATTCGAGCTTTTACGTGTCTTTAGTTGTTGCCTTGAAATCCATCAACGTGTTAAAAACATTATCGAATACATTCTTCTAAATGTGCATCATGTCAAGGTTATGTCGAATGAGATTTGTTTTCCGGTATGGCGACTCCCAAAATATACTCCTCTTGGTCCGGTTATGGGAAGTCCCAAACCCTTGTATTTTGGTCTTAGAAAACTTTTCCCTCACCAGGATCGGGCAATCTAGATACCTCCCCATAGACCGTGTCACCACTTAAACGAATCGGGGCCTCATCATGGTCAATCTTGTTCTTTTTAAACGCATTCTTAAGGTCTGAATGGGTGGTCCTGCGAAGAAATTGTCTATGGCAATCGAACCAACATGGTTTTCAGTACTTGAGCGTGAAAGACTTTATGTCACTCATACAATACGGATAAGCCAACTTCCCGTTGGTGCTCCAACCCGATAACATCCCGTATGCGGGGAAGTCATTAACCGTCCACATCAACCACGGCCTTCATGCTTTGAAATTCTCTCGCTTGAAAGCATCACGTTTCGACCCCATCCTCCCAAATTTGTTTCAATTCGTCCATCAAGGTCGGAGATAGACGTCAATGTTCCTCCCGGGGCTGTTTGGTCCGAGGATGAATAACGACAAGAACATGTAGTGATCACTCATACACAACCGGGGGAAAGATTGTAGGCAGTGGCTAAGCGGACAACAAGAGTAAGATTTTGCCCCAGGACGAAATGGATTGAAACCATCGGAGCGGAGATGCATAGTATATTTCTTGCTTCGGACGCAAAGTCGGGATAAGTCTTATCAAGTGTTTCCATGCCTCCCCATCAGGGATGAATCAACTCACCCTCTTCACGCAAACTTTCCTTATGCCAACGCATTACTTATGAGTAGATTTAGATGCGTAGAGGTGTTGCGATCTTGGAATCAACGACATGCTTAACGCTGCTTATGTGGTTTGTTTTTCTTGTGTTTTGAACTACCCCTCAGATTTGGCTTATATCTACTTTGTTCGCAAATTGAACACTCTGTCTTGTATGAATCTTCCTTATAGAATAGCATGCGAGTCATTCTTACACGCATCAATCTTTTCATAACATAGCCAATCATGACCAACTTCTTTGTCTCATAAAAGTTTGTAACCATCTTATTCTCTTTCGGCAACATCCGCTTAATTGCTTTCATGATACGATTATAAAAGCGGAGCTGGCTAATATTGCAATCGACCTTTATGTTAAGGAGCTCGGCCCACGGCCTCCAGCCTGCGATCTCGTAACCTAGATAGACCTTCTCTTTTGCAGAGTCCATAGCATCAATAAATTTCTTGGCTGCAGGGGTTGGTTCTTGCTGTTGGCTCTTTGACCAATCGAATTCAGGATCGGCTGTATCCCTAACCATATCTTACATATTCAAAGGTGGTTCTTTATTGTCCTAAATAATATGTTCGGGTTCAGGAGGTACATGAATATTCCTGGGGGGATTATTCGCAACATTTGTGCGCAATATCATTTGCTCACCACGACGAGTCCACCGTTTGTACCCAACATCAAACCCGTTACGCAAAAGATGTTTCTGAGTATCGATCAAGCTGTGATACTTGGTATTACAACACTTGGTGCATGGACACCTAATCTTACCATCATTCATGTGACTGGGATTTAATTTAGCAAATTCAATAAACCCCTTCAACCCTCTTATAAACTCGGGATTGATATTGCTATGATTCGGCAACTTCCGATTGTACATCCAACTACGATCATCGATTGTGAGACATCACTCTGCATTGCAATCCATATATTATACGTACACTCAATTTAATCGGCCAGATGAAACAAAATTGGGATGTTAATAATTATTTGATTTCATAATATATTAACAGTTTAGACGTAATTAACGTATTACCATTCCCTAAATTTGAATTAAAAACTTAAAAGCAACACAGATCTTCTTAAAATAAATTTAAAGCTTCTATCTCATATTTAACAATATATTAATAGATCTTCTTAAAGTGTCTAGGAACTCGTTCAGCTCCCGAACTCGAATCTACTCTTCCTCTGCCTCGGTCCCCGGGAGGTCTTTGGTCTAGGTATGTCGAAAAAGTCAGTCTCCCTTGTCCTGGCTCAGGTATCGTGTGAGCCAGTGGATCAATCAGTCTGGTAGCTCTCGATCTTTGCTCTTTTACGCACCGAGGCCTCTCTGCGAGCTATCATTTCTCAAAGCAGCTCTTCGAAGCTCCTGTCTCTCATAATCTGCTGCAATAATGTCGCCAGTGATTTCATCAGGGTTGCTCTTGGCCTCTATGTCTCTTAATGCCATTTGGAAGAATAGTACGCCCCAAAATGCTCTCGGCCTCGAGCCTCTATCATCGGTACGGGACCTTGCTTGCTCCTCGTACCTTATTAGATACTCGGTGGTCGAAATGTGATACCTCTATTCTAAAGGAGTAGTGAGTCGTATCGGAAGAAAGCCCTCTAGAAATGCTACGCAAAGAAGCTGTGTAGTACGAGGCTCGAGTCATAATCATCGGCATGGTATTGAGTCGTCAAGTTGCTCTCTCGAAGTCAGAATAGTCTGCTGCGGGTATCCGTATTGTACGCTCACTAGAGATGGAATGCAAAAGGATGATACATGTAGTCTGGAAGTCGGACAATCAACGGCTTCGTCTGAATATATCTCATGATACTGCAATCCCCATGTCGGAATCCAATAGTACGGAGTTTGCGGTCTCGTATCGAGGCCCAAGGCCAGCCTCCTATGCCAACTCTCGGTAGCGGCATCCACACTCGATATCTGCTGTTTGGCATCCGGTCGCCCCGAGGTAATGACGTACGCCCCTGCAGCGTGGCGAGATCAGCGCAATCTCTCATACGAAGGCACGATGATAGTAATGCAGAGCTGCTGAACTATGTACTTTCGAGATCCTCAGGCTAATCTATCAATGTCGTAGTATGTCTCAGCTAGCTGGTGGAATGATGTCCATCGCTCCTGTCCAGGGATTGAATATGTCGGATGTCAACTCCTCGATCACCTCTCGAGTGCTGATGATCTCTAACGGCGTTGTTGGACACACTCGATGTAGCCACGAAGTAGTGCACGAACGAATGAAGCAACATGAATATATCTAAGGAAGTGGATAGATCAAACGAGTGCAGTAGTCGACTCAATGCGGCTATATGAGTCAAGTCTATAAATCTATCGTCAACGACAATGTCAGATACCCGGTCTGGCGATAATCCCGAGAATTCGGATAATTGCTTAGTGGCGATCGTCGTCTCGTGGAAATGCCACGGTCTCGACTCGGCCGCACCGGTCGGTGCTCGGAAATCCTCCATCATTGGCATCATATCGTTGTATGATAGGGTGAACACATGTCGCTCCGAATCCCAAAAGCACGAAGCGGCTCGAGCGGATCCCGATCAATCTTCCAATCTTTTAGAGACCGGATGCATGGCATGCTTTATACCTCACTGTCAATAAGTTTCCGGTGTTGTTTTTGGTGAAAGCGCGAGGATTCAAGAATGTCTTGTTGAAATTGATACTCTCGGGAAACAATTTATCCATTGTAATGCTCCATGTTGCCTTAAATTGGAAATTTCTTTGGGATTTTTACCTATCAATATTGTGAATAATTGTAAATTGTTAATATTTAAAATTAGGTTTAGAATTGGGGTTGGCTTCATAGTATCAACAAATCTTGAGCTCTAGTTCAAGCTAAACTAAAGGATAATGGTGTCCCTACCTAACCACTTACGCCCCTAGATATAACTTTATACAAATTATTTTGTCATATAGGTTTCAAATTTTACAATTCTTTAGCAATATAATTATTAAGAAAACGGTATATCCTCGACCGGCTTTAATCTAGCATGAAACTTAATTAAGCCAGAACATTTACTAATTTATTTTTATCTCTTGTTATAGCAATATAATTATTGTGCACTTTATTAATATATGTTTCAGGCAGCTTAGTTGGTTGGTCGTTGAAATTCAACACTTGTTGACCTGGAATCAATACCTACTCTATCCTTTAAGTGCCTGTTTGATAAACCTATCCCATCCCGAAATGCACGATTATATGAAATGCAAATATCACTTTGTCTACTTGCTTTATAATCGAAAATAAAGAAATTTCGGCTTTTGGATTTTTTAAATTATTACTATTGTGAATAATTTTAAATATTAATATTTAATTCTTTGTTGTAAAATATATAATTTTACAATGATGAATTAAATTAACATTTATAAACAAGATGAGAGACTTTCTCATCCACAACTATCAAAACCCTATCCAAATCTTTGACCAAGAAAGATAGAGCAAACAAGTTTTTGGAGCAAAGAATTTTCTGTTTAATAAGAAATTTTTCCAGTTTCACTGTCCTCTTCTCTCTAAGGATCTCAAACATCACATCCATGTTTGTGACAGTGCCTGTTTTACTCTTCAATGGTGTTATACGGTCACAAGTAAAAACAAGGTAGCAGTATAACACCAGTGAATAGAAAACAGACACTATCACAAACATGGCTGTGATGTTTGAGATCCTGAGATACAATACGGACAGTGAAACTGGAAAACTCTTATTAAACAGAAAATCCTTTGCTCAAACAGTGGAGAACTTGTTTGCTCTATCTTTCGAAATGAAAGATGGACGGATTTTGATAGCTGTGGATGAGAAAGGCTCTCATCTTGTTTATATTTTAAGATGTTAACCACCAACCACAATACCCTATAAGCAGTGCCACTAAGAGTTTTCTTCCTAATTTTAGACATTCTCCCCCCCTCCCCCTTTGACTTTACACAAGATCCGACCTAAGGTGCATCTAGGTTGCCAGGATTGATATTAGGCGCTCAAACGTAGGCGACAAATATCACCGTCCGCGATGCCGTCAATCGCCCCAAAATGGGATCTAGAACCAGTAAGGTAGTGTGCGGTTGAATATGTTACATTATTGAGACATTCACCCCCTTCCTCCCCCTTTGACTTTAAAAGACTTTAAAATTAGATATTTAGTAACTTATCTAATGTATTGATTGGTGTTGAAGTTATTAAAATTAGATATTTAGTAACTTAATTTATATACATCACATTTTCCGTTTTTTCCATTTATGTTATGGGTGGTAATTGTGTTGATTATGAGTACGGTTGTTTATTTCTCTAGCTATTGTTTCTTTTGACTTCAATTTTTCTTCTTTGACTTACTGCTCTAGGGAAAAGGTGAACTTTGTCTCCAGTCCTCTTATCTTTACTGTAAATGTACTTGTTAGTTTGTTACCTAGGTGTGAGATAGAGGTGTTACGAACAAATTCTCGATCTAGAGTAGATGTTTAGGAAGATGAACTATCCCAGTGACATCGCTTTATGGATCCGAGAAGAAACTCAAGCAAACACCATTAACTGCATGTGTAAATAAATTTTTAGGACAAATTTTCTAACAAAGGAGTTGAGAAAGAATTAATTCAATCTATAATTTCCAAGTGCTCTATAAAAGATTAACTTGTAAAATGAGACAATTTTCATAAGATAGCACAACCATAACACTTACTAGGAGACCATTCACAATGGAGTATACATAACACAACCAAATCAAATGCTCTCTTTTTTTTAATATGCTCTCTCTCTCTCTCTCTCTCTCTCTCTCTCTCTCTCTCTCTCTCTCTCTCTCTCTCTCTCTCTCTCTCTCTATCTCTCTATCTCTCTCTCTCCATAAGTGAAACCATAAAACTCACCATCAGAAATTGCAATTTTTCGATGAAACCGAAGCTAAACCCTAACTGTTCATTAAAAAGAAACCCCAGAAAATTACAAACAACCACCAAAACTCTCCAAATCAGCCCAAATTACATAATTACTGAAGTCAAACTACAATTTCAAGAAATGGGTACTGAAATTAGCCATTTAGGTAGCTACAAGACAACTTGAACTCAAATTACACCCCCAAAATGACAAATATGTGGAAAGTGAAGTCTTATAAACGAAAAAAACAACCACAAACAACAACAGTTACAGATTACAAGGTTACAAGGTGTGAGTACCCCGACCCGAACTCGTGTTTTTGGGTATGCTTTTCTTGAGTTGCATTTAGTTTTGGGCTCGTTTATTTATTTAAAATGCATTTCGGGCCTTCCTTATGATTTTGTTTATTTATTTTTATTTGTTCTTGGACTTGCCTCCCATCCGGCCCAGTCTGTCCTAAAGATGACCGGTGTCGTCCGACACAGGACGACCCCAAGGCGGTGAAATCCCCTTGTCGTACGACATGGAAGGTCTCCATGACATGCCTATAAATAAAGGGCTTTCTTGATCATTTTAAGGGGATTTTGAAAGTAAGGTTACTCTGCCGAATTGAAGAGAAGAGAGAGAGAAACACACACTTACCTCCCTCCTCACACACACACACATCCAAGCCAAGTCCAAGGGTGATCACTTTGTTGGAGTTTTGAAGGGGCAAACACCATACTATTGGTGCTTTTGCCTTGTGGACTACAATAGGTAGATCCTAAACCCCTTTTAATCTCTGTTCATATCTTGCTACCTTGATTATTTGCCTTGCATGCTTATACTATTTGATATCATGTGAATATTTAGGGATTTTGCATGATCAAGGTGGTGGAGATATGAATCATCAATATTCACATCTCTCCACCTCAGATCTGATCATTTAGTGTTGTTAGCTTCATTAAAGTTTGCATCTTTATCACTCTTGCTTGGGTTAGGAGATGATGGCTCCCATGATTATGGCCCAATACATGTGATCATTCACATTGGGTCATCAAAGCCATGTGATCCTCCCATAATACTCACATATTATTGTTATTCCACTGTTTCAGTTGGTATTATAGCTTAGTTTCATGTTTTGAGCAGTGTAAATCAATCTGGTGAAGCTCACTGAAACAGGACACCTCTGTCGTCCAACACAGGATATCCCTAAGGTCCTGTGTCATATGACATAGAGATCCCAGAAAGCTGTTTGGCTTCAGTGACTTCAGATAAGCTCAGATTGATCCCCTTTACAGTTTCAACCTCTATTCAGTGTCATTTTTACTGTTCTAAGTTGAAATTTTAGCTTAATATCATTGTTTGGGAAATCTGGGATCATTTGGGTGTGACATACTGCTGATGGAGGCGGCCTCTGTCGTCAGAAGCCGCGGGACACCTCATATGTAGTGTGTCATACGACATCCGTATCACAGAAAGTCATCTTGACTTTATTGACTCCAATCAACCCCAAATTGGTCTCAGACCCTAAACAATGTTTCTCCATAGGTAAAGTAGCCTTATATTAGCTTTAGATTAGCTTTGGTGGCTTAACCACCCCCTTTGTAAGAGGCAATCTGACCAGGATGTCTTATGTCGTTCGACATCCTTCTCCTGAGGTAGTCCTGTGTCGAACGACATCCAAAGTCCTGACAGACTGTCTCAACCTTCCTTTGTAATTCAAGTTATCATTTGTAAGGGTGTGGCCCCTTTTAATGGCTCACAAGTTGTATTTAGTTTCAATATCATTAATGAAATCCAATTTTGCATGCCTTGCTTGTTGACACAAATTGCTCACACTTAGAATGATTATTATTGTCCTTGTTTGATTGAAAGTCTCGAAAGAGGCGATGTAGGTGAGCTCTATATTCTCTACCCACATCGTAACTCGGACCCACTTTCTCTTTCAAAATAAAAAAAGGTTTTCAATGTTTCCTTTAAAATGGCGTGGCGACTCCAAAAAACGAAATTTTCATTATTAAAATTTTCGGCGAGCGTTCATTCAGTGGCGCGACTCCGCTGGGGACATTGAAAAGCTTTTGTTTTAAAAAAATGATGATACTTGGTATATAGGTAGAAACCATTAAATTTCCCGTTATCGCCTCCTAACACGAGTCTGGGATAAACTATGGTCTAACAATACCACGTACCGGTATCCTTTTTGAAAAATAAAAAAGAAAGAAAGCTTTTTGAGAGGGTCTAACTTTCTTTAATCAATTTGGACAATTTTCTCATTCTCTTTATGTGTGACTCGTGTCATTATGTGCTCCTATGTGCTTTGCCATGCTTATGTGCCTATCTATTTTTTTTATGCCTTGGTATGTGAGTATTTTGGTGGTGGGGTCATCCTCCCTTCCCCCCCTGGCTGTTGTTTGGCTCTCTGTTGGTGAGATCCCCTGTGTCGGACGACACCCCTGTTCTGGGGGGTACTGTATCGGACGACACAGGAAGTGCAGGGGCAGTTTTAGTTGATCAGTTGGACATGGCAGAGTGGTTCTAAGCTTCTAAGCATGCAGTTTGTTTGTGATTTATTGGCATTTGGGGCAGTCCCCTTTTGTCATGCTTTCGGACTCATTCTTTTTTTTTTCCTTTTTTGCATACTTGTAAATTTTGCATTTTGAAAAACTCTTTCTAAAAAAAGAAAAAAAAAAGCAAAATCTTTTCCTAGAAATTACCTTCACACTACTCGCACACTACCCGCACATAGAGTTAGAACCCTCGGAGTGTACGGACGACATCGCGGACGGTGACATGTTTCACCTACGTTTGAGCGCCTAAAGTCCTCCCGTCCTATAGAGTGTTAGGAGCCACACCTTATCCGTGACACACTTTTTACCGTGACCGGTTGGTTTTTGGCAAAAATACTCTTCAAAACATTTTCAAACTCGATTTTCAAATTTTTTTCACAAAGTTCGAGTCGTACTTCGTTTCCAAAGTCTTGGCATACTCTCCCTCTTCATGTCGAAATTTACGACATAACTTAACGTGAGTACATGTCAAAATTTTAACATGTCTCGACGTAGGTACATGTCGATTTCTCGATTTGGCTTCGCAAGGAGTCATGACGCGTTTTCGACATGTGCTAACGCGAGATCATGTCGAATTTTTTGACACGTACTAACGAGAGGTCATGCCGAAATTTCGCCATGAAGCGACGAGAGGTCATGCCGGATTTTCGACTCGAAGTGAGGAGAGGTCATGCCGAATTTTTTCCAGGATTTTACCTGCAAATTGCGGTCTCGTACATTCAAACGTACTTTTGACCCTCTCTCCTCCCGAGTCAAGACGTTGTTGACTTGAACTTGTTTTGAAAATTTTGAGTTTGACTTGTATGCCCGTAGGTCCGTTCTGCTTTTGATTGGTGGGTTCCACGTGCCCTATAGGACCTCGGTCGGGATTGTCCGTCCTGGGAGTGCAATACAGGTGGAATACAGGGGGTCTATAGACGTAGTGATGGAACCCACTAGTCCAGGAATAGTGTAGAATGCGAAAAAGAAGGTGTCCCCCTTTTCCAACCATTCTTAGGATTAACAAATTGTTTTTATTCAAATTTTTAATAAGGCATATGCATGAGTCCGTCCCGAGTCTATCCTCTCCCCTACCTAAAACAGTTCTCTCCCCCTTTCAGCGAGCAAGTATTGGGTCAGAGTTCCGGGTGGTCGGTTAATCAGTTTCTCTCCAGTCAAGGATTCGCTTCCAGCAGTCTCAGAAATGGCAGATTCACAAGTTTCAGCAGGCTTGGGTCAGAATGCGGGTATGAATCCAGCTCAGGGTCAGAACGTCAGTCAAGGTTTGGGGCCGGATCAAGGTCAGAATGTGGGTTCGAACGTGGGTTTGAATGCCTCTCCTAGTAGCGGTCATGGCATGGGTCCTCATATGACCCCCCCCTGAGAAGTCCATTCGTTAATCCTCTCCCAGGTTTCAACTTCTCTCAGGAGGCTTCTCTCCGTGCTGCTCTCGAAGCCTCTCGTGCCCGTGAGGAGGCCGGTTGGGCTCGTTATGTCGAAGTGATGCGTATGCAAGGGGTTGCCGTAATACGTCGCCCCGATGGGTCGTATGAAGAAGTTAGGGAGGAGCCCGATGTTAACTATCATCGGCACTGGTTTTGTTCCCCCGTCCTCACCTAGGCAAGGCTATCATAATGTGCCTCCGCCAATCTCTTATGGTGTGCCTAGCTCCTTTCCGATGCCGACTTATGGGAATGTGTGAAGACCTCCCCCCATCCCAGTGTCTACTTATGGCGGGCAATACGGACCAAGAGGTGAGTGAAGCTCCTTCCCGAAGGTTAGTGCTCAAGACCAGTTTGGATTCTCTCAAGATCAGTTTGGGTTTTCTCCTCAGAATCAGTTTGGGCAGAATCAGCACAGTGGTGTTAGCCAAGAACAGTATGGGTTTGCTCAGAATCAATTTGGATCGGCTCAGAAACAGTATGGGTTCCAAGGTCAGGGTCAGTATAGCAGCGCGGGTCAGCCGCTCAACCCAGCTTTTGGCGGTCAGTTTGTTGCTTCTCATGGTCAGCCCACTCAGCATGGTCAGCCCACTCAGCAGCAGGGTGGTCAGTATCGTCTGTCGGGAAGCCAGATCTGTCAAGACAGCATTCCGCAGTATCCTCAGCCCTAGCTCTAAAGCTTTCCTCCACCAGTAGCGCAGTCGCAGTTTAATGGGTATGATGCTTTTGGGGTAAAGATCGAAGGTCCAAGTGAGTCTTATGCAGGTGCTCCAGTGTCATTGCCACCGGCCGCTTTGCCCTTTAATCCGTCATCTTCTCAGTTTGCAGTTCCTCCCTTTGTGGCGCCTGTTCAGACGAGTGGTCCTGTTTCGTCCTCCATGGTAGCTCCAACTGTAGGGCAACCCCCATCTTCCGAAGTTTCGAGTTTGAAGGAAGAGTTGAAGTATGTGAAAGAACAGTTGCACAAGATGACTTTCGGATCAAGTGTGGTCAATTCTGTAGAGCTCAAAGACTCCCGGGCTCTCCTGCAGAACTTCAAGATGCCCCTATAGCTAATTTTGAAGGCTCCACATGCCCTAAAACTCATGTGAACAGCTATATCATGTCTATGGGTGCTAAAGGGGCCACCGAGGAAATGCTAGCCCTCTATTTCCATTTGTCTCTCGATGATTCTCCTTTGAGATGGTTTCTAGGCCTCAAGACGGAGGCGCGGGCTATGTGGTCCCAGATCAGTGATGCTTTTTTGGAGAAGTACAAGGGAAGTGTCGAGTGGTACACCACTCGTAGTGACTTGATCGGCACCATCCAGAGGCATGATGAGTCCGTAACAGATTTCTATAAGAGGTGGAACAAGAAGCTGAATGAGCTGATTCATCCAATTCCCCTATCCGATGAGAAGGCCATCTTCCTTTCATGTGTCGAGCCAGCTGTTAGGGAAGCCATTGGGCGTGGGTACTACCCAAATCTGCGAGAAATGGTGAGTGCGGGGGCCAAAAGCGAGAATTCCACCTATTCCATCGTTCCAAGCTCTACCCCCGTTGCTTCGAAGGGTAAGGAAACTGTTGTCTCTAACACCGTCAACCATATTTAAGGGGAGAAGGGTCAGTTATCCGGCCGTGGGGGAGGAAAGCCTCAGCGGCAGAAATATGATGATTTCGGGATGTCAATTGAGGAGGCATTTAATGGTTTGGTAAAGACTGGGCTGATCAAGCCTCTGGATAATTACAACCCGGTTAAGGCAAACCCCAATCTGGATGCGAGCAAGTACTGCCAATACCATCAGTATCCTGGACACATTACCAATGACTGCGTCCCTTTGAAGCTGCTCATCCAAAGGCTTATTGATGAGGGAAAGATTGAGAAGGCTCCTCGCCCCAATGTGGTTACCAATCTTCTTCCGTGATCTTTACCAGAACCCAGGGCCCTCCCATCCAATATTAATACAGTCAATCAGTCTTTGTAGGTTCTAGATTGTCTGTTTGTTTCTTTAATGAATGTCCTTCATTGGACAAGACCGTTCAGTCCCTTTCAGGATCAGTCGTGGTCTTCCCAACTTTACCGATGGGATGGATGAATCCCTCGCATCATCCTGTTAAGTCCACGTTAGACTAGTCTTTTGTCTTGCAATAATAAAAGTCTTTGTTTCTTTTCTTGCTAGACTCGAGACATCACTTGCTCACCCATATTACATTTAATTGAAATGATTTTATTCCAAATGATCACTTGTGCTGATCAACCAATAATTCATTGAAATGATTAATATTTAAATTAATCGGAGTGAGAAAATCAACCTGATATCTTTCTCAAATTGGGGCTTACCAACTCCCCATCTTGCATCTCATATGCTCACATCTCTTTCATCATCCTCATCATTTCGTTGCTCTATGAATTTGCATAAATCTTTTCTCATTTAAAGTTTAAGCAAGCAATGAAGACTTAATTTCGTTTAGGTCATCCGATAGGGGTTGCGGTTGAGGCCTTTCACCCTAGGGAAGCCATTACCTCACCCTCACCAAACAATATTCTTTCATTTCAAGATCGACGTATTTTGAAACCCCGTCTAGCCATCATCTGTTCTCCATGCTAAGAGAAGTCCAAGCAACGCCAAAGAGATTAGCTTCGAGAGTCGGCGATGCATAAAATATTCAAGTCATGAAGGAAGGACAAATATAATCCTCAGCTCCTCGGGAAGCCTTCCAAATTCTCAAAAGAAGGATTTTAAATACTCACAATATCAGGTATAATCCTCAACTTCTCAAAAGGCCTCCCAAATTCTAAAAAGAAGGACTGTCGATCCTCACAATTCAGCAAAAATCCCCGACTTCTCAAGAGGCTCTCCAATGTTCAAAAAAGAGCCCAAATCCTCGAAAGTTCATAAATGTTCTAAATAGCTTGGACTTCCTCTCACCATTTCCTTAACCAATCCTAAGCCATCCTCTCGCTTTTAGAGGATATTCCCATTACAATTACCCTTGCCTTTGGCCAAAGTCAAAATTTGACCTCTCATTCTTAGAGGCAATCAATCTTCCTCGCCGTAGATTTCCCAAACACATCCCCAAAATCCAACCTCTCATCTTTAGAGGTTCAGTCAGTAAAAGGCCTAGCCGACCTCTCATATTAAGAGGTCATGACTTTCCAAATCACCCAATGGCCGATCGAAGCCATGAAATCCAGCTACAGTCCCTACCGGATAATAATTTCATTCTAATATCTTCGAGATCTAAATCAAATTAATGCTTCGTTGCTTGCTTAAGTTGGAATCTAATCCATCTTGGTTCAAAATCATCAATCTAAGGTTGTGCAAATTCAAACCATTCATTTGGCGCTTCATGTGAGCATATTTCATTTCTCTTCCGCAAACACTTGTCGTGGATGTCCCACTGGGGCTTCACATCCGTGTCTTTCATCGACACTCCAGGAGGACATGTTCTTTCAATTCTCCAAGTCCTCAAAATCCTCAAAGGTCCTCAGAACCTCGAATTTCAACATTCATTCTCGTTTCAATCGGGATAAGCCCGAACTACGGCGACCTGAGCTCCTCCCAAGGAGGGGAACGTAGGCAACCATAACTGGTCCGGTCGAAATCACAAACAAATCTCGAAAAATCCGGTCTCATCAAGGACCGTCCCTATACACTTTCCATCCTTCCGAGCTTGATCCTCGATACCAGTTGGTTTTCTCCTTGTGATTAATCAAAATATTTGTTCATATCAGATTTAGTGTTTGAATAACCCGAACATTAATAAAGGGTTTTAAGCAGCCTTGTGATCATCACGAATAAGACAGGTTTTCAAGTGTCTCGATATGTCTTCTCTTTCTACATTCTAGGAAAATAGAACCAAACATTGTCCTTCTGTCAGCAGGGGCTTCCATACACTTTTCCACACCTTGTTGTGCTTATACTCTCTCAAAAGAGTCAAACCCTAAAGCGAGTGTGTCATACACCAATTCGGGATCCAATCCCATTCTTCGAAAGATGTGCCCCTACACGTATATATTCCCGAGTATAGGACTAATTGACTAAGGTCTGAAAAGATGGGTGCCTCCTTGGCCGCGTGACGATTCTGCTTGTATTGGGACTGCATTGGATCTCTCATCGCAACGTGCCATTTTGGGCCAAATGTTGGATCTCGGGGCTAATTTTGGTGTTGAAGGTCAATTTTGGGGCTGCTGTGACTGCTGGAAGTTGCCTTTTGCGAATCTGTCCTTTTATAAATGCTGGGGCTTGCTGTCCAAGAAAGTCTGTTAATGTGACCATCCATTAGACATCAGCACTGGCTGCATCTGCAGCATTCCATCGACGATCTGATACTTGCTCAAAACCTGTCCAAAACAGCCCAAAACTGTATATATCCATTCCCCTTACTCACCAAACGCATGGGAGAGGGTTTGGCACATCCAAGACACCCACAAATACACAAATAACACCCAATAAATACCAAACCACAAAAATACCAACCCCCAACAAATGCCATTCTTTTTTGCCATTTCTTGGGACGGACTAATGCATATAAACAAATAAGTTTAGATGCTATCAAGAGAATGCCTTAGTTGCAAAATACAAAAATATTGTTTTACAAAGTGAGAAGCAATAGAGTAGTGCATGCATTGTGTTTTCTCTCATTTTCTCCCTAAAAGTTCTAAAGCATGGCAAAAGGGGGCTGCCACAATCATTCCGACTCTGAGTCGTCACCAGAGTCCTCCCCGCTCTCCTCCTGGCCGTCGCCTCCCTGCGCCTCAAATCACAATCTATGCAATGAGTTCAAATCCTGCAGGTGGTATATTCTGCCTTTATCGTCTTCATAGGTCTCGTCATCTTCAGACTTATCAACATCATTTGAAAGGGCCCTAGATGCCTCAGTCTCCAAGCAGTGCTCGTCAAGCTCATCAGCCTCGTTGGCAAATCATTAGCAATACCCGTCTTGCAATGGCAAATCATCAGCAGAGTCCATCTTGCAACGGTAATATTAACAGCAAAGTTCGTGTTCTACCCGACAAGTGTTCCCAACGTCAGCCAATCACTTCAAGTGATCCTCGTGTGCACAATCCCTACAGGTAAGCACAGCACAGGTATGAAAATATATCTCATTTCAACTGCAAATCATCTCGTCTTATGTTTACTTTCTCGAAAAAGTCATTTCCTTTTCTTGGAGTTCATCTCGCGATACTTTTGAGTTAATCTCGATCCCCTTTAGGCTTGTTCCTATACCTTTTTAGGCTTGTTCCTATACCCTTTAGGCTTGTTCCTATACCTTTTTAGGCTTGTTCCTATACCTTTTTAGGCTTGTTCCTATACCCTTTAGGCTTGTTCCTATACCCTTTGGGCTTGTTTCTATACCTTTTTGGGCTGGTTCATATACCTCTTTAGGCTTATTCCTATACCCTTTAGGCTTGTTCCTATACCTTTTTAGGCTTGTTCCTATACCCTTTAGGCTTGTTCTTATACCCTTTAGGCTTGTTCCTATACCCTTTAGGCTTGTTTCTATACCTTTTTAGGCTTGTTCCTATACCTCTTTAGGCTTGTTCCTATACCCTTTAGGCTTGTTCCTATACCTTTTTAGGCTTGTTCCTACACCCCTTTAGGCTCGTTCCTATGTCTCTGAACTTGTTCCTATTATTTATCAATCTTCGGGGTGACTCCCCTAAAAAACAGTCAATCTTCGGGGTGACTCCCCTAAAAAACAGTCAAGCTTCGGGGTGACTCCCCTAAAAAACAGTCAATCTTCGGGGTGACTCCCCTAAAAAACAGTCAAACTTCGGGGTGACTCCCCTAAAAAAAATAGTCAATCTTTGGGGTGACTCCCCTAAAAAACAGTCACTCTTGGGTACAAAGCCCGTGGCATCTCGTTATCGCCACCTCTTTGATGAACAACAATTCGGCTTGATTCCCTCATAGGGATACGTAGGAATCCCTTTTGTAAGGGTCCAGTCGCAGGACCGTTATGGTCGCTTCTCCCCGGACACAAGCGTCCGTCTCTCCGAACTACGACTTGGCTTGATTCCCTCATGGGATACGTAGGAATCCTTTTCATAAAAGGTCCAGCCGCTCGACCATCTTGGTCATCTCTTTTTCCCGCCAGTCTTTGTCCGGCTCGGGATTCTCGTTTTGTCGACAACCCCACTTCCCGTAGAAGTGACGTCGCCGAGGGGCTCTGTGAGTACCCCGACCCGAACTCGTGTTTTTGGGTATGCTTTCCTTGAGTTGCATTTAGTTTTGGGCTCGTTTATTTATTTAAAATGCATTTTGGGCCTTCCTTATGATTTTGTTTATTTATTTTTATTTGTTCTTGGGCCTGCCTCCCATCCGGCCCAGTCTGTCCTAAAGATGACCGGTGTCGTCCGACACAGGACGACCCCAAGGCGGTGAAATCCCCATGTCGTACGACATGGAAGGTCTCCATCAGCATGCCTATAAATAAAGGGCTTTGCTGATCATTTTAGGGGGGATTTTGGAAGTAAGGTTACTCTGCCGAATTGGAAAGAAGAGAGAGAGAAACACACACTCACCTCCCTCCTGACACACACACACATTCAAGCCAAGTCTAAGGGTGATCACTTTGTTGGAGTTTTGAAGGGGCAAACACCATACTATTGGTGCTTTTGCCTTGTGGACTACAATAGGTAGATCCTAAACCCCTTTTAATCTCTGTTCATATCTTGCTACCTTGATTATTTGCCTTGCATGCTTATACTATTTGATATCATGTGAATATTTAGGAATTTTGCATGATCAAGGTGGTGGAGATGTGAATCATCAATATTCACATCTCTCCACCTCAGATCTGATCATTTAGTGTTGTTAGCTTCATTAAAGTTTGCATCTTTATCACTCTTGCTTGGGTTAGGAGGTGATGGCTCCCATGATTATGGCCCAATACATGTGATCATTCACATTGGGTCATAAAAGCCATGTAATCCTCCTATAATACTCACATATTATTGTTATTACACTGTTTCAGTTGGTATTATAGCTTAGTTTCATGTTTTGAACAGTGTGAATCAATCTGGTGAAGCTCACTGAAACAGGACACCTCTGTCGTCCGACACAGGACATCCCTAAGGTCCTGTGTCATACGACATAGAGATCCCATAAAGCTGTTTGACTTCAGTGACTTCAGATAATCTCAGATTGATCCCCTTTACAGTTTCAACCTCTGTTCAGTGTCATTTTACTGTTCTAAGTTGATATTTTAGCTTAATATCATTGTTTGGGAAATCTGGGATCATTTGGGTGTGACCTGCTGATGGAGGCGGCCTCTGTCGTCCGACACAGGACACCCTTATATGTCCTGTGTCATACGACATCCGTATCACAGAAAGTCATCTTGACTTTATTGACTCCAATCAACCCCAAATTGGTCTCAGACGCTAAACAATGTTTCTCCATAGGTAAAGTAGCCTTATATTAGCTTTAGATTAGCTTTGGTGGCTTAACTACCCCTTTTGTAAGAGGCAATCTGACCAGGATGTCTTGTGTCGTCCGACATCCCTCTCCTGAGGTAGTCCTATGTCGAACGACATCCAAAGTCCCTGGACAGACTGTCTCAACCTTCCTTTGTAATTCAAGTTATCATTTGTAAGGGTGTGGCCCCCTTTAATGGCTCACAAGTTGTATTTAGTTTCAATATCATTAATGAAATCCAAATTTGCATGCCTTACTTGTTGGCACAAATTGCACACACTTAGAATGATTATTATTGTCCTTGTTTGATTGAAAGTCTCGAAAGAGGCGATGTGGGTGAGCTCTATATTCTCTTCCCACATCGTAACTTGACCCCCTGACCCACTTTCTCTTTCAAAATAAAAAAAGGTTTTCAATGTTTCCTTTAAAACGGCGTGGCGACTCCGAAAAACGAAATTTTCATTATTAAAATTTTCGGCGAGCGTTCATTCACAAGGTTACAAAGTCAAAGTTTTACGAAGAAAAACAAAAATAAAAACAAAAAAGCAAACTTTGACAGTAAATTGTGTGAAAATTTTGATCTAAAGCCTCAAATTTATCAAAGTAGATTAAAGGGTATTAGCAACAACAAAGTAATTATGATTTAGAAAAGGTAAAATTACCCGATGAGGAAGTCAAAGAAGTTGAAATTAAGCCCAAAGATTTGATTTTGGGAGTGAGAATTGGGAAATCTGTGAATTCATTCAACAGAGACATGGCTAAGCTTAGAAAGCAACAAAAATTGAACTACGTCTCTACATTGAAAATGCCATTGACTTTGAAAAAATTACAAAGACAGTCAACGTGGTAAGAAACTTCCGTATCCAGAGAGTACGCAATAATAACTGAAATTAAGAAGTTTAAAGGAATACAAATGTTATTTGAAAATGTTTTAAAAACCTATTACAAGCTCAGTGATAACTACTTGACCAGTTCCAACAAATTGAAATACATTGAACAAATTAACACCCTATCCTCGAATTAGAACTACGTATTTGAAAGAAATCGAAACATTTACCTTGATTAGAGCAAGAGAGAGAAACAATGGTGGAAGCTGGGGCTGTGAGGACGCCGGTGTGCGAGTGAGACGGCGGCCACTGTTTTTCGAGACGGAGACGGTGGAGAGGTGGATGGACGGCGAACCTTCGTGGCGGTGTGGAGAGGGTGGACAGCGGCGGTCTGAGAGCGAGGGAAGAGAGGGAGATGAGACCGCCGGGAAGTGAGAGAGGGAAATTAGGGCGTAAACGATTTCAGAGAGGGAAAATGCGTATATATATTTAACACCAGCGACGGAATAATTCCGCCGCTAAAAAATAATCTACCGACGGAATTATAATTCCGCCGCTAGAATTAATATTTAGCGACGGAATTATTCCGTCGCTGATGTTGATTAATTTTAATTTAATAAATATCATTATTTTTATTTATATAAAACATGAAAAATATTTTAAATAAAATTATTTTAAATTACTCTCAAAAAAATAAATATGAGTCAATAAATATTATTTTTGAAAAATAAATAAATCATAAATTAAAATAAAATAGAAATAGAGCTAAACAAATTTAAAAAACTCTAATTAACACCGACATAATTATTCCGCCGCTACTACCACCACTACAATCACTACTACCACCACTATCACCACCACCACTCCACCACTACTATCACTACCACTACCACCATTACTATACCACCTCAACTATTACTACTACAACCACTACTACCACTACCACCACACACCACCACTACGTACTACCACCACCACTATCACTACCACCACCACTACTACCACTACTATTACTAATACTACTACGTATACCACCACTACTACTACCACTACCACCACTACTACCACTACTACCACACTATCACCACTACTACTACTACCACTACCACCACTACTACCGCTACTACCACTACAAGAAAACAGGGCAACTGAAACGAATTTTTCGGTTGTAATTCAGGAAAATCGGTTGCAAATTGATGTTTGCAACCGAAAATTTCCGTTGCAAAGGCAGTCGCAGGAAGCCTCGTCGCTATTTATGCGTCCGCTATTTGGGTTGCAAAATCCTTGCAACGGAAAAAGTAGTTGCAAATTCAGTTGCAATGTGTTTCCTAGGACAATTTTTACATCCGTTGCAAACAACAACTGATTTATTTCTGTTTCTAAAATTTGCAACTGATTTATTTCTGTTTCTAATTGCAACTGATTTTTCTGTTTCAAATATGTTATTTCTGTTTCTAAAATTTGCAACTTATTTATTTCTGTTTCTAATTGCAACTGATTGTTCTGTTTCAATTATGTTATTTCTGTTTCTAAAATTTGCAACTGATTTATTTCTGTTTCTAATTGCAACGAATTGTTCTGTTTCAAATATGTTATTTTTGTTTCTAAAATTTGCAACCGATTTATTTTTGTTTCTAATTGCAACTGATTGTTCTGTTTCAAAAATATGTTACATAGAACTAAATTAGCAACTAAATTTTTCAGTTTCAAGCATGCAACCTAATTTGCAACGAAAAATTATGAAAATTATTTTCTAAAAATAAAATATTACTAATATTATAAATATTTCTCAATTGTACCTGATTGAAAATTTAACTTAAATATCTTAAATCAAACAAATAAAGTCAACAAAGCTTCAAACATTACATTCAAAATAAATAACCAAATTATCATACTAAACGGTCGTGCTGTTAAACTACGTAGAATTGTGAAGTTGACATACTTTAAACTACATAGGAGCTCGTAGACGATTCTTGAAGCCTCTAAGTCCTCGATTTGAGCATCTCTTGGAATTGCAACTGGAAATCATTTTTCATTTCCTCAAATTTAGCCTCATATGTGGATTCTAATTTTGTCGTGACTTCATCCCTCATTTTCTCAACTCTTTCGTTCAACTTATCTTCAAACTCTTGTGTTTGTGTGAAATCTCCATTTGAACACGTAGATGAGGAAATCGTGCTGCTTCTCAAGATCTCCAATGCAGGAACCAACTTACCAAAGCCGTACAAACGATTCTTTACAACACCACCAGCTACATCCACCCAAGCAGTGAAATCAAAACCCTCACATTTCTTTCGAACAGTATAATCCTCCTAAAATGTAAATAAATAAATAAATAAATATTATAAGTAACTTTTCTATTTGCGTTTTATAAATAATAAAAAGAGCCTTGAAATCAAAGATACACTTTCAATTGAAACCACACTAATCAAGTGGATTAATAAAGAAATAATCACTAAGTAATAATCACTAATGGTCCGTTTACTTATGCTCAAATGTAGCATTAAGCATGGTCAAGGCGCAATTCACATGAATACACATTAATACTACAGATCTCTCTGTTCTCACATTCAGATGAGTTTATCACATCAAATCATATTAATGTAAACTCAAACTGTGTGATGCGGCCAATGGAAGATTGTCACATATATGGCCTTCATTTAGTTGGAGAAGAGCATCAGATGACTAGGACGGTCAAGGCCCAACGGTAATTAATCAAGGACCACACCCCAGTACATAGGACCCAGAATGATCAATCCCACAGTACCTTGATGTGAGGTTGTGGTGAAGTTCATTTAGTAGGAAACAAAACCCGAATAGGCATCAGAGGGAAACATCCAATGGACATGACTTCCAGTTTATATGTTCTATAGTTGCACCAATATGGAGGTAACTGCAGTAGTATTAGATAGGCAGCTAAGATCAGGATTCATGGGACTAACCTATGACATGTTTATACCTTTGCTTTGATAGGGGACTTACCTATGACAAGGGGTGAAGTAACCCTTTAGGGGACACGTAATTCACTATATATAGTGGGTTCAGCTCATTTATGAAAAGAGTTTATTAGTGAGACTTATCTATTACAACTATTCATCGATGACAAAATCCCTATACCGAGCAATTCGACTGTTACCCTTCCTATAATTCACTATATATAGTGGGTTCAGCTCATTTATGACAAGAACATCTTGATCATTACCCCTACTTCAAGACTGTAGTTGGGTACTGGTATCCACAGTTTAGTAGTATCACACTGAAACCAAATTTCCAAAAGTCCAGTAGCTTCAAAGGGTACCTTTAGCCACCCTTCACATTTGATCTTGGGACCATTCAAGGGGACACTATACCTTCTACAAATTCTACCAGGAAAGAGGTCCACAAAACAAATATCACTAAAATGTGAAACTACAGAAACAGAGATATATTTAAAATGAAATACAATTATGTTATTAAAATTTGCATTAACTGCTCCAAAATCGAAATTATTGTCAAATAGATATTGAATATGCTTACGTAAGAAGCATAACCTGTAATGGTTTCATGACATCTGTCTCTTGAATATTGGTTTTGGTAACTGATTGAGCTTGCAACTCCATTGATTCTCGAACAAGTTGACTCAAAAATGATACATCGTCAGACATGACACCGAGTCCTTTCAGTAGCTTAGAGCCAAGCTGTAAACTTGTCTGCAAGAATAAATTGGACATGGTGAGAATGGAAAGGCACAACTCCATATTATTCTTACACCAGAAGATTAAGAGCAAGAAGGGGAATTTGATACCTCTGCATTTTCAAGAATAGCATATGTTGCCCCCGCTTCCTTCAGATCTAAGAGATGAGAGAGATCTTGTGCTCGAGCATATATAGGAACCTGCAGAATTGAGTTTCACTAGGAGACGTAAATTGATAAATCTTCACACAAATTGATGTAAATTGACATAAAATTATGCAAAAACTTCACTGTTCTACCTCAATCAGGTCAATTAGATGTTTACTGAACAAGATGCCAGTCATACCAAAAAAAAAAGTTGGGACTTGGGCCATCATAAAGTGAAATAAGGGAACAGTGATTGTGAAATTTCAACCTCATTCCACTAGCTGTATGATTTCTGTTATTTAGAACCTACAAATATTAAGACTTACTATGTGCATGTCTGTAATGGTTCTGTACAGCAATTGTTACAGGGAGAAGAGAAGAAGGGGAAGAGAAACTGAAATGAAAATGAGAAAATACCCCAGGAAAGGCAAGCCGGATTCTCTGAACAGATTCAATTGTCTTCTGCCTCCCCGTGTTCATGACCATGACAGCTTTTGGAGAATAAATACCAGCAGACTGCAATACTGCTGTACGTGATCCATCACCATATAGGATGGGGAAACCAAGTTTCCTAGATGACTGTTCCATGTGACTTAAAAGTGTAAGTTACCATTTAGCATAATCTTGTCTTGAGCATTCAAAATGGTGATTTGACATCTCTTAATAACATGCGCAAAATGAAAAAGGGCTGTATAAATATCATTCAATATAAAACTGACCGCAAACAAAATTTTACCACAAATTTTGTGTTCAGACCGAAATATTTACCTGGTTCCAAGAAAAACAAAGCAAGAGAATGACTAACCTCTACAAAATATAGAACGCCAAAAGTATAAGCACGAACTGTATCTACACGTTTGACTCGAGGGTGCCTTGTGACGAGATACGTCAGCTTTTGCAGTACTTCAGGAGGTGCTGATATTCCCACTAGTGATGCTGCATAAATATCATTCAGTATAAATGTCATGCTTCAAATATGATGATGATTCTAATCCTTAACTGAAGTTCAAGTGCCCTCATTTTTTAAATATGTGGTAGCACAGCTATAATGAGATCAAGTGCCCTCATTTTTTAGATATGTCGTAGCACAGCCATAATAAGATCAAAGAACCAAAGGAGCTGCATTAGATATAGTAATCAAGAACTAGGAAAACCTTCGCTCGTGAGAACTAAAAACTTAAGTATAAAGGCTAGTATAGCGAAGCTCCTGCCCCCTAACTCAGAAATCTGAAAAACCAAGCAAAATAAAGGCTAGTACTTGCTACAGCCTCGGCCATCTGAACACGTGATACCCGATCGGGCCCACCAACATTTAGAAGTAACTGCATTTGCTTTCAATCTGGAAACACACCAGAAACAATTCAGGGCGAAATTTATGTTGCAGTAAGCAAAGAAAGTATCAATTTACTAAAAAGTGAAGATATCAAACCTGAAAAACATCTGTTAGTCAATGTTCGTATGATAGTCACAACATCCTTGACATAAACAGGGCAACGAAATTCATCATGAAAGAACGTCATTTCATTTCCTTGAGCATACAATAAAGATACTCCCTTTGTGTCAACTAAACATATACACTAGTGGTTAAAACTGAAGCTAAAGCAAAGTTCAGTGGTTTTGAATTGCATCGGGACAAAACAAAACTAGGCCTTGAATATCATTCAACAATCAAAATTTCAAACAAAAATTTAAGAAGACTATGTTTAATTCGCCTAATTTTCAATTTAGCAAAATAGTCACATCTTGAAAGTAAATCAATCGATGAGATGAGAAGAAATTGGTGATATGAGATCCATACCTGGCCACCGACAACCGCGCCAAAGCCGTCGAACAATCGCGGAGAGTGAAAATCACAAAGCCGTCGAACAAAGCGAGAGAGAGAAACGGACGACCTAGACTCTCAAAACATATTTCTAAAATTCTAAAATACTGGAGAGGGAAACAATAGCGGGAAAAATGGTGTTGTGAAATTTTTATTTTTTTAAAGATAATATTACAACAATTGGTAGGGGTAAAAAATAAAGTGTCCTAAAAAAACTTATATTTGGGAGGGCAGTGAAAAAAAGTGCTAATTACTAATTATTTGAGAGGGTAAGGGTAGAAGAGTGTCAAATACTAAAGTATTTGGCACGGGTATTCCTGTCTTCCCAAAAACAAGTATTTGGGATCGCATTATAGCCCTTTCAAAAAATGTTGTCACAAAAAGTCATTTTTCTTTTAGTGTTACCTGTAGAACTAATACTTGAAAGAAAAATATCATGTTTGAAAGAGTTTTACGGAAGGATAAATGTGAAATTGGACGTGAAATCGAGCTATGTAAAAGGGCAAATAAAAGATTCAATTTTTTAAACAGATTTTCTTGAGGAAAAACAATCACAATACCAACAATTGCAACCCTAAGAGAGTTTCATTCATGATGGGAGAGTTCAATACCTTGTTCAATTCGGCGGAGAGGGAAGGAGATGTATTTGGGCGTCGTAGGAGACGTCGGCACCACGAAATTCGCCGAAAGTAGACGCAGCCGTGGAAAGCAGAAGCGACAGTGGAGAAGCCGTAGTAGTGGAGAGAGAGAGAGAGCGAGAAGAGAAGGGGAAAACATGTTTGTTGTGTGTCTAGGTTAGGTCGGGTTAACATACGCTATACATTATACGCTGCCGTTTTTTACGGCTTAATAAAATAAAATTAATTTATGATTAATTGCGACTGAATTTGAATGGAGAATTTGAAACGGAAGTTTATCTGTTTCAAAATTCCTCGCAAAATTAGGCGGGTTTTCTCCCTCCAAACTTTTTGCGCCCAATTTTTTAAAGTTCAAAATATATAAATCTTATATTAATAAATGCAACTGAATTTGAAACAGAAAATTGCAACAGAAATTCATATGTTTCAAAAATCGTTGCAACCCCAAACCATGAAGCGACAAAATGATTTTCCATTTCAATATGAGTTTGCAATATTAATTGCGCACGTCAATTTTCAATGAGCATTTTTTACTCTGAAACTGGTTTCAAGATCATACACATTCCTACTTTGAACATAAAGGAGCAATACTTAACACATGGACTGTAATACTTGTCTAGAACACCCAAATTCCAGATTGTTATTGTTACCAAATGTAATAGTCTGTTTTATGCACTACAGCAATGTTCTTATCAGTAACCCAAAGAGTCTAGTATAGCAAAGGTAATAACAGGACACTGATGATCAAGATAACCAGCAAGACAATGTACGTAATTAGATACCAGAAAAATAGAATAGGAATAAATAACAAAATAGGGAATCTTAACAAATATTGTAGAGTCACATGTTAATTATGAGACCCTATTTATACTATTCCCTCTAATTAAATCAAACAGTTGTGGGGATTGGGGAACAAATAATAACCCTAAGAGAGTTTTAATTTTAAAAAATATAATTATAGATGAGGAACAATCACAATACCAACAATTGCAACCCTAAGAGAGTTTTATTCAAGGTGGGAGAGTTCATATTTAGGAATATAAGCATATTAATTAAGGTTATCAATACATTGTTCAATTCGGCATGACGTGGCCGGTTCGGTTAACCGGCGGTTCACGGTTACCGAATTGCCGGTTTCAACCGGTGGTTTATCCGGTTAACCGTATTTATTTATTTATTTATTCAAATTGGGTTTTTAAAAGAAATTTTTAACAAAATTAAAAGCAATTACGAAAAAAATTAATTTTCTAACAGTTTTTGAATAAAAAAGATAACTTTTTTACAGTTTTTTGAAAAAACAGTTAACTTTTTAACAGTTTCTGTTAAGTTGTATATTGTATATTAACTTCTTCTTTTATTCAATTTTTTTTTTGGATAAAGAAGACTATTTTAGACTTTTGTTTACTACATACATTTTTTGCAAAAAGTTATATAAAAAAAGTTATGATTTTTTGAAGAAATAAAACTTAAATTTTTTTCATTGCAATATGAGTTGCAAAATTAATTGTGTACGTCAATTTTCAATGAGCACTTTTTACTCTGAAACTGATTTCAATTCGGTTGCAAAATGCAACTGAAATTGAAACAGAAAATTGAAACAGAAGTTCTTCTGTTTCAAAAATCATTGCAAAACTAAGCAGCATTCTTCCTTCCAACTTTTCCCCCGAAACATTTCAATTAGCACTTTTTACTCTGAAACTGATTTCAATTTGGTTGCAAAATGCAACTGAAATTGAAACAGAAAAATTGAAACGTAAGTTCATCTCGTTTCAAAAACTATTTCAAACTAAGCGAGATGAAGCGACAAAATGATTTTCCATTGCAAAATGAGTTGCAAAATTAATTGTGCGAAACCGATTTCAATTCGGTTGCAAAATGCAAGCTGAAATTGAAACGGAAAATTGAAACAGAAGTTCATCTGTTTCAAAAACCGTTGCAAACTAAGCAGATGAAGCGACAAAATGGTTTTTCATTGCAAAATGAGTTGTAAAATGAATTGTGCACGTCAATTTTCAATGAGCACTTTTTACTCTGAAACTGATTTCAATTCGGTTGCAAAATTCTGTTTCAGTTCCCCTGTTCTGAAACTGATTTCAATTCGGTTGCAAAATTCTGTTTCAGTTGCCCTGTTTTCTTGTAGTGTACCCTAACCCCTAAACCCTAAATCATATACTCATATACTTACACCCCAACCCCAAAATCATATCCATAAACCCTAAACTCTAACCCCTAAACCCTAAACCCTAAACCCTAAACCCTAAACTCTAACCCTAAACCCTAAACCCTAACCCCTAAACCATAGACCCTAAACCCTATACCCCTAAACCCTAAGCATAAACCCTAAACCCTAAACCCTAAACTCTAACCTCTAAACCCTAAACTCTAACCCTAAACCCTAAACCATAAACCTTAACCCCTAAACTTAAACCCTAAACCCTAAACCCTATATATACCCCTAAACTATAACCCTAAGCATAAACCCTAAACCCTAAATCTCAAATCTCATATACTTATACCCCAACCCCTAAATCATATTCCTAAACCCTAAAATCTAACCCCTAAACCTTAAACCCTAACCCCTAAACCCTAAACCCTAAACCCTAAAGTATACCTCAATCTGTCTGCTGCTGCTTGAATCTCCTTTTCCGATAGAATCAAAGCATGAGTGCCATCCACCTTTATACTAGGTCTAGGTGGTGCTTCCAGTCCTTCAAATGGATTCAAAAAACTTCCTTCAACCCCCTATCTCCCTTTAATGCAGCTGAATAAGACAAAGGAGCCCTAGGGTTTTCGACCCCACCCCCATCCACATGCAGATCAATTTTCGTCACTTCTGAATTCTTCTGCAGGATCCTCCTGTGTTGGGTCTTGGTGGGGATCATTTATTGAATCAGAAGAAGTTATTAGGGCAGATTTCTGTTGTTCTGAATCTGTAACAGCCGAATGGGGGTGGGGAGATTCATAGATCTTTAGCTGTTCAAGGGGACAATACTCAGGGTGTAGGGCCATTGTTGGGTGAGGTTTTACAAGATTTTGAGGGTGAGAGGCAGCAGAAGAATTCAGAAGTGACAAAAACTGATCTGCATGTGCATGGGGGTGGGGACAAAAATCCTAGAGCTCCTTTGTCTTATTCTGCTGCATTGAAGGGAGATAAGGGGGTTGAAGGAAGCTTTTTGAATCCATTTGAAGGACCTGGAAGCACCACCTAGACCTAGTATGAAGGTGGATGGCACTCATGCTTTGATTCTATCGGAAAGGGAGATTCAAGCAGCAGCAGACAAATTGAGGTATACTATGATATTGAAATTCTCTGCGGGTCGGCCTCAATTAAAGGTTATTTACGATCATATTAATCAAGGTTGGGGTTTGAAAGCGAAATTCAACATTGGGTTACTTGATCCGAGGCATGTTCTCGTTTACCTGACAAATGAAGCGGACTTTACGAGGGCATTATCAAAGGACTCTAATGTGATTGCTAATAGCAATTACCGCAGCTTCAGATGGTCTCCGAAGTTTGATTTCACGGTTGATAATCCATGTGTGGCAACATGGGTATGTCTTCCCAATCTTCCTTTGCATTGGTATGCTTATCTAAAAAATATTGGAAATATGTTTGGAAGATTTTTAAGGGCTGATGACAGGACGGTGGGTTTTACGCATCACGGTTTTGCTAGAATATGCGTGGAAGTTGATGTTTCACAACCGTTGCCCAAACATGTATTCTTGGGTTCTTCTAAGGAGAATGGGTTTATTCAAGAGCTGGAATTTGAGGGGAATGTGGCTTTTTGTGATGGTTGTGGATTGTTAGGCCATACTAAGGGCAATTGTAGGAAAGGAAAGATGAAACCTAAAGTTTGGTTTGTGGAGAGGGGGTCCAAGGGTACACAAAATGGCGGGACAAAGGAGGTTCATAAAGCTAATAATAAAGAGTGGCAAGTTAAGGTAGGAAAAGGAAAGCAGGTGGTTCAACAGGGGAATTCAGAGGGTTCTAATGGGAATGTTAAGGCGGGTACTAAGGATGGACTGAAGGATAAAGTGACTCAGTTAGAGTATGGGAAAGTGGAGTTGCTGAAAAAAAAAGTGAAGCAGGAACTTCTAAAGGGAATGATAATGGGAAGAAGGTTGAGACTTCAAATGCTTTTGCGGCTCTAGAGAATCTCGATGATGAGGGTAATAAAGGTGTGCCAAATGAGGAAATTTGCCAATTGAATAAGGAGGCATCTTTATCTTCGAGTTTAGAGAAGGGTTCTCTGTATTCAGATTTACAGGGAGATGAGGTGAATAAGGGTGAGGATAATGGGTTTAGCTATAGGGGTGGTATTGATCTTTCGTCTGAGCCTTTGGGGGATACTATAATGGTGGAAGATGGAGAACTTGTAGTGGAAAAGGAACATGTTTCATCTACAAAAGGGATCGACAAGTCAGGTGAAGTTGAGGTTATTAATGGTGGGGTGACTAGAAATGTGATGGTTTCTGTGGGTGACATTGCACCTTCACAGTGTGTTTTGGCAGAGGTTGACAAAGAGGGAGATGTTGAGGTTTCTAATGAGGAGGCTTTATCTTCGGCCAGAGAGGAGGACTCATAGGATTCTTCTTTTGCTGTTGAGGATAGAGAAGGGCAAGAGGGTAATAAAGAAGTGCAGAAAAGGGTATCTCCTCGGAGAACTCGGAGTAAGCGTAATGGGGTGTCTACTAAGCCAAAAGTTTCCCAATGACTGTTCTAATTTGGAATGCTAGAGGGGTTGGGAACGTGGGAACTATGGACGTCTTGAAATTATTGGTTTCCAAGCATAAGCCATGGTGTCTTGCAATTTTAGAACCCAAGCTCATGGGGGATAGACTTGCAAGGATTGTGAGGTAGTTGGGGTTTAATAATTTTTTGCATGGGAATTCGGTCAATACGCACATTTGGTGTTGTGGAGCTCGGGTTTGACATGGATATGATATGTAGTTTGAGACAGTAGATTACGGTGCGTATTACCTGTAATGGGGATGATTATGGTATTGTTTCATTTATTTATGCGAGTTGTGATCGGGTGGAGAGGCAAGCTTTATGGATAGAGCTTATAGATATTTCTGTTCAGTTTGATGTCCCTTGACTTGTAGGGGGTGATTTTAACATTATATCGCAGTCGTCCGAGAAATTGGGAGGTAATGGTTGGGATTTCTTGGGTATGGATGAGTTTAATTCCTGTATGGTTGATGCGGGTGTTTCTGAGGTGGTCATTGAAGGCAGCATTTACACATAGTGTAATGGGCATGACGGGTCAACGCGTATATGGCAACGTTTGGATAGGATTTTGGTAAACGGGGCTTTTCTTGCGAAGCACGGGCTTGTCACTGTTACTCATCTGCCTAGGGACATGTCGGATCATTCCCCTCTAAAGGTAAGCTTTTCGGCAATTTCCAAACCTAGGTACGTATTTAAATTTATGAAAATGTGGTTGGATCATCAGGGATTTCTGAGTTTTGTGCAAGAAGTTTGGGGCCGATGGACCGGGGGTAATCCTTTGGAAAAACTCCATAGGAAATTGTATGCTCTTCGAAAGGCCCTTAGACAATGGAATTGGGAGGTTTTTGGAAATATTTTTAGAAAAATTGATGGGCTCCGGGATGGGATAATGGCTTTGGATGTTCAGTTGCAGCAGGGTTGGGATGATTTCGTTGCTCTTAATCTTAAGCAGAAACAGGTGGAGTTGGCTCAGGCTCTGCGTTGGGAGTATGATATGAAGCAGCAGCAGTCGAGGCAGTTGTGGGTTAAAGATGGGACAAAAATTCAGCATTTTTTCATGCGAGCATTAAAGAGAGAAGACGGATGAATGCTTTCAAGCTACAGATGTCGGATGGGTCTTGGTGCGATGATGAGGCGGTGTTGGGTAATCTCGGGGCTGCTTTCTTTGAGGACATGTTCAGATCGATTCCTCATGTTATGGATGATGATTTATTTCAGGGTATTGATGGTGCTTTATCTATGGAGGATAATATGTCCATTACTGCTATTCCGGAAGAGAGGGAGATATGGGAAGCTGTTAAGTCCTTGAATGCAGATAGTTCTCCATGTGTGGATGGTTTGACGGGTCACTTCTTTAGGGGTTGCTGGCCTATTATTAAAGATGATGTTGTGGCTGCAGTGCAGGCTTTCTATAGGGGGATGGAGCTGCCAAGGGGACTATCTTCAAATGTATTAGTGTTGATTCCCAAGGTTGATAAACCAACAGGTTTTAATGATTTACGTTCGATAAGCTTGTCCACTTTCATGAACAAGGTTATCTCAAACGGGTTTCATTAAAGGCCGGGGTATACAAGAAAACATCGCTTTGGCTCACGAGTTAGTGCATCGGATTGATCAGAAAGTTACGGGGGTAATGTATTGTTCAAGCTTGATATGTCTAAGGCATATGATCGTTTGGAGTGGGACTTCCTGTTTCGTGCTTTGACTTCTTTCTGTTTCAGTGATGGGTGTCGGGATTTGATTTGGAGATTGGTTCAAGGAAATTGGTACTCAGTTCGAATGGGTGGGATCTCTTATGGATTTTTTGCTTCGTCCCATGGGGTGAAACAAGGGGATCCTCTATCTCCCTTGTTGTTTATTATTGCTCAGGAGGTATTGTCTCGGGCCTTGCAAAAATCAGTGGCAAATAATGTTTTCCTTCCGTATTTGCATGGTCGGGGTGGTTTTCCTATCACCCATTTGTTGTATGCGGATGATAAGTTTCTTTTTTGTAATGGGAGGAGGAGTTTGATTGAGGGTTTAAGGGGTGTTTTAGTGAGGTATGAAAGGGCTTCGGGGCAGTTTATAAGTCTTGAAAAAAGCGAATTCTATGTAGGCAAGAAAATGCATAATTTTGAGGTGGAGAACATTCGGCGTAGGTCGGGTTGCACCTACTAGCAGTTCCCGCTGAAGTAACTTGGTATTCTTTTGTTCAAAGGGAGGACGCCATTTTGCAGAGCTAGAGCAGAAGGTGATGAAGAGGATATGCAGATGGAAGGCCAGACTGTTATCTTTTGGGGGTAAATTGATTTTAATCAAATTCGTATTGAGTAGCATCCCTATTCATTCCATGGGAGTGCTAAAAGTGCCGAAGGGGGTGATAAGAAAGATTGAGGGGATGTTGGCTAATTTCTTTTGGAGTAGTGGGGGTGAGAAGCGTCCTCAATGGGTTGCTTGGAATGAGGTTTGTAAGCCTATTCAAGAAGGAGGTTTGGGGGTGAGATCGATGGGGGATGTCAATAATGCTCTATTAGCAAAGTTGGCATGGGTTGCTTGCCATGGAAATTCTCTTTGGTCTCGCTTTATAAGGGAGAAGTATGATTTGAGGTGGGCGGATTCTAGTTCTCATGCATGGAAGGCTGCTGCTTCTCTGTTACCTCAGTTGGAGGTTTGTAGTAGGTGGATCATAGGCTGTGGGGATGTGCGGTTTTGGAGGGATGATTGGTGTAGTGATCGATTAGGGGGTCCGAGTCCGGATGATCATATCTCACGGTTCGAGATGGGTTAATGATTATTGATGATCTATGGGATTTCATTCCGAACCACTTGCATGCTACTATTCGCAGGGTAAGGATTGATATGGATATGGAGGATAGGGTGGTGTTTACATTAACTAAGTTGGGGGTGTTTGAGACCGCGGCTTGGTGGGAACATCATCGTATTCGGAGTCCTTTGGTGGATTGGGGAGCCAAATTTTAGCACAAGCACATTCCTACCAAAGTCAGCGGGTTTTGGTGGAGACTAATGCATAATGGCCTATCGGTGGACGCTAGATTGGAGGAGAGAGGTTTCAACATCCCACCTCGGTGTGTTTGTTGCCCTTCCAGTAATAACAGGGAGACCTTAGAGCATTTATTTTTGCATTCGACGATGGCTTGTTCGTTATGGCAGCACTAGGCTTCTTTATTCGGGATTGGGGCTCAGTATATGGATTTCCATAAGCTTTGGGCAACGTGGTGTGGTGGTCAATCGCGGAGATCTCAGTTGGGCTTGGTTTATATGGGTACTATGATTTTTATCTGCTAGGGATTGTGGAAAGCCCGTTGTAACATGGTATTTACGGGGAAGCTGATGGAATGTGGTACGATTATTGATGGGGTCCAACATGCATTGTTGGATATGTGTTCTTATTTGGTTCCCAAAGGAAAACCAACAGCGAAGGCTCGGAATATTTTAACGAATTTGGGATTAAGGGTGGTGGAAGTAAAGCAGAGGAAGGTTAGAACATTACGATGGGAGCCTGCGCGTGATTACTTCTATACAATCAATACGGATGGTTCTTCCATTCATGGCGAGTGTTCGGGAGGAGGAGTCATTAGAGATTGGAGGGGTGGTTTTATTGGAGCTTATTCCAATTTTTACGGGATGGGCACTAATATGAAGGCAAAGATTTTCGCCCTTCGTGATGGTCTAAGGTTATGTAGGGATCTTCATTTAACTTCGGTGCAGGTGGAATCTGATTCCCTGGTGGCTGTGGGGATATTGCGAGGTCATTTGTCTGGGCCTTGGCGATATTCGTACGAGCTAAGGGAATGTAGTGGCCTTATGGGTGGTTTCAGCATTAGATACATGTTAAGGGAAGCTAATGGTGTGGCGGATAGGCTTGCAGCATGTGCTCATGTTCATCGACAAAATATGAGATATGCCATGGCTAGTGAGTTACCGAGGGAGGTTATAAATGCTTTAAGGTATTATGAGGGGGGTACTTATGTCGATCGTCATTGACATGGGTCATTTGATTGGGATTCAATGGTTGGTTGGTGGAATGTTTTGCAGATGTTAGAAATGGCAAGCCAAGTTTGTTTGCTGGTGTGTTGTTCTTCATGCAGTAAAAAGTTTGTTTGCTGTAAATTATGTGGGCTTTTATGTGGGTGGATTGTAATTATTATGGTACAAATTTCATGGTATTTGGTATTGATTTTTTCAAATTTAACCATGCTCTATTTGGGATTTGGATATGAAAGTGCTGGTGTAAAAGTATGTCGTGAGTTTGCTGAAGTTTGGGACAGATTTGGCCTTTTGGTTAGCTGCAATTTTGTGTTTGTTGATATGCACGACAATGCCCATTTGCTGCAAATTATGGGATAGCTTTCTTGGCATTTGGTGGATTTTTTGCTGATTTTGGTATAGGGCACGACCATGTATGGAAATTCAGCATGGCCATGCAAGACAAGGCACGCCCGTGCTCATTTTGGGGACATGGCCGTGCAACATGGTTTTTTTTCAAGGCTGAAGTTTCTGCCTGTGGGGAGCGTCCGCTCCAAGATGGTGGGAGCGTCCGCTCCCATGGAGGATTGGGCCTGGCGGTTTGGACTGGTCAATGGCGGTTTGGGCTGGGTTTGGGCCTGTTGTGGGATGTGTTAGCCTGGTTGGATGCAGCATTCTAGGCCGGCCAGGAGGATTTTTTGGGGCCAAAAGGATGTTTGTCTTGGCCTGATTTTTGGCTTGGGATATTTTGTGTTATTTTTAATTACGTTGATTTTAGAGTTGGGCATTTTAATTCCCGCTCATTGATGTAATATTTTTCTTTCATCAATAAAAGCTCCCAGGTGACGTCCTGGTTCTCCAAAAAAAACCCTAAACCCTAAACTCTAAACCCTAGACCCTAAACCCTAAAACCTAAACCCTAAACCCTAAATCTCAAATCTTATATACTTATACCCCAACACCTATACCATATACTATTACCTTATACCCTATACCCTATAACCTATACTATATACCCTATACCCTATACTATATACCCTATACCATATACTATATACCCTATACCCTATACCCTATACCCTATACTATATACCCTATGCCCTATAGCCTATACCCTACACTCTATACCCTATATACTATACCCTATACTATATACCCTATACCCTATACTATATACCCTATAGTATAATATAAAGGTGTTGTGAGTATGGATAATAGGGTAGAAGAGAGAAAGTGAGGTCTTTGTTGTGTGTTTAACAAGTGAGTATCGCTATTTAATAAGTAATAATTTTTTTATTTTAAAATTTTGTAAATTTTAATAAACTAGTACCTCGCAAGTTTTGAAAACTGTAGTGAAATGAAAGAAATATTTTTTATTTTTGGACAAAAGGGAAAATAGATTCTTGTACACAAACTTACAAAGGCGCAAGTTAAGGGTTGATTGTACTAGCATTTTCGTTTACCATTGTTTTTTTTACCGGTGCTTGCATTAATAACTGGAATATGGGTGGGTGCAACCATGTAAGTAATAATTGTACTTGCAACAATAATAGAGAAAGAAAGAAGGTGAATTTCGAGTTCATTTAACTTGAATTTCATTTGAGCTGAGTTTCATTTACATTACCTGTGCATAAAACAATAGGCCTAGTGAGTGAGAAAGAGAGAGAAAGTAAATCACCATAGTAGAACTTGGGCAATTTCTGTATTCCAACCTTAAATTTGTTGATGTAGTTGAAGAGTGAGTAGTCGAGTTTACATTAAACTTGGCTCTACTCGGTTGCGAATATTTCCGTCGCTGATAAACAAAAAAAAAATTAATTTATCATCGACGGAAATATTCCGTCGTTGGTTTATTTAAAAAAAATTAAAAAATATCTAATTTCTACCGACGGAATTATTTCGTCGCTGATTAAGTAAAAATAATTAAAAATTAAATGTTATAATCACCGACTGAATATTTTCGTCGCTGATAAATTAAAAAAAAAATTAATTAATCACCGACGGAAATATTCCGTCGCTGGTTTATTTTTTTTAAAAAATTAAAAAATAATTAATTTCTACCGACGGAATAATTCCATCGCTGCTTAATTAAAAATAATTAAAAATTAAATGTTATAATCACCGACGGAATATTTTCGTCGTTGATAATTAAAAAAATTAAAAAACAAAATTAATTTATCACCGACGGAAATATTCCGTCGCAGGTTTATTAAAAAAATAAAAAATATATTAATTTTTTCACCGACGGAATAATTTCGTCGCTGAGAACGAATTAGCGACGAAATATTATGTCGGTAAATCAGACGCCAATTTAGTGGCGGTAATGAAACGAATATTCGAGGAATATTCGTTTTTAGCGACAGAATTGAATTCCGTCGGTAAAGTTGATGCCAAAATTATTTCGTCGCTATAGCATAATTTTCGTCGCTATATAGCGACGAAATGGTTTTGTCGCTGTTGATTCCGTCGGTAAAGACTCAGTTTCTAGTAGTGCATACACACCTCACCCCTCTACCTTTATACACCACATACCATTGAAGATCTGAAGACCAGCACTCCATCTGTGCTCCAATCCACATCATGCAGCTGATTAGAAGGTCATTACACCTAACTTGGTGTAGTGGTTGTGGATCTATAAGGGTAACAATCCCCTATCCCTCTCTCTCATATTTGCTCTTTGCATAATCAATTCATTGTGATATCTGTTCATCTGATTCGATAATTATACTCCATCTGTTCCTAATTGTCGAATCACAATCACCATCTCTCTGTTTAATTGATTTGTTCGGTTTAATTGCTTGTTCATGGTTTGATCTCATTGTATTTATGGTTTGTTTGCCAAGGGAGTGTGGATGTCTCCATATCCACACCCCATGGTCAATTCATTGTGGATTCGTGGTTCTCTGAGAGTATTTGGTGTTGTAATTGGATCTGAATCGATCTCAGTTCATCTTGTACTTAATTCTGTAAGGTTTCTGTAGGATGGCAACCTGTGTCACGCGACACAATCTGCATATGGATTTCTGTGTCACGTGACACAACTAGCCAGGCAGGTCCTGTGTCACGCGACACATCTTGCCAATCTGCAGAAATCACTTTTCCAAACTGTAATCAGTTCATCTTTGTAATTGGGATGTGGCCTCCCATAGTAAATGGTTCACAAGATGTAATCTCCTTTGTTGAACAATAAAACAAAGTACTTATATGCATTTCATTACATATTTCGTCACACACATTTTGCACACACGTTTGGATGTTTTGAATTTTGAACATAGAAAGACTCGTTTACGAACGGGCGTGTTGGGTGAACTTTCAAGTTCTTCCCAACACGTAACCTGACCCACGAACCCATTTTCTCTTTTCAAAAAGGTTTTCAATGTTTCCTTCAAAACGGCGTGGCGACTCTCAATTTTTATAAATTTTTTGACGAGCGTACATTCAGTGGCGACTCCGCTGGGGACATTTGAAACTTGTTTTTCAAAAAGTGGGCCAAACTTTGTTCTTGTTCAACGTCCATTTCATTCATTTGTTGTGTGCTTTGTTGTGTGACATTCTATGTGCCTAAAATGCATTTTATGTGCTTTGTTGTCTTTGTACTCCATGTTGTCTGTGTTGCTGATGCTTGGGGTTGAGCTATTGCATTGAGCTTGGAGGCTGGGGTTGGTCCTATTTCTTTTGTTCAGATTTTGGAAATATGGCTCCTTCTGTCACGCGACAGAACTTGCCATCTCAGTCCTATGTAGTGCGACAGAAGTGGCCACTTTGCAGGTGTTGAATTTTGGTACAGGTTGTGATTGTGGGCAATTCCCATGATCAAATTATTGATCATTTTGATTATTGTGCTCTGTGGGGTTTCAGTGTGTGTTTGTTTTTTCTTTTGTCCCCCCTTTTCAAATAAAAAAAATGAAAATAAAAATGGATTCAAAAATTATTTTTCATAAATAAAGGAATATAGCCACCCTCACACTACGTCACATAGATTTAGAGCCCGTTTGGTGCGATTGACGGCATCGCGGACGGTGATGTATGTCGCCTACGCTTGAGCGCCTGAAATCAATCCTATCCCCCTATCGCATCATAAGTGGAGCCACACTTTTAATCTTACCCGACGGTTGGTTTTGACATAACATTTTCAAATGTACTAAAATGAATTGTTTCAAAATTTATAATAGGCTTTCGTACCTACCCCCAAAACCTAGCACGTGTGAGCATGTTGCCATTGCAACATGGTTTCGCGTAGGGACATGTCGCTCTCGCGCCATGTTCTAACGAGAGATCATGTCGCAATGTCAACGTGCACCGACGAGAGGTCATGCCGGATTTTTCCTTGAATTTCTTCGGGAATACCCGTTATGCTGCCCAAATTTCTCCAGAAATTGGAATTGCTCGTCCGTCCCATAAATGCTTCGGTTTTATTAAGGTATTACTACCTATTATTAATTTTTAATCAATACATTTGATGTATTTTTGGATGGTGTGTCCCTAGGTTCCCCCGGGGTTTAGAATGTGAAAATAAAGGTGTTTCCCTTTTCCAACCGTCTCTAGGACTTAAAAGACACCGATATCTACTTGAATATAAATAAAGTGCTTGCACGAGTCCGTCTCATTTTCCATGCTTCCCTCTCCCATACCTCCTCAAGGTTCTCTATCATCCACCTTATACACGTTCTCTCCTCTCCAGTTACGGCAAGTTGGGCACGCGCTCCAATTCCCGGTGCTCGTTTGGTTCGCGTTTCTGAGGCAGTTGCAGTTTCGACAGAGTTTGCATCTGATTCAGTTTTAGAGATGTCTAGTGCAGAGAATGGTATGACCACTCAATCTGGGGGTTCATCTGCAATGGATCAACAAGGCATGCATGATCTGTCTATGGAAGAGATGAGGGCTACTATGGAAGCCTCTCTAGTTAGAGAGCATGAGGCTCAGTTACTCGCTCAAGCCGCTAAAGCTAGAGAAGATGCAGCACACTCTAAGTTCGTAGAAGCAATGAGAAGCCATGGTATTGCTGTGATCCGATGTGCTGATGGGACTTATGAGGAGATTACCGATCCCAACGACACTAATAGAAACAGGCCTATTACCGATGGAAATTCACAGACGGATGCGATCCATCGATATTACCGACGGACAATTAAGGGTTACCGACGGAAATTTTCGTACCGACGGAAATTTCCAATTTCCGACGGAAATTACCGATGGAAATTCACAGACGGATGCAGTCCAAACCTATCTTATTCTCTCATCAAAGCCGCCCCAGCAGCAATGAATCCCCGCAAAACCAAAACCAAAACACTTCCAATTTCTCTTTCTTCCTCCGGCGTCCGCCTCTCCGAGATCCCCCCACCGCAAACCCTAGCTTCTTCCATCTCCGACATGAGAGAGATTCCGGAGCTCTCTCTCTTTCTTTCTCTACGCTCTGAAATGCATCTCCGATCCCGTCAATTTCCAGGTAACAACTCAGCAACGAATCTCGATTTTATCAACTGCTTTCTAGATTCTCTCTGTTCACGATTTTTTTTATTCTTACGAGGTGTTGAATTAGTAGCGAGTGCTTGGTTAGGGTTTTTGAATTCGTTGACAGATTTGATTTTGACTTTAATCTGGATATGGTTTTATTTTCAGGTATGATTGGAGCACACAAATCAAAGGGCTTTCTGTTGATTTTTTATGTTTTTAGTGAATGTTTGGTTTGAATACTTTACTCCTTTACCCTCTAGGCATTTTCCTGCTACTTATTTTTTGTGCGGGTTAAAGAATTAAAGTATTAAACTTTTTCCTTGATTAATGGAGTACCAATTCACATTTCCCTTGAGTAATATATACTATATTAATCGGCATTAAAACCTCACGCGGTCTATACCCTTCTCCACACATCAAAAGCTACTTTTCTTGTCTATGCGTGTTGGATGTGAATATGACATGATCTTTTGTTAGTTGCATATGTTCTAGGAGATGCCACTGCTCATCCTGAATAATTTTGGTGATTTGGATTAATCATAGTATGAATATGTTAACAGGTTCTTGCAATCTCATGATAGCTTAGCAAGCTTGTCTGGCTTATGAATTGATTGCATTGGCGTTCTTCCACCTTAACTTCTCAGCTTTTCATTTTTCAGCTTTTCATTTTTCTCCTCCTGTTCTTCCCCCTTTAAGTGGGATTCATTATGCGATGTATTAATTTCTAACCTTTTTCTTTTTATTTTCTCCTATCACCTTTTGCCTCTTCTCTTTCATTTCCTTTCGTGTTTAATACTTTAAACAAGCATTAACTACTATCCTAAATGTGATTCCTTTTAGGTGGCAGCTGATTCTGTTTTTGAAGCCAGTGAGTCTATATCAGATGGTCCATAGAATCTAATGATGGATGCATGTGTCTTATCCCATCTCCCAAATTCTGCAATGCATTTTTATTCCCTCGCTTGATTATTGACATTTGTGATCTTTATGCAGGACACAGTCTTAGAGCTTGAGTTTCAAGGGGTCAAAAAGCAATTTACTATGCTTCAGGTTTTTAAGATTTTACTTGTAGTTTTGGTGTTGAATGATCAATATAATCTTTTACATTGGATAGTGGATTTTCTTACCTATTTTATGCATGCATATGGGCAGACATGGCCTGTGCGAACTCCTAGGCCTGTTGCATTGAAGCTTGCTGCTGATACTCCTCTTCTTACTGGGCAAGTAAGTGTTGTGCTTAGTTTCACAGTCAATAATTATTTCTTTATATAGTTTAGATGTTCTTAATGGCATATTTTTTTGTATCAGCGTGTACTTGATGCTCTTTTCCCCTCTGTTCTTGTTGGAACCTGCGCTATTCCTGGTGCTTTTGGCTGTGGAAAGACGATCATTAGTCAAGCTCTATCCAAGGTAACTTCACTTCAAATGTCTTTTCGGAATCACAATGCTTAAGCTCACTAGTCACTATGTACCTGCAGTACTCTAATTCGGACACCGTTGTCAATGTTGGTTGCGGAGAAAGAGGAAATGAAATGGCAAAAGTAAGTAAATCATCTTAGTATCTGTTAGTTTTCTTTTACACATTCATGGTGTAGAATCCTAAGCGATAAACCATAACCATGCAGGTGCTTATGGATTTTCCTCAATTGACAATGACACTACCTGATGGCCGTGAAGAATCTGTCATGAAGCGTACAACGCTTGTGGCTAACACTTCAAACATGCCAGTGGCTGCTCGTGAAGCTTCAATTTATACAGGTAAAAAGTGTGCTTTTAACTTTATGATTCTTTATAAGATTTTCTTTATGATGTTCTCTATGTGGAAAGTGCATGTCTTTTTCTAAACATGTCTTCTTTTTCTGGTCTGCTCCTACCTTAGAGGAAGCATCGTGTCATACATACTCATTTTGTGTCATGTCATACAACATCAATATTCTTAGTTTGGTACTAAATAGTGTTATTATGTTTTCATAGTCCAGTTTTGAGTGAAGTTGTGAATGTGTTGAGCAATAGTAACATTCGGATATAAGCGAAATTGTATTTTCAGGAATTACCATAGCTGAATACTTCAGAGACATGGGCTACAATGTCAGTATGATGGCCGATTCGACATCTCGTTGGGCAGAAGCATTGCGTGAAATTTCTGGACGACTAGTAAGTCTCTAGATTAGTATTTGTGCTATATATAATGATTCCCTTTGATTTGTGTGCTCCAAGTGAATATTTAAAGCATAACATCTTATATTATATGTACCAGGAAAAGGCTTTGTTTGGATTCGTAGATATTTCTTCTATTTGTAGTTAAAACCCTTTATTATATAACTACTTCCATTAGTAATTGGTGCTCAAATGTCAAATGAGTTTATGGAAATATATGTCTATGGCATGCCTAATTCAAGTTGAATGTTGGTCTTTGATCATCTTGGATTTCTATTTGCTTATTTATAAAATATGTCCGCTGCAAATCATGTCTGATGAAGAATTCATTTATGCAGGTTGTATATGGAGACGTTTACATGCTAGATGACGAGATGAAGTGGAAAGTTTTACCTTCAATGCCAAAACCAGATTCACATATAGAGTTTGCGTGGGTAGTTGTCAACAATTCTATTGTTATTGTCGGGGGCACAACAGAAAGGCACCCTGTAACCAAAAAATGACACTGGTTGGAGAAGTTTTCCAGTTCCAGCTGGATACACTGGTAAAGTTCATTTCACCTTTTTCATTCACATGTATAGAGTTTTACCCAAAATTCACTTGCAGAAATGCTTTTCAGTTTCGAAATTTTTGACTCGAGTGATATTATTGCTTATAGCCGACTTTCACTCATCTTAACATTTGCTTAATATCTGACTTTTGTGTTCCTTTATACAACTGTACACCGACAGAAATAACTTTTTCGTCCCTTTATACAACTGTACAACAACGTAAAAACCTTTTTCGTCCCTGACATGTGATATTCATAATCTATTTTGTCCCTAAACTATTGTTTCTTTTCTGAAATGGTCATTAACCTATTGCAAGCTAATACAGTATTAATTAATGTGTTAACTTCTGAACTTGAGACAGAGTTCTGCTAAAAATGACGTCCATAAATGAATTTCAAATTTATATTTTACGAGACGCTCCAGAAAAGTTCGACTTTCAGGAAATTTTTGTAACAAAAATGCATAAATACTATTATCATCCAACTTTAAAAAATGAGCATGCATATAGTGTTACGTTGAAATATGATATTGTTAACTGCGAAAGTTCATCAAGAGTTTTTTTTTTTTTAAAGAAAAGAAAATGGACATTCATGTAGCGACAATTTTTAAGAAAGTGACATTCATTTAAGCATGGAAGGAGTAGATGACTAGATGGCATAACAAGTAAATAGCTTCTAGCTTTAGCTAATGCATTTTGATTGCGTATACTATTATGACCTTTTCATGATAGTAAGTGATTGTTAGCAGGTCATTAACAATTTTTCATTTTCCTTGTATCAAAATGCGTTAGCTTTTGCTAATGCATTTTGATTGCGTATACTATCAATAAAGTATCACTTCTCCCCTTCTGGTTTGTCTGCTTTCAAATTTCAAATTTCAAAATCCTTATATGTATAACTTCCGTGGAGCTAATTTTATGAGTTTAAGTTGGAATTTTACATTCTGGTTTTACTGAAACTGACCTTTTAATAACTACTCAAACACATAATAACTTTAGTTTACTGATTTTGCTAGAAGTAATCTCAACCTCCTATAAAGTTTTGCCTTAAGTAGTCCGCATTCTTTCTCTTTTGTAGCTTGCTTAAGAGGTTGGATTTCCCAGAGATGAAATTCAGTTTGTATTTTCTGGGCTATGAGGTAATACATCAATTGCGAACCATTAAAATGTTTGAATATTCATTTGCTACATGCATAATTCTTACTTTAATAAAGAGAATTCTTACTTTCAGAGTGTTGTAATACTTTATTATGTGTATTTGGGGCCCATTTCATGGATTGATGGACTTATCCGTCGATAAATCTATTATGTGTCAGATTATGAGAGTGAAAATTTAAACTTGTCAGATCCAAAAACTTTCCGCAGACTTGACAAGCCAATGGGTTGTCAAACAATGGAGGGTGAGGAGGAATTCAGGAAAAGGTCCGCTCCCATTTGTATACTTCTTAGTTGTAATTGAGTTTTGCTGACTTCTGATTACCTGCTTTAATAAAAAATCTTGGACATTCATTTTGGGACGGGAGTAGTATTCATCCAAATTATTCTAAAAATATTCATTGTTCGTATCGCAGGTATGAAAGCTGGGATGATCCAGAGGTTCCCAAATTTCATTATGGTTCTCACTACTCTAGCGCTGGGATTGTTCTCTTCTATCTTCTACGCTTACCACCGTTTAGTATGGAGAATCAGAAGCTGCAGGGTGGACAATTCGACCACGCTGATCGTATTTTCATTAGTGTACGTGATACATGGTTAAGTGCTGCAGGGAAAGGAAACACATCAGATGTAAAGGAACTGATATCAGAGTTCTTTTATATGCCAGAATTCTTGGAAAATCGGTTCGAACTGGACTTGGGAGAGAAACAATCAGGAGAAAAGGTATGTGAAGTTACTTCCAAATAATTTGTTTGAATACTTCGCTTTTCCTATAAGACTTGAGAATTGAGTTTGGCTAACATGTTATGAGAAGTACCTGTATTTAGAGTCTTCTTACATCAACATCAACATTCATTAGTGAATGAAGCACACTAACCTCTCATTAACATTTTTGTTAGGTTGGAGATGTTGGGTTACCTGTATTGGCTAACTTAATAAAGTGTTGTAATACTTTATTAAGTTGTACTTGATAATGCTAGCTATTTTGTTGTAGGTACATCTATCTTGGAGGCGAGATTGAGGCTGCAAGGATCCTCAAAATCTTCAATCACTCTCCCCTCCCCCCTGAATAATCCTTCTTACAAGATGTATGCCTGTTTCATTTAGTCGTGGTTATTAAACCTATTTTTGTTTGGTTTGTAATCTAATTTAAGTAGTTTTTATGTTAATTTTGAGAATTTGATGAATGTTGAATTTGATTTTTTATGTTTTTAGTGAATTTTTAATTGAGTTGTATTTGAATGTTGGTATTTTGGTCATTGAAGAGGTTGCAGGTGGTTTTTTAAATGTAGTAATTTTTTTTTAAATTCTGTGCAATTTACCGACGGATTATTCCGTCGGTAAAATCTTTTAAAAACTGATAATAGATTTACCGACGGATAAGTCCATCGGAAATTTTGCATTATTTACCGACGGATTATTCCGTCGGTGATATCTTCGGCGATAACGCCGATCATCGGCTGGCGGATTCCTTTATCGACGGACCATTTCCGACAGTAAAATGCGTTTACCGACGGACGGTCTGTCTGTTGGTATTACCAACCAGATATTACCGACGGTATCCGACGGACTCTGTCCTTCGCTAAAGAGATATTACCGACGGATTTCCAGCTTTACCGTTGGAAATTTTCGTCGGTAAAGGTGCAGTTTCTAGTAGTGCGAGTTTGATGTTGAGGCCAGAAATGTCTACCTTCCTCCTCTTGCTCCAACATCTCATCCAATTCAAGTTCTGAGTCATGGTGTGCAGTCAAGCCCTCAAACAAGTTTTGGTTTAGTCGGAGGACCACAGCCGATCTTCTATGATTCGACCTCTTCACCAATTTCCAATGCTTCTGTGCCTCTAAGCCAATTTGGGTCCCAGCTTCCGAACAGTCAAGGCTTATTGTTTCCAGGTTCTCAGTATCAACAGGGTCAGTTTCATGGTCCTCACTTCCAGGGTAACTCCCGATCGAGTCGCACCCTTGCTCGGGAATCGGTTCACGGATTCTGTTTCCTGCTAACCAGCCTCAACCTCAGGGGTGTTGGTCTCGGCCCTTAATGGGTTCAGCTTTTGGATTTGGCTCGTCATCTATGCAACATCCGGAGTCAGCTCCCTACTTACCTGCTAGTGCTTCTCTGCAGAATCAAAATTCTCCAACTGGTTGGTTTAGTCATTTGCCAGCTCCAACATCTTGGTCAGCTCAACCGTCTTTCTTCCAATCAGCCAGTGCCAAACCTCCTTCAACCATTGCTCCCGCTCTTCCTCAGCTTCCAGGGATGACTCCAGAAGTGGCTGCGCTATTGAAACAAATGCAGCAGCAAATCGACAAGTTGACTATAGGATCAAGTGGACTTAAAGTTGTTGATCCAGGGCAAGTAGAGCCTCTTCCTTATAAGTTCAAGATGCCCAAAATGCAATTTGATGGCTCAGCATGTCCGAAAACTCATGTGGACACATATGTGATGACTATGGGAGCAATGGGTTGTACTCCCGAGTTTATGGCTCAGCACTTTCATCTCACACTCAAGGGACCTGCCTTGACATGGTTTCTAACTCTTAAGCCAGAAGCTCGATCTACTTGGAGTCAGACCACTGAGGCCTTTCTTGAAAAGTATCATGGGAACCTTGAATGGAGCACAACTAGAGACGACTTGGTCGGTACAATTCAGAAACAGGATGAATCATTCACCGAGTTTTACAAGAGATGGAACGCTAAGCTGAATGAGCTTTCTGAGCCAATCCCTTTGCAGGACCAAAAGGACATCTTTCTGTCATGTGAGAAGCCGGTTCTTCATGAGGCTATTGGAAAGGGTTGGTACCCCGATTTGAGAGAAATGGTAGGCAATGGAGCTCATAGCGAGAATCAACTCTTCAATCTTACCCCAGATGTCAAGACCGGTAATGTTAGTGGTTATGGTTCCAAGATGGTCAATCCAGTTTCCCTGGTCCCGAAAGACAACAACATCAACAACCTTCAAAGAGGAAGCACTGGTCTAAGCAGTGGGAAATTTCAACCTCGCCAGCCACGGAAGTTTGACGATCTTGGCATGACTAATGAGGAGACATTTAATGGTCTGGTTAAGACTGGGATGGTCAAGCTCATTGATAATTATAGCCATGTTCATCGCAACCCAAAACTGGACACAAGCAAGTACTGCTGCTACCATCAGTTTCCTGGCCATGTCACCAATGACTGCATCCCCCTGAAGATGCTCATTCAGAAGCTTGTTGATGAGGGTAAAATTGAGAAAGCTCGCCCCAATGTTGTCACCAATCTTCTTCCATGATTCAAAGGGGCTCTCCCATTCAAAGCCGAAGAAGTCAGTCAGTCAGTGCCATAGGTTCTAGAGTGTCCTTTATGTTGTTACGAGTTTGTTAAGTCCATGTTATGAGTCTTTCAGTAATAAAAATCTTTATTTATCTTCTTGCTAGACTCGAGACATCACTTGAACACCCACGTCACACTTAATTGAAATGGTCTTATTCTATATGATCACTTGTGTTGCTCAATCACTAATGCATTGAAATCATTAATATTTAAATTGATCGAAGTGAGAAAATCAATTGATATCCTTCTCAAATTGGGGCTTATCAATTCCCCATCTCGCATCTCATATGCTCACATCTCTTTCATCATCCTCAATGTTCCGTTACTCAATGAATTTGCATGAATCCTTCTCAAATAAGTTTAAGCAAGCAATGAAGACTTAATTTCGTTTAGGTCATCCGATAGGGATTGCGGTTGAAGCCTTTCACCCTAGGGAAGCCATTACCTCACCCTCACTAAACAATACCCTTTCATTTCAAGATCGGCATGTTGTGAAACCCTGTTTAGCCATCATCCTTGCTCCTTGCTGAGAGTAGTCCAAGCAATGCCAAGAAGTTAGCTTCGAAAATCGGCGGTGCACAAAATACTCAAGTCATGAAGGAAGGACAAATATAATCCTCAATTCCTCAAGAGGCCTTCCATATTCTCAAAAGAAAGATTTTAAATCCTCACAATTCAGCAAGATTCCTCAACTTCTCAAGAGGCCTTCCAAGTTATCAAAAGAAGGACTTTAGATCCTCACAATTCAGCAAAAGTCCCCGACTTCTCAAGAAGCTCGCCAATGTTAAAAAAGGAGCCCGAATTCTCGCAAGTTCACAAAAGTTCTCGATAGCTTGGAATTTCCTCTCACCAATACCTTCAAACCAATCTCAAGCCATCCTCTCGCTTTTAGAGGATATTCCCATTACCATTGCCCTTGCCTTTGGCCAACGCCAATTTCGACCCCTCATCATTGGAGGCAGTGAAAATGCAATCAATATCCTCTCCATAGAAATCCTAAACACATCCTTAAAAGCCAACCTCTCATCTTTAGAGGTTCAGTCAGTAAAAGGCCCAGCCGACCTTTCATCTTAAGAGGTCATGACAATCAATTTTTCAAATCACCCGATGACCAATCGAAACCCTGAAATCCAGCTACAGTTCCTACCGGATAGCAGTTTCATTCTAATATCTTCGAGATCTAAATCAAATTAACGCTTCATTGCTTGCTTAAATCGGAGTCAAATCCGTCTCGGCTCAAAAGATCATCAGTCAAAGATTGTGCAAATCCAATTCATTCGACACTTCATGTGAGCATATTTCATTTCTCCTCCACAAACACTTCCCGTGAATGCCTCACTGGGGCTTCGCATCCGTGTCCTTCATTAACACTCCAAGGAGACATGTTCCTCAACTCTCCAATCCTCAAAGATTCTCTTTCAATCGGGACTTGCCCGAACTACGGTGACCTGAGCTCTTCATAATGAGGGGAACGTAGGCAACCAGAAATGGTCCGATCACAAACACTTTCAAATCTCGGAAAATCCGGTCTCATCAAGGGCCGTCCCTATACACAAATCCTCTTTCCATCTTTCCAAATTTGATTCTTGATATCAGTTGGTTCTCTCCTCGTGATTAATCAAAATATTTGTTCATATCAGGATTAGTGGTTGAATAACCCGAACATCAATAAAGGGTTTTAAGCAGCCTTGTGATCATCATGAATAAGACAAGTTTTCAAATGTCTCGACAAGTCTTCTCTCTCTCCATTCTAGGAATATAGAGCTAAACACTGTCTTTCTGTCAACAGGGGCTTCCATACACTTTTCCACACCTTATGACGCTTATACTCTCTCAAAATAGTCAAACCCAAAGCGAGTGTGTTACACAAAATTGGGATTCATTCCCACTTTTCGAAAGATGTGCCCCTGCATATAGGCATTTCCAAGTCTTGTCCACTGACTGATTGACTAATGTCTGAAATGATGGGTTGCCTCCTTGGCCGCAAGATGACTCTGTCTGCAATAAGGCTGCATTGGATCTCTCCAAGTTGGGGCTTGGCTAAGCTGTTCTCTCGTATCAGCTCTTCAAGCTGGGGCTTTGTTAAGCTGTTCTCTCATGCTCTCCTTACCAGTTTCCCTCCGGGTTTGCTTTGCATTATCAACTGGGCCTTCGCCTAGTCATCTCTTCAAAGCCGGGGCATTCTCTGCACTACCTCTGATGCTTGATGTTCTTATCAATCACCGACTCAACTGCTGCAATTTGTAATCCTGAGAGCGTCCCCGACTTGCTTATGCCGCACCTTGTCATCCATACATTTCTCATTCATCACTCATACATTTCCCCACTTCATGGGAGAGGGTTCAACCCATACATCATCACATATACACAGTCATCTCGTTATAAATCCATCATAGCATAATTGCACATACATATCAGCTCGTCGAGCCATGCAAAATCCTCATTCCATTTTCATCCCCAGCTGAGATGGACTCTTGCAATAAAAGATAATAATGCATAAGCAAAGTTTCAAATCAAGTGAATAAAATGCAAAGTGCCTAGAGTGTTATGTTTTTCCCCCCACAGGGTACAATAATCAAGTGATCATAATCTGATCATGGGGATTGCCCCTCAAATCAATATCTGGGCAAAGATTTCAAATCCTGCAGGTGGCATATTCTGCCTTTATCAGCTTCATCGGTCTCATTCATCAGCATTGTTTGGAAGAGCTTCAGCTGCCCCAATCTCCAAGCAATAATGCTCATCAGTCTCAGTGACATCAAAGCCTGTTCCACACGGCAAGTTATCATCAAAGCTCGTTCTGCACGGCGAATCACCAAAAGCCCATTCTCATGGGCACACCTTCATCATAGCCTGTACGCACCGGCACGTCTTTATCAAAGTCCCCATGTTGGACGGAAAATCATCAACAAAGACCGTCCCTAGCACGGCAAACCAACAACTCTTCATCATCATCAGCCGTAGCCTCAGTCCTTTCGGCAGCTACAAGTAAGCACAACTCAGGTACGACAGCATATCTCAGTCAAGTACTTTTCTAAAAAAGCATCAATACTCTCTATTAGGTTTAGAAACCTTCAAATAATCTCTCTATCAGGTTTAGATACCTTCAAATGATTTCTTTCGGGTTTAGATACCTTCAAATGATCTCTTTCAGGTTTAGATACCTTCAAATGATCTCTTTCAAGTTTAGATATCTTCAAATGATCTCTCTATCAGGTTTAGATACCCTCAAATGATCTCTTTCAGGTTTAGATACCTTCAAATGATCTCTCTATCAGGTTTAGATACCTTCAAATGATCTCTTTCAGATTTAGATACCTTCAAATGAATTCTTTCAGGTTTAGATACCTTCAAATGATCTCTCTATCAGGTTTAGATACCTTCAAATGATCTCTCTATCAGGTTTAGATACCTTCAAATGATCCCTCTATCAGGTTTAGATACCTTCGAATGATCTCTTTCAGGTTTAGATACCTTCAAATGATCTCTTTCAGGTTTAGATATCTTCAAATGATCTCTATCAGGTTTAGATACCTTCAAATGATCTCTTTCGGGTTTAGATACCTTCAAATGATCTCTTTCAGGTTTAGATACCTTCAAATGATCTCTCTATCAGGTTTAGATACCTTCAAATGATCTCTTTCAGGTTTAGATACCTTCAAATGATCTCTCTATCAGGATTAGATACCTTCAAATGATCTCTTTCAGGTTTAGATACCTTCAAATGATCTCTCTATCAGGTTTAGATACCTTCAAATGATCTCTTTCAGGTTTAGATACCTTCAAATGATCTCTCTATCAGGTTTAGATACCTTTAAATGATCTCTTTATCAGGTTTAGCTACCTTCAAATGATCTCTCTATCAGGTTTAGATACCTTCGAATGATCTCTTTCAGGTTTAGATACCTTCAAACGATCTCTTTCAGGTTTAGATACCTTCAAATGATCTCTTTCAGTTTTAGATACCTTCAAATGATCTCTTTCTCAGGGTTTGATGCCTTCAAATGATCTCTCCCCCAGGTATAGACACCTTCAAATGGTATCCCCTATGTTTAGACTCCTTCAAACAGCTTCATCTCCGAACTACGATCTGGCTTGATTCCCACCTAGGATACGTAGGAATCCTTTCTCAAAAGGTCCAGCAATCCAACCTCATCAATCATTTTCCTCCATCTACCATATCCCCATCCGCTCATTGGGATTGGGTCCTTCTTATCGACAACCTCACTTCTTCCATACGTGATGTTGCCGAGGGGCTCTGTGAGTACGCCAATCCAATTCGCGACCCTTTATAGGTGCATTTTAATATGATAAAGTTGCACTAGGGGCATTTTGGTAAATTTCCGGTCCATACCGAGACTTTCGGAAACTTTTTATAAGTTTTTGCGAAGGAAGTACTTTTAAGTCATTTCTCCCTGCAAAAGGACTTATAAGGTATTAATCAGTTTGGACTTGTTGGGAATTATCTTGGAATGTTCCAGAACCAGTTGCTTGGCGCTGAATACGGTTAGTGGCATGTTGTGTCACGCGACACAACGAGCCACGGAAAACTGAAGCAGAAGGTCGTGCGACACAAGTGGCCCTCATCAGCAGCCTATAAATAAGACCCTACCTCTCTCATACCAAGATCCCTTTGTTGGTGTAATGCCCTAGGCTTTAGTTATGTTTAACTGAAAACCGTTATGTATCATCTTTATCGTTTATGTTTATTATTTGATTATTATATAGTTTGCATATTTATTGTAATAATCTCCGTCCCTGATTATTAAGAGAATAATTAGTATAATTGTCAATGGATAATCATGTGATGATTATATGCATAAGAGATGCACATTGAAATTATGGGTACTTGTTAGAGAACAAGTGACTGGACATGACCCGCATGAGATTTATGTCATGGTCAAATGTCATACTTAAATCTCATACGGTTACTTCATTTATTTCCTAGACCTAAGATTATCGTAACCTTACATATGATGAAAGTCATGTTTGATTTTAGTCAAACGATATCTTAACACGATATCTATAAAGGCTATCTTTGGCATGATCGGATTCATGATGGGAAGGATGATAAGTCAAGATGGAATTTGTCCCTCGAAAGAGAGATGTTTTGCTTGGGCCCCTCGATGAGTGATAATGATGAAAGCGTGTGGCCACACCCCAATATGATTGGACTATCATTATACTCAAGATCGAGAAAGCATTGAACAAATACAAGTTGACGTGGACCATGACTTGTGTTCAATATAACATCGTGAGACAAAGGGAAAAATGGAAGTGTACCATTGGAAACGTGAACTCTTACGTTGTATTATTTGGGTAGACATAATGGCTTGCTAGAGTCCGCTTATGTCTTATGAGGGTCGATATGATCGGACTCATTGCCAACATAATACAATCCTATTGGGTCACACACAAATAGAATGAGTTGGTTGAACCAAGGGAAGAATGATTGAGAGTTTCTGTATTTGGCAACTTATGTCACGCGACATAACTAGCCACTGGCTACTTATGTCGCGCGACATAACTAGCCACAGACGCGTTTTTTTGACAGCCTGTTCTCCTAATTCGATTAGGAAACATATTTACACTAAAGTAGTATAAATATGTGAGGTCTGTCAACCCTAAGGGCTGGCCGAAATTTTCAAGGGAAAATCATAACAAAATACTCTCAATATTCTTCCATAAGTTTTAGGAATCTAGCAATTCCCAACCCGAAAATTGTTCTCGACATTCATATTTGTGTGGATTACCAAAAGAGGGTCTTAGTTTTGTTCAAACAAATCAAAGACCTAGAGTTCAAATCTGAAGATCCAAAGGAGTTGAAGATTCGAAGATTTGAAGATCAAAAGTTTGTGATTACGAATCACATAATTATCCGTTCGATAGCTCAAGACCGGAAAGCAATTTAGGTTGGTAAATTCTATCTCATAGCAATTCAATTTAATCGTATAGAACGGATCTTAGGGCTTGGGTTTTTTGTGTTAATTTTATGCTTAATTCCGCTGCGCATGGACCCATAAAACCCAACAGTGGTATCAGAGCCCCGTTCGTATGATTAAGTTTGAATTAACATGCTAGATTTAAGATATAAATTGTTTATATGCTTATTGCATGTTTTGTATGCGATAGAATTTTTAATTGTTTATGTGAAACAATGTGAAAATCGTTTTCAAATTATGATGAATTAAATCTGTAAAAGGGTTGTTTTATGTGATTTAATTGCATGTAATCTGAATTGATTGAAATCTGGAAATCCTGCGAACTGGCTACCTATGTCGTGCGACATAGTAGGCCACAGGAGGAAATCTGGTAATCTGGCCAGTTATGTCACGCGACATAACTAGCCACTGGCTAGTTATGTCACGCGACATAATAAGCCAAATCTGGGCAGAATCAGTTTGTTCAATTTTTCTGCTATTCTGTGATTGTGTTTACAATCTGATATGTTCATATGAAAATCTGGATGTTATAAAATTGAGTTTATAAGTCCGCGATAGATTGATTCAATGATATACATGATTAATTGATTAAAATATGATTTTAATAATTATTGCAATGTATATGAAAATCTGGATGTTATAAAATTGAGTTTATAAGTCCATGCTAGATTGATTCATTAATATGCATGATTAATTGATTAAAATATGATTTTAATAATTATTGCGATGCATGAATTATTTGTTCTTAAGTGTTAAGAATTTTATTAGATGTTTAGTTGAAACATTGAATTGTGATTTTCTAAAATGTTTAGTTGAAACATTGCATTATAGTTTCCTAATATGTTTAGATTTAGACATTGTAAATTTTGGATCTTATGATTGTTTATGGAAACAAGTCATAAATACGCGAAATTTAAAAGGAAACTGATTGTTTATAAAAGGTAGGGATTATGTTGCCTAATCAGAGTTGATTTCTAATTATGCATGTCTAGGAGAGTTCTGTCAAAGGAAGAGTTGGTACTTAAGAAGTCCTTGTGGCTCACCTATCTTCACAGGGAACTTACCCGGTGCATGATTATGACTATCTTTGTTGATATGCTTATAATCTACCTTAAAGAACCTTCATTTAACTTTTAAGTTCTTTATGCCAATTCATGATTAAAACACTTGAGACCACTCGGATAGTTTTGGGTGGGCTTGCCATAGCAAGGTGCTTTGATTCTATTCCGTTTGCGAGCAAGATGAGGAAATGGTGGTTCCTATACGTTTAAAATGGATGAACTTAATTGGGTTATCAAAATGGTTTTGAACCCCAAGGCATAAGATGAGATTAAAATATGCTTGGACATATGATGTCTTAAATAAATCTCATAAAAGATCCTAAGAGTCATATATGATATGATTGATGTTTTCTACCTAATTAGTTTAATCTTGAGCGGTGCGCCATAGCGTACTTGAGATTAAATTAAAGTTGGATCTTAGCCCTAAGAGTCATATACGATATGATTGATGTTTTCTACCTAATTAGTTTAATCTTGAGCGGTGCGCCATAGCGTACTTGAGATTAAATTAAAGTTGGATCTTAGCCCATTAAATGCATATTATGCTTATTAGCATTAGAAGGTGTATGATTTAGTGGGAGTATTTGTAAAATACATTATTTGCTCTTAAATGATAAATGTGTTGATATTGATATGTGTTCATATAATTTGTATATTTTGTTGTAGAAGTAGCATTACATAATGATAATTGCGATTCGTCCTTATGAAGGACAAAATTCGAAAAGAACGGTACAAGTTATTACGATTTGATCGGACGCTCAAGAATTGTTCTTAGGCAAATGTGTACGTTCTTGACGAATCCGTTCCTACTAAACCCATTGCAAATGTTGCAAAGGGCAAATAAGGAAGCAACATTAGAAACATATTGATGATTACGACAATATTGCTTGCCTTGAATTTGCCACCATGGTTAAAGGCTCTTATGAAGAACCTTGAGCACATGATAACTATTCTTTTTGTTATAGCATAACGCAAAAGGAAATGTTCCAAAGTGCAAGCTAGGCAAAAGATATATGTTGTGGTGAAAGCTCTTAATTCATATGATGAAAGAAGGAGCAATCCGCAAATTGTGTTAATGGTTAACACAAGAAAGGGTTCACAAAGGAAGGAAAAGTAGGTAAAGCAAAAGTTGCTAAACCTAGGACAAAAGTTGTCAAAGCGAAGAGGCTAAACCCAAATTGTCTCAAAAGGATGCAGTTTGCTACCAATGCAATAAGATTGGTCATTAGAAGCAAAGTTGCAAGGCTTATTAGGAAGGCCTAAAAGGTGAAGAAGGGCAATATGATTGCTACTACTTCAAGTATCTATATGATAGATATTTTCCTTTCGACTTCTTGTTCTTGGGTATATGATACCGGATTGGATCTCACATTTGTTTAAATGTGCAAGGAACAAAGAATAGAAAGCTATTCAAATAAGGTAAATTAAACCTAAGCATGGGAATGGAGCAAGAGTTGCAACATTAGCCATAAGGGACTTATGAAGTCACTTTGCCTTGTGAAGTAGTACTTGTTTTGAACAAGTATGACTACGTTCCGAATTTGAGTAGGAGTATTATTTATGTTTCTTAAATGGATGATGAAGGATATAATTTTCTTATTTTCAATAAGAAGTTTTATATTTATTTAATAATATGCCTTATTGTAATGCATATGTCATTAAATAGTCTTCATATCCTTGAAGATGAGAAACAAAATAACATTGAAGATATCTATAATATAAATGGGAAATCTAAACCGAACAATATGAACAACGCGTTCATATGGCATTGCCGGCTTGGTCAAATAAATAAGAAACATATATCTAAACTTCATTAACATGGACTTTTAGACTCATATGACCATGAATCATTTGAGGATTTTGGATCTTATTTATTGGGATTATCGACCAAACCACCCTACACTAAAGTAGTGGAAGGGCTAGTGACTTATTAGTCATTATACATAAGATGTATGTGAACTATTAAGCAGCATTGCTAGGGGAGGATTTTGGTATTTCATCATATTTCACTAAAGACTTATCTAGATATGATTATGTCTATCTGATGAAGTCCAAAGGTGAATCGTTTGAGATGTTTCGAACATTTCAAGATGAAGTGCAAAACAACTTGGCAAAACTATTAAGTACTTCGATTGGATCGAGGTAATGAATATTTGAGCCAAGAGTTTGACAAACATCTCAAAACTATGAAATCGTTTCAAAGTTGACTCCACCTGGAACATCACATTGTATGGTGTGTCTATAGGAGGAAGTGAACCTTGTAGGACATGGTTCATTCGATGATGTGTCAAGTTGACTTTCCTAATTCCTTTTGAGGATATGCATTAGAAATAATCTTTGTTACCGAATTGAGTCCTTACTAAATCGGTTCCTAAGGCCCCACATGAGATGTGGCATGGAAGAAAACTTAGTTTGTCTTTCATGAAGATTTGGGGTTGCGAATCTTATGAAAAGAGACTTGTCTCTTATAAGTTAGCACCAAATTTGACAAAGGTTATTTTCGGAAATTAATCTTACAACCGCAAAGAGAACAAAATGTTTGTTGCTCTATACGATTCGTTTCTTGAGAAATAGTTTCTCAATAAAGAATCTAGTGGGAGTAAAATTAATCTTGGAAGAAGTTCAAGAACCCGAAAATAATATGGAACCAAGAGTAGAGACAGAACCAAGTTCACAAAGGAGTTGTGAAACCGGTTCAAGATGCACAAGTCCATCGTAGATTGGATAGGTTGCGATCCGAACTCAAGAAATAGTGATTTCTCGTTGCGGAAAGTGATGAAGTGGAAGTCATTGAGAATGACGATCCTACTTGCTATCAAGAAGCGATGTCCTCTCCTATTTTGGATAAATGGTTAGGAACCATGGAATCCAAATTACAATCCATGTTTAACAATCAAGTTTGGAACTTGATTGGGCTACCTAAAAGTGTAAAAACTAAAGGGTGCAAGTAGGTCTTCAAAGACCGACATGGATGTGAAGGTGTATACTTTCATGACTAAGGATTGTAACAAAGGGATTTAGGAAAATTCATAGTATTGACTATGTTGAAACCTTTTTCGCCAGTTACAATGTCGAAGTCTGTTAGATTTTCAATTGCCATTATCACATATTGTGACTATGTGATATGACAAATGGATGTCAAACGACTTTCTTTAAATGGAAAGATTATTAAGGATGTGTATAGTACACAACCCGAATAGTTTGACGATCCAAGAAACTCTAAAAGAGTATGCATGTTGCAAAGATCCATGAGATGGGTTGAAGCAAGCTTAAAGGAATTGGAATCTTCGTTTTGATGAATTGGTCAAAGAGTTTGACTTTATCAAGTACGAAGATGAACCTTGTGTAGCTGAAAGAGGCAGTTTGGATCAAAAGTTCATTTAGCGTTTTGGAAACACTTCAAGTGTTTTTCCAAGTATCACTAATCCGTGGAACTTTGTTGTGATAATTATGGTGTCATTTATGCAAACAATGGAACCAAAATCACAACGGTGATCCAAACACTCACTTAGACGTTCTTCGAGGAATTCATAAAGAATGAGAAGACGTTAAGATATAAAATATACAAAGTATCAACCGATGATGACATAAGAAATTCACTTACAAAAACCCTCGCACAGGCGGAAGCATGATGGTCATGTTAGATCCATGAGTATTCGATACATAAATGGAGCCTAGTGCAAGTGGGAAGCTGTTGGTGTAATGCCCTAGGCTTTAGTTATGTTTAGCGAAAACCGTTATGTATCATCTTTATCGTTTATGTTTATTATTTGATTATTATATAGTTTGCATATTTATTGTAATAATCTCCGTCCCACGATTATTAAGAGAATAATTAGTATAATTGTCAATGGATAATCATGTGATGATTATATGCATAAGAGATGCACATTGAAATTATGGGTACTTGTTAGAGAACAAGTGACTGGACATGACCCGCATGAGATTTATGTCATGGTCAAATGTCATACTTAAATCTCATACGGTTACTTCATTTATTTCCTAGACCTAAGATTATCGTAACCTTACATATGATGAAAGTCATGTTTGATTTTAGTCAAACGATATCTTAACATGATATCTATAAAGGCTATCTTTGGCATGATCGGATTCATGATGGGAAGGATGATAAGTCAAGATGGAATTTGTCCCTCGAAAGAGAGATGTTTTGCTTGGGCCCTCGATGAGTGATAATGATGAAAGCGTGTGGCCACACCCCAATATGATTGGACTATCATTATACTCAAGATCGAGAAAGCATTGAACAAATACAAGTTGACGTGGACCATGACTTGTGTTCAATATAACATCGTGAGACAAAGGGAAAAATGGAAGTGTACCATTGGAAAGCGTGAACTCTTACGTTGTATTATTTGGGTAGACATAATGGCTTGCTAGAGTTAAAACATGTCTTATGAGGGTCGATATGATCGGACTCATTGCCAACATAATACAATCCTATTGGGTCACACACAAATAGGATGAGTTGGTTGAACCAAGGGAAGAATGATTGAGAGTTTACGTATTTGGCAACTTATGTCACGCGACATAACTAGCCACCGGCTACTTATGTCGCGCGACATAACTAGCCACGTACGCGCTTTTTTTTTGATGTACTGCTCTCCTAATTCGATTAGGAAACATATTTACACTAAAGTAGTATAAATATGTGAGGTCTGTCAACCCTAAGGGCTGGCCGAAATTTTCAAGGGAAAATCATAACAAAATACTCTCAATATTCTTCCATAAGTTTTAGGAATCTAGCAATTCCCAACCCGAAAATTGTTCTCGACATTCATATTTGTGTGGATTACCAAAAGAGGGTCTTAGTTTTGTTCAAACAAATCAAAGACCTAGAGTTCAAATCTGAAGATCCAAAGGAGTTGAAGATTCGAAGATTTGAAGATCAAAAGTTTGTGATTACGAATCACATAATTATCCGTTCGATAGCTCAAGACCGGAAAGCAATTTAGGTTGGTAAATTCTATCTCATAGCAATTCAATTTAATCGTATAGAACGGATCTTAGGGCTTGGGTTTTTTGTGTTAATTTTATGCTTAATTCCGCTGCGCATGGACCCATAAAACCCAACACCCTTTTCCAACTCCTTACTATTACCCTGCAAAAATATGCCCATAACCTTATCTCTCTCCTCCTTCCATACAAACCCACACCAATTCCTTCAATTCCCTCATCTCTCATACACACCTCACCCCTCTACCTTCATACACCACATACCATTGAAGATCTGAAGACCAGCACTCCATCTGTGCTCGAATCCACATCCTGCAGCTGATTAGAAGGTCATTACACCTAACTTGGTCTAGTGGTTGTGGATCTACAAGAGTAACAATCCCCTATCCCTCTCTCTCATATTTGCTCTTTGCATAATCAATTCATTGTGATATCTCTTCATCTGATTCGATAATTATACTCCATTTGTTCCTAATTGTCGAATCACAATCGCCATCTCTCTGTTTAATTGATTTGTTTGATTTAATTTCTTGTTCATGGTTTGATCTCATTGTATTTGTGGCTTTTTTTCCAAGGGAGTGTGAATCTCTCCATATCCACACCCCCTTGGTCAATTCATTGTGGATTCGTGGTTCTTTGATATTATTTGGTGTTGTAATTGGATTTGAATCGATCTCAGTTCATCCTGTGCTTAATTCTGTAAGGTTTCTGCAAGATGGCAACCTGTGTCACGCGACACAATCTGCATATGGCTTTCTGTGTCACGCGACACAACTAGCCAGGCAGGTCCTGTGTCACGCGACACATCTTGCCAATTTGCAGAAATCACTTTTCCAAATTGTAATCTGTTCATCTTTGTAATTAGGATGTGGCCTCCCATAGTAAATGGTTCACAAGATGTAATCTCCTTTGTTGAGCTATAAAACAAAGCACTTATATGCATTTCATTACATATTTTGTCACACACATTTTGCACACACGTTTGGATGTTTTGAATGTTGAACATAGAAAGACTCGTTTACGAATGAGGCGTGTTGGGTGAACTTTCAAGTTCTTCCCAACACGTAACCTGACCCCCGAACCCATTTTCTCTTTTCAAAAAGATTTTCAATGTTTCCTTCAAAACGGCGTGGCGACTCCCAATTTTCATAAATTTTTCGACGAGCGTACATTCAACACGCGCGCGCAATTAGAAGGCTCATAAATATGAGTACAAATTTGATCGATCAGCTTCAAGTTATAATATTAACTCAGGCTTTAAGTTGTGAGGCTCAAAACTAAAGTTTAGGACCCATCACGTATGCTTAAGAAAGTGGGGTTGGAAATAGTTGGAGTGTTCACAGTCCGATCGGGTCCGATTTTTGTCAAAAATTCATGAACAGGACCAAACCGTTTATTCGATTCTGTATAAATTTAGAATCAGGACCAGATCAATACATTGTAGAACTAGTTCCACTGTTCTCGTTTAAAATACTTTTTTTTAATCAATCTCACTAACTTGCATACTCACAATAAATATTCACTCATTATTCCATACCCCACTTTATCTCTGATACTCCACTTTTTATACTCACAACACTTATATTACTTACGCATTTTATTAATCACCATGTCCATACACAAAAATGTAACATTTAGTGGAACAGATGAATTTTTTTTTTTCAAAATCAGGATTTGACCAAATAATCAATTTATAGAAATTTGTAACCAGAATCAGACTAATAGCAATGGTTTGTTTTGGTTTCAATTGGTCTGATCCGATTTTATTGATCTGGCTCGATTATAATTTTTTTCACATCCCAAGAAAATAGTAATTGGGCGGTTGTTTTGAGTATTATAAGTAGACTCATTGTTTAAAAATTATTAAAATAAATGTCATTTTGAAATTTTACAATTTTAAATGTAACAATCAAATGACAAATTTTGCAATTTAGAGAGAGAGAGAGAGAGAGAGAGAGAGAGAGAGAGAGAGAGAGAGAGAGAGAGAGAGAGAGAGAGAGAGAGTTGTGGAAAAAAATGTTAAATTAGGAAGGGCAAATTTGTCATTTGATTAGTTAATTTGGTCAATTGACCAAAATACGAACCAATTTCGCCAATGTGCGCCCGACTTCTCTGGCGTACGATTCGACAGCACGTTTCTTCTCTTTCGTGTTTGCTTTGCTCCAATTCAACTGAAATTCTTTCAGTTTTAAACTCATCCTCTCATTTCTGACCTCTTCAATCAATTATCCTTATGGATGTGGTCATGTTTTTGCTATTATTCCCCGATTTTACCTTTTAATTTAATCCCTAATTCTTCACAACATTATTTATATGTCCTCGTCCGTCAAGGACCGGCCGAGCGTTGGTGAGAGCAGTGGTGGTGACGGTGGCGATGATGGTGGCAGTGAGTGTAGCCGGGGGAATGATCGGAACCGGTGTATTGTCCATGATAGAAAATCCAAAAGGGTATCTTTATTTCGATTTAGGAGCGGCAAGAGGCAGTCTATCGGACGGAGCAATCAGACTTCTCCGGATATATCTGGCGGTGGCATCCGTGGTGGACGATTGTGCCTCTGTTTTAAACCAACCCCAACTGCGGATTCTCCGGGTGAGTCTCAAACAAGTGATCCCAATAGTTCGGAATTCAAGTTTGAGTTTTTGAAAGGATTGATTGAGAAGAATGATTTCTGGTCTAAAGAATGCAATACCCATTTGAATGTGCAGATTATTTCGTCTTCTATTGCTGATTGTGATGACAATTTATAGACAAAAAAAAAAAAAGAAAAAATAATTGATGAATTACTCATTGGATTTTGATGATGATTGTTGTTGTTGTTGTTGTTGTTGTGTGCTATCATGTTTTAGAAATACACCCAATTATGGACTTAATTATGTTAAGCCAAGTTATCAAGAATGTTGATTTTGGGTAAGGGAATTCTGACGGATTTACGATTCTTGAAGATGGGAGAAGGAGGTGGTCGGCTGGTTTTGATCATTTGCTTTAGAGAATTTGGGTGGGGAAGTTAGTATAGAAGTAGTCTTGAATCTTGACACAAACTTATGATCATACATTATAGAAATTTATTTTGACAACGAGGCTGGAGTTCCGGTGATTATAGTTTTGGGACGGATGTGTATCGTGAATAGCAACATGAATTTGAATGAGCGAGAAATGCAGAGAAAAGGACGGGGATACAAATACAATGCTTCCTTTCTGCGGTCTATACCAGGTAGCAAAAATCATTGAATTTTAGATCATATAGTTCTTATTCTTTTTCCTTGTTTCTTCTTTCACTGTAATGTAGCTTATGATGTGCATTTGATTGAATAGAATGGTGAAACATCATTCAGGTGTCAGGCTACAAGTAATTTGGGGTGAATCCGAGTTGATTTGTTTTGAGAATATGTTATTGTGTGCATGCTGCAGATTGGGTTTCAAACTCAAGTTCTTCGCCTCTTGGATTTCATAATTTGAATGGCTTACTTTCCTATAGTTTACTCTTGGATTTCATGTATAGAGAATGATGTGACTATATGTAGAAGTTATGTACTGAACTGGTAGGGTAAGTGTCTAAGTTCCCTTTTGGAATGTGGAAAAGGAACACCCCCTCCCCTCTCCACATTGCTTGGCACAGAGATTTATAAGCCTAACATAAGCTTTTACGACTAGAGATTTTATGGGATAAGTTTTTAGGAGGGTTATGAAGCAACTTTATATATTTGCTTCATTATTTTTTTAATTGGATTTTTTATAGGATAAATTAAAATAGGTCTTAAACTCCACGGAGCGGTACCAGTTTAGGGCCTCACATCTAAAAATTGACAATTTAGGGCCTATATTAACATATTTTGATCAGAACAGGGACTAATAATTTTTTCCAGGCAAAAACCTTGTCAATTTGGGGCTCAACCATTTCCATACAATTTTAAAATAGGGTCTAAAGTCCATGATTTTTTTTAATCAAGGGCTTAAAAGCCTTGTTTTGCGCAACATTAGACACTTTGAGCCCTAAAACGTCAAAATTTGGATGCGAGACCCAAAGCTGATAGCGATCCGTGGAGTTTAGGTTAAAGGTGGATAAGGAGGATATGGACTATTGTCTCAATCCGGTTATGCCTTGAAGACTTCACAAATGGTGGTCTTTAATAGGCTAATGAGATATCTTTAACAAGATAATTGTTTCTCCATAACATTGATTGGAACATCTAACCTATACACTGGAATAGAGATGAAAAACCACTTGAGGAAGAATTCATTGATTTTTGCTTCATGAGTTCTAGGACTATAAATATGCATGTTAAACATACTAAGGAGTTGTTTAATAAAAACATGCCAAGGAGTATCTACAGTACTGATAGTGGAATTGTGGAACTTTTAACCAGTCAGACACCGGGAGAAAGCTAGTGGAGGTAATCAGATAGCATTCCAAACGACTAGGGAAACGAAATCTGCCATGCCAAATTTTAGATATCTCAGCTAGAATTTCCTGCGGCATGTAAAAAAAGATACGTACTCTCTCCGTCCCAAAATGAATGTCAAAAAAAAAAAAAAAATTCAAATTTGCTCGAGGTAGTACTACTTTGCAGGTCAGGGTCATTAGAATTGAACATAAGTACAGTAGACAAACTCTGTTTGGTATCTCCGATCCTAACTCAATTTTCTGTGCTTTTTTGGCAAAAGCTGAAACAAATCAAAATCAGAGGTGGAAATGCTGATCAAACATGGCTAAATTTCTTCTTCTGGATGCTAGTAATTATTAGGAGCACTATAACGACGATGATCGTTTATCAAGCAAAAAAGGGTATGATCTGATGAGCTATGTTAGAGGATGCAAAAGATTTCTGGCGTCTGAGCTTTATGTTGATTATACTCCCTCCGTATCTTGACTTTTTTTGTTGGACTTTAAAGATTAAAATTTAATTATTCTGCTAAAAACAATTATTATTATTATTATTATTATTAGTTTTTGATGGAGCATGAATAAAAATATTATCAATCAGAAAATTGTTGATCTCCTGTTGGTAGGCCCAGTTTGTTTTTGTTGGATTGTACTAATTGTATATTTAACACAAGAGTTTTGTGCAGCATCTGCGAATCCAAGCTTCATTTGAAAGAACTCAAGGAAGTATTTCTACACTGAACATTGGGTTGCCACCATAGTTATAAACCCATCATCCTTGCCATTAATTATTCTCTGACATAAATATGCCATTTTAGTGATCATTGTCAGAGCTACCACAATTCCACAACATGTACTGTACTAGTTGATATATCTATTTAGTCATGAGAAATCTCTGTATATTTTACGCCAGTGGGATGCAGAAAAGGATATTTTGGAAATCGGGAGCAAGTTTGAATGTGGTAAGGAAAAGAAAACGACTAGATTTGATTTTTGCAGAATCCATTACTAATAATGCGGTGAGCGACTCTCGCCCTTTTCTGCACTAATTAATAATCATCCATGATATCACATCAATCGTATAACAGATCAACAATAATAAGCACATGGAGATTTGGCCTACTGGCTAGATCTCATGGCTTTCAACCTAGAGGTCATGGGTTCGATCCTCCCAGAAGTTAGAGGGAAGACTTTCTCTTTCTCTTAGGATTTATCTCCTAGGCACTTCTGTGCGTGCATGTGTGTGTGAGTAGTGAAAAAAAAAAAAAAAAAAGATCAACAATAATAATAAATAAGTGAAGTCATAATTATGACGAGAAAGAAATGTTAAAAATATATTAGAAATACAAGCTTATATGTAAATACTAGTATTATACCTGATGATGTTATATGGTCTACCAATGAACACATTTAATACATGGTATTATACCTTATGATGTTTATACTATGGTGGTCTACCACTGAATACATTTATTCAGTCGGTAAAAAGTTCAATAATTAACAAAAGTGTTTTTCATGATCAAACCATGCTGTAAAGCCAACCAAATTAAACCACTTTTAGCTTTTAAACTCATCCAACAACTGCTATATATTTAAACCAATCTTTTTTTCTCAAACCAAAAAATGGGGAAATCAGGTAGCCAAAAATCATGGTGGATACTGGTGCCATGCCGAAGCAGAAAATATGTTCGTACGGAATCCCAAAAGGCGATAGAAGAAATACTTCAATCTAAGCTAGCAACGATTGAGGAAGTGCCCGAGATTTGTGAAGAAAATGGAGTTATCAGAGCAAAACAGTTAAGGAACATGAGCAGTAGCAAGAAGGGGAAGAAAAGTTATCTCAAGGTGAAATTATGCGGTCTTTTTACGACTCAATTCAGTGTTAAAGATTCTTATAATGTGTTGCTTATTTGTGGGCTTGCCCCCAAAAGAAGCTTGGAGTGTGGACATGCAAAATACTGAATGACAGTACTAAATCTTATCTTTTGGATTTATTGATTTATCTGAGGATATTAAAGATTGGTTCATGGACAAGGAAAATGTAGGGGCGAAATGGGTATTTTTTTTTTTAGTTTTGCATTTTCTGTAAATCTTAGTTCAGTCCATTGAGATGGATGATGAAGCTCTTCCTGTAGTTTCTTGTAGAATAATAATACAAAGGGCAATTGTGTCTCCATATCATCAAACAGCTGATATACTGAACTCCTGGAAAATTTAATAAAATTTGAGTTTCTTTATGATCATACTACTTTTCTTTGGAAGGATTATATTTTCGCATAATATCACTAGTTTCTTGTTAGCCCGGATTGGGACCTGGAATCGCTTCTGCGGAGGAGCTGCTGTAGCGATCCCTCACACCGTCCCAATTGTGCCACGTACTCCCTCTTTTTTAATCAATGACCGATATAAATTTGACTTGGTGTGGATCCCACATGTACTAAATTAATGTTGACCGTTCCTCTGCCAACAAGGTAGACATGTTTGAATCTGCTCCTCTGTACACAAAGCTCTTGGGAGGAGCAAATCCAATTACTCGGAATTTGGGCCTATAAATAGTTAAAACTTATAAAAGTTTGAATGCTTAACGGTGCAGATTACATCTTTCATAAATGGGTGACACTTGTTGGTGTATATATGAGGTCAAAAGACATTTATACCCTTAATGAATGATTAACGATTCAGATTTGAACTTCTGTGAGGTCCCCCGGGCCCCAGGATCCCTTGTTACTAGCCATGTCTACATTGTTTAAATAGAATACAGATTTGTGTTTGTGTTGAAGATATGAAAATATAAGAATTTAAACATATTCAGAAACCAGAAAATTCCGCAAAAAGATGATCAATATATAGCTCATTTAATTTTTCAAAAACAATATCATGACTAAAGCCAAGAGGCATTCCTTCTACAATTGACATTAGAATGAGAAAGAACAGGAAGTCCCCATTGACCACAGAAGACAATAGCAGGATAGGCACCTGCAGCTGCTGCAGAATCCATCATTTTGAGTCTGTTAATTAAATCACCATAAATCCCAGCAATCTTTTTTACAACCGAAAATGCCTTCCAATTCAACTTTCTTGACCTTATAAGCCTAACCCCTTTAAACCTTCCATTCATTTTCCTCACCCACGACCTCCGCCTTGGTGATGATCTTCCTCCCACCTTCTCATTGTCAGAGCTAGCTACAAGTCTCTCGTAGCCATTGCTCAATCGACTTTCGACTAGCCTTTTGAAGCCCATTTGAACTAGCGTCGAGGTAATCATGGAGGCTTATGTAAGTAGCTTATAGATGCTATATATGTTTATATGTATATATAGTGATGAGAAATCTTGATATATATATATATATATATATATATATATATATATATATAGTCTAGAGATGTGCAGTAAGCTAAGCACATGGAGAAGAATCCTTGCCAATTCAAAATAAATATTACTCCCTTCGTCCCTAATTGAATGTCCAAAGATTCAAAATATTCTTGTTATCCACTTTATAAACATTTAGTTTTACGATAATAAAATGAATAAACAAGAAAATTTTGGTAAAAAAGCGTTCAGGGACAATTTTGACTATTTTCAAAAAGGACATACATTTTGGAACAAAATTTCTTAAATTTTGACATTTATTTAGAGAAAGAGGAAGTATTAGTAAATTTTGAGAGAAAGAGGGTGGGTAGATAGGTTTGATTCCTCCAACACATGACTACTAGCATCATACTTGAAACAAATACACTGCACTGTGTGCACTAACTCACTCAGAGAGAAAAAGGAATTTGGAGTCTTTAACAATCCGAATGCACAATAATTGAATTTCTATTACTATAAAAGATGTAACTTATTTTTATACTTTTTGGTTGTATGTAATACACATGCTACAAAATGTAATTCATATTATTTTAAAATTCAAATCATCTACTATAAAAAATCGATTATTGTACAATAGTCGGAGTGTATGAGCTTTGAATATGAGAGAGAGAGAGAGAGAGAGAGAGAGAGAGAGAGAGAGAGAGAGAGAGAGGCGTTAGAAGATTTCAATTGGTTAAGTGTTGAAAGATGCCTTTTTTTTTTTTTTTTTTTTTGTGATATGTTTCTTGTGATTAGTAAATGATGGAAAGAGAATATACAAGACATGTGGAAATGATTGATGAGCATGTTAGGGGTAAATCTTACAGCCAATGATTTGTTCAAATTAAGCAAAAAGAATGTTGATTGCAGAGATTAGGTTGAAATTAAGGTCATTGGTCTAAATTGTCCTTGTTGATAAAAACAAAACAGTTGCTTACGTGTGGACAACTTTTAACCTTTTAAATTTAGTGTATTTTGATAGAATATTTGTATATATTTGGTTTAGGTATTTTGTATATATCTCATTTATAAGAGATTGCCTTTATATTAGTAAGTTGTTTATAGGAATAGCAATCCCTTAATTATAGGAAAATAGTTTGGTAGGATTGATGCATACGTTTGTATATATGTTAACCAAATGAATGAGAAAAGGCAAGGAGTCTAATTCTTTCATGGTATCAGAGGGTTTTTCGATCCAATACCACTTCCGCACTCTTCTTCTTTTCTCTGCCGTTTCTATCTTTTCGAACCCTACCATGTCTTCTTCTAAGTCAAGCTTTCATCCGGCCATGGCTGTCTCAAATATCAATAACAATGTTCCTGTCATTCTCGAGTTAGAGAATGTACAATACTCTACTTGGGCGGAGCTATTCCGCGTTCACGCCAAGTCTTGCAAGGTGCTTCACCACATCATTCCCGCGGCCAATGGGAAGGCACCGGCAAACGAGGAGGATCAAGATTTATGGGACGTTCTTGATGCCACGGTCCTTCGTTGGATTTATTCAACGATTTCTAATGATCTTCTCCAGACTATATTGGTTCCTGGGGCCAAAGCTATGGAGGCTTGGGATCGGTTGCGTAACATATTCGAAGACAACAAGAATGCACGTGTCGTTTCCCTCGAACAAGATTTCTCTTCCACCACTATGGAGGAATTTTCAAATGCCTCCAATTACAGTCAAAAGCTGAAGTCTCTTGCTAATCAACTTCAGAATGTTGGTGCCCCCGTCGCGGACAATCGCATGGTCCTTCAGCTTGTTGCCGGCCTAACCGAGGCATATAATGGAGTGGGTATACTCATTCGACAAAGGGATCCGCTTCCGACGTTTTCTCAAGCTAGATCGATGTTAATGGGTCTTGCTAAGAAGGCCGCCACAACAATGGGTTCGGCCATGGTGGTCTCTCATGGCAAGCCTTCTGAGTCGACAGGGGCATATGTTGATGGTGGTTCTCAAGGCTGTGGTAACAGTGGACACAAGAACAATGGCAAGGGTAAGAAAAATGGGGGAGGAAACAAAGGGGGGCAGAAGAATGATGGCCTCCGGAATGGTAATGGGGGTGGAAACAATAATGGTAGCGGCGGAAATTGGGGTGGACAAGGGTCCGGCAAACAGCTGCAACAGCCACAAATGGCACCGTGGTATGGGTGGCCGCAGCAGCAACTAGCTCGGCAATGGCCTTGGGCCATGCCACCTTGTCCGTACCCAACAGCAAACTGGGCTAGGCCCACCTTCCAGCAGAATGGGCCGACAAATTCATTCCAGCCGGGTTTGCTTGGGCCGAAACCTGTTCATGGTAGATCTCCTCAAGTGTATTCTGCTTCTTCTTCTGCTTATATACCCACAGACATCGACATGGCAATGCACACTCTCTCTCTCACTCCTCCGGAACCCAGTTGGCTTATGGATATGGGTGCTACCAACCATATGACTTCGGATCAAGCTAGGTCTACTCCGTGCGTCTTCTTGGGATATCCTCAAAATCACCGGGGGTATAAGTGTTATGATTTGAATTCTAAGAAAATCATTCTAAGTCGGCACGTAATATTTGACGAGTCACGGTTCCCGTTTTCTAATCTTCATACACTACTGCCAAAAACTTATGATTTCTTAGAGTCAGGTCTTTCTCCTGTTGTGATCCATCATGTGTCCCAAGACAGCTCAAATGAGCAGCCCACAAATACCATTGTACAGCCCTCTTCGGCCCAAACCTCAGTGATCAATTCAGCCAACCCATGTGAGTTTTCTGAGTCCCAGCTGGGTCGGCACATTTTGGGGCAGCAGTCCAATGTTTCTTGCCCGTTACCAGCCCCATGCACTTCTGTTCTGAATGGGTTGGGCCGTCCTCCTTCCAACCCACTGCCATCTTCTCCGGCAGTCCCTACTTTGGCCCAAACTACAGCTGCTCACCGACCGGTTACTCGTAGTGTGTCGGGAATTCGTAAACCTAATCCTAAATATTGTCTTGTCTCTAATTTAGAAAAATCTCCCTTACCTCGTAATCCCATTTCTGCCCTTCGGGATCCAAATTGGAAATTAGCCATGGATGATGAATTTAATGCTCTTATTGCTAATAATACGTGGGTTTTAGTACCCCGCCCTTCGAATTTTAATATTATTAGATCTATGTGGATTTTCTCTCATAAATCTCGATTTGATGGTTCTTTTGAGAGGCATAAGGCCCATCTTGTAGGTGATGGTAAAACTCAGCAGGTCGGAGTAGATTGTGGTGAGACTTTTAGCCCGGTGGTTAAACCGGCAACGATCCGTCTTGTCCTCAGTTTGGCACTCTCTAAAAATAGGGCACTACATCAACTTGATGTTAAGAATGCGTTTTTACATGGGGAGCTCAATGAGACAGTATATATATGCATCAGCCCGTTGGTTATCGAAATCCGGAATTTCTGGATCATGTGTGTTTATTGAAGAAGTCCTTGTACGGACTTAAGCAGGCACCCCGTGCATGGTATATGAGATGTGCGGATTTTGTCTCTTCTATTGGTTTTACCAATAGTCGATCCGACAATTCTCTCTTTATTTATCATCATAATGGTCAAACTGCTTATTTACTTCTGTATGTCGATGACATTATCTTGACAGCTTCTACCGAGACTCTCCGTAAGTCTATTATTACTCTACTTAGCTCCGAATTTGCGATGAAAGATTTGGGGTATTTGAATTTCTTCTTGGGTATAGCAGTGGTACGTTCGGATGGGGGACTATTTTTATCTCAACGAAAGTACAAGGAGGACATTATTAGCCGCGCGGGCATGGCTTCTTGTAAGCCCGCATCCACTCCTGTGGATACGAAGTCTAAGCTCAGTGTTATTTTGTCTGTTCCATTTGATGATCCGTTCTTATATCGTAGTCTTGCTGGTGCGTTACAGTATCTTACATTTACTAGACCTGATATTTCTTATGCGGTTCAACAAATTTGTTTATTCATGCACAACCCGATGGTAGCTCATATGAATGCCCTGAAGCGAATCATTCGATATCTTCAATGTACTCTCACTCTTGGGCTACATCTCTTTCGTTCTTCTACTTCGGTGCTTCTCTCCTATACCGATGCCGATTGGGGTGGGTGTCCTGACACTCGGTGTTCTACTTCTGGTTATTGTGTGTTTCTTGGTGACAACCTTATTTCTTGGTCCTCTAAACGCCAACCTACGTTGTCTCGATCGAGTGCCGAAGCTGAGTATCGCGGTGTGGCCAATGTTGTCTCCGAGTCTTGCTGGTTACGGAACTTACTTTTGGAACTACATTGTCCTATTCACAAAGCTACGTTGGTCTATTGTGACAATGTCAGTGCAATATATCTTTTGGGTAACCCGGTACAACATCAACGAACTAAGCATATTGAGATGGACATTCATTTTGTTCGGGAAAAAGTGGCTCGTGGTCAAGTTCGAGTTCTTCATGTTCCTTCCCAGTTTCAGATTGCTGATATATTTACGAAGGGGCTCCCGCTTGTCCTATTTGATGAATTTCTCAACAGTCTAACCGTTCGTCTTCCTCCACTACAAGAAACAGGCTTATTTACGGCGGATTTTAACCGCCGTATATAGAACGCGCCCCGCCGTATATGTTATTTACGGCGGACAATCCACCGTATATAGTGCACCGTATAAAACATTGTCGTATATAGTATTTACGGCGGATATCCCGCCGTAAATACTATATACGGCGTAAATACAACCGCCGTATATAATTGAGAATAAATACGGCGGCTTATGGACCACCGTATATAATTAAATACAAACACACCGTATGTATAACAGGCGTATTTGAGGAAGCTTTTTACGGCGGTGTATAACCGCCGTATATAATGAAAATTATATACGGTGGTGTATATCCGCCGTATATAATAGACGAGTCGTCCAGTAAAGCACGAGTCGTCCCATTTGCACCCCACCTAGATTCCCTCGTCCCCCTTTGGGGACGAGTCGTCCATTATGCTTATATACGGCGGATGTAGGGTTCCGCCGTAAATGACTTGTTATGAGATGAGTCGTCCACCAGGGCACGAGTCGTCCCATTTGCACTCCACCCAGATTCCCTCGTCCCCCTTTGGGCACGAGTCGTCTAATGCACTATTTACGGCAAATTTTTGAAACCGCCGTAAATAACTATATTTTTTTTTCCAGCCATCTCTATATAATTCACTTTTCCCAAAAATACACCCGTAAGAACCAAATTCAACCAGTACACACACAAATGCAACCTGTATATAACCAAAAATACACCCGCAGAAACCAAATTCAACCTGTATATAAAATAACTAGACTTTGTAAATGTATATACAACACAAAATCAACATAATAACCATTAACACAAAAAAGATAGTTGAATGTATCCAAAACTCAATCAATGTTTACAATCCATAACTTTGAGAAAACAGCCTATTCATTACTGCCATTTCCACGTTGTTCCATAAAACAACGTTTCAAATCTTCTATTTGCTGTTGAAACTTTTGGCGTTGATCCTCAAGTTGCTTTTCAAGATCTGTTTTGAAGAATCCACCGTCCCCTCAAGTTCAGCAATACAGGCTGCAGAAGCGCTTTGAGAAGTTGAGGCTTTACCAAACACCCTAGTTTTGGTAAGACCGCCTCCCATACAGCGCACTCTCCCATGGTCATCATTTCCCATCAAATTTGTGAATATCTGTTCTCGCTTCCTGGGAGAGTTTTGTTCCTCCTCTGGTAGCTCTTCAATTGCATCATTTATCGTTAACTGTAACAAAAACAACATGTTCAATATAATTGTTTTAACTTTATTAATATTATGAAAATGAAGTTAGAAATGAAAAAAGTGTTCTATACAAGAACAAAACTGAAACATAAAAGGTTGAAACTTTAACTTACGATCATACGAGAGGTGGTATCATCTGCAGCCTGACCACTTTTGTCCGTGCGTGTAGCTATGAACAAGCTTACGTGATTAGTTGGTAATCCCTCGTCTCCTCTCTACCATTTATAATAGAATCATTTGACCAAAAAAAATTATATTAATATACGATACAAAAAGAAACATTAATTGACAACTGAGAACTAAATTGAACGATGACAAACCTCTTTTATGATAGAGGGATGGGACTTTTTTCCAGTCCTGTTCAGGCACTCTTGCTTTCCTCGATTCGCTTGATTTATTAGTGATAATTCCTGGAAAAAAAAAAGATAATATTAGTATTAATTTGACTACTTATATAAGACATTCAAAATAATAGATTGAGATTAATTTGAAATATACCAGAGCCTTATCTGTACCCCACATCGCAACAAGCTCAGCCCATTGATTCGCAACGCACGCGTGGGGTGGGTGAGCCAATGCATTCTGGTCGGATTCATGCTGGAGATACATACATTTCACCTGACATTTCCATATTACAAAGTCATAATCATAAATGTGAGTAAAATTGCATAGTAAGCAAATGAGATCTAAACAAATACATATTACAAGTAAATAAAGTCGTCTGTTGCATACTTATTATATCCTTGTCTCACCTGATATTTTCAGTCACGCCATTGTTTATTGAGAGCTAGATTCATAACCTAGTAATACTCCGGAGGCGCATTGGTATTATCCTATATACACAATTCAACAAAGAAAAAGAACAATTGTTAGAGAATCATAAGACTTTTGACTACTTACTAGAGATTTATGTAAGGAATATGAATTACAACTTACTAGAACGTCTCTCCATACGGCATCTATAACTGCACGCTCCATCTGAGGCCACTCTTTAGTTAATGGAAAATGTTCCCCATTTCTAACAAAATGTCCTAGCTGAGTAGCTAGTTTTGCCTGTTTCCCACCAACGGGTTGTTCATATTCATTCCATATTATATTTAATTTTTCTTTACCCCATTTTCTTGTTGATTTTGCCAGCCCTCTTTGTAGCGATGCGTGAATTTTTCAACATCTCGGAGTCACCACTTATTATTTATTTGATGGAAAACAATAAGAAAAACCTTTTTTTGATTTATTTTCAAGAGATTCAAGGGTTCGGGGGTTAAGTTATGGAATGGATAGGTCAAGGAGCATCCATTCCACCCAATCCGAAGATTGGTCTTGCTAATTGGGTGTTATTAATCTAATCAATTCAATGAATAATAAAAAGAAATAAATAAACCCTAATTAATTTATTAATTAGGAATGTCTGATCGTATGCTTCGAGATCGCCTCCATTGATTGAAGGGACTCTAGGCTAATCCTTTTGATGGGATTACACTACTCTAAAATCAATAGAGGGATTGAGAAGAGAAACAAAAGTTTGAAGGATGATTACCTTTTGAGAAGAGATTCGGACAGAGTTTTGACTCAAGTTTAGAGTCGAATCTTGATGCAGACAGAGCTTCGCCTCAATCTGTGATTCGGATCTTGATGCGGACAGAGCTTCGCCTCAATCTTTGATTCGGGCTTTGATGTTTGTTGATCAACAAGGTTGATAAACAAACTTTACGCGATTTAGGGTGATTTTGTAGGAATCTTTCAGGGAGAGAAACCCATAAAATGTGTGTATTATGTGTTTTCGATCGGGGATCGGGGACCTCCAACCTAGAATTTTGGACCTCTGAAATACTGAAAGTCATCCAGTATATATAGGGGTTTATGAGGTGGATGCATGAATTGGTCACCAAGTTTAGGAGACTCAAGTGGATTGGGACTCCTCCCAAGAAAGCTTCCAGAACCCTCTAGTCAGTAGAAACCCGAATTGGATAGGGTTTATGAAGAAATGAGGTTGAAACGGAGAAGGAAAGTGATTCTGCACATCCTGCCGAGGGGTTGTCTCGCGCGAGACACATATGTCTCGCACGGGACAACTAGTCATTTGCCCATTTTGTCCTCTTCAGTTATTCCGTTAGTCAGTTAGGTCCCAAAACTAACGAGGTTAGTTAGAAACTTAACGAAACATGACGAAACTGATATGTTTTCATAAAAACACAAAAGAGAGATGAAGAGTAGTGTAATCATGAATTATTGGTTCAGAATGGGGTGTCTAGAGAGGCCCTCGCCGACAGGTCTTATGAAAGAAGAAGTGTCGTCCATAGAAAAGACATCATTCTGAATATTGGGATGATCGTGCCGCACGGCTGCCTACGAATCTCTATCGGAGAATCAGACCAAACGTAGTTCGACTCCAAAACATGAAAATGTTTTTTTTGGTATTTTGAAAATCATTTTTGAAAATCGAGGAGATTTTATTTTGAAAAGGCAAATTCATACTGAGAAATCAAATCATGACCCAATTCTGAATATACCTGTTTGTCTGAAGATTCGCCTGTTTTGGCTCCGAACCTGCGGGGAAAGATGTTAGAAAATAAAGGCTTACCTATCCGGTCCTTTGCATTATAACGATTTGTCTTTTGGGACTGAAGTGAGGTGACGATCCTGGCGATTCGGGACCGAGCTTTTGTTGAGGTGACGATCCTGGTGATTCAAGACCGAGCTTTTGTTGAGGTAAGTATTTGACATACTGGCCCTAGATGCTTGACACACCTAATTGGTGACGATCCTGGCAATTCGGGACCGAGCTTTTGTTGAGGTGACGATCCTGGTGATTCAAGACCGAGCTTTTTTTTTTGGCGAGTACTCGACATACTACCTGTAGATGCTTGACGAATCTTATTGGTGACGATCTTGGCGATTCAAGATCGGGATTTTTGTTGGTGACGATCCTGGCGATTCAAGACCGGGCTTTTTTGTTGGTAAGTACTCGACATACTACCTTTAGATGCTTGACACACCTAATTGGTGACGATCCTGGCGATTCAGGACCGGGCTTTTATTGGTGACGATCCTGGCGATTCAAGACCGAGCTTTTTTGTTGGTGACAATCCTGGCGATTCAAGACTGGGCTTTTTTTTGTTGGTGAGTACTCGACATACTACTTGTAGATGCTTGACACACCTAATTGGTGACGATCTTGGCGATTCAAGATCGGGCTTTTTGTTGGTGACGATCCTGGCGATTCAAGGCCGGGCTTTTTTGTTGGTAAGTACTTGACATACTACCTGTAGATGCTTGACACACCTAATTGGTGACGATCCTGGCGATTCAGGACCGGGCTTTTATTGGTGACGATCCTGGCAATTCAAGACCGAGCTTTTTTTGTTGGTGAGTACTCGACATACTACCTGTAGATGCTTGACACACCTAATTGGTGACGATCCTGGCGATTCAGGACCGAGCTTTTGTTGAAATATGCTTGACGCATGGCACTTGACGCTTTAAGAGATGCTCAACCCACTTAATTGGATGCATTGGTAAGTGAAATCCAAACACTCAACATGTTTGATCTAATTCTCGAGAGTAGGCACTTGACGTGCTTTACGAACTTTAATTTCTGCATGAGGGTTAGTAAAAGCATTTGAATAACAACATATACTCACTTAAGCATTTGTTTGTTCAAGACGATCAATGTGCACTCGACTCCAAGAATCAGCGGGGAGAATGAGTTCTATTATGTGAGAATTAAAAATTTTTTGTGTGATTTAGATTTTGGTTTAGAAGACCAACTCGTGAGGTCCATCTAGAGATCGAATGAGACAGTCGCCTAATAGGATTCCGTTGAGATAACCCAAGCTCATCGCTAAGGTTCAGAATACTTCAAGGATTTTTCGTTGTCGCAGGACTTTTCATCGTCAAGCCCCAAGTTTCTCATGTGATGATCATTGAATGAGCAAGGTCTAAACCACTCCAATGGCTTTTGCTATGTAGAACTTATGCTGCCTAATCCAAAGCACGCATTTTCCTAGGCTTCTCTTAATACTAAGCCCCAAGATCTCTTGTATGCTGCAGATGACTTTTGCGAACAGGCTTGTGAGGCTGTGCGAATTGAAGAAGGGTTGAAGGATTCCCTCCCTTTTTCCTTTGAATTTTTTTTTTCTTCTTTTTAGTGACGCACCCTGGTTTTTGGCTAGACCGCCCTTTTGGGTTTTCAATCTAGCGGGCATCTCTTTTGCGTCTTTTGTTTTTGTGCTCTAACTTTTGCCTAGGCCGCTCTTTACGAGTTTTCAACCTAGCGAGCCACTTTTTTTGAAAAGTATGTTTACTCGAAGGGGACTCAGTTGAAAGAATCTCATCAAGGAAAAGGATGAGATCTCAAGTTTAGTTGAGGAGAGATGGACTCCATTTTTTGGTAGGTGATTCAAGCATTGACTCTTTTTTGGGGGGAGTATATCCTCTAATGATGAGAGTGAGAAGCAAAAAGGGGAAAGCTCCTAATGTAGATTTGTTTACTCTTGAGAGTTTGAGTAGAGATTGACTGGGGGAGGAAAGGTTAGGAAGCCCCAGTTTTGCTGCTTGGATTTCAAGAGTGTGTATGGGAATGGCTAAGAGGAAGCTCCTAGACTCAACAAAGAACGCTATATGGCTCAAAGATCTAGAAAAGTTGTTCTACTTTTAATGGACCTTGCCTCATCTAGAAATTTCTTAACAAGTTTGAAAAGAAATCCAATCATTAGTACGACTTAAGGCTAAACATTTTTCTTTATGGATTGATGTTGAAAGTCTTCGTCATTTGTGCTGCCATTCAGGCTTCATTGTAAGAGGATGTTGAGGAATCCTCTTTTCTTTGTAGGCATTACTTGACTCTTTTTCTCTGTGGGAGAGTCCTTCTTGCCTTTGTTGAAATTTCATCCTTGTTGTGGGGCGATGAAGGCTTGAGAGTTTTTCTTCTCTTTTTTTTTTATGCTCTAATTTTTGCCTAGGACGATTTGAGGAGTTTCGACCTAGCGAGCAATTTTTTTTTTGTACTCTCAAATCCTTGAATTGAGTAGCCCCACTCTTCTTGGGATGAATGTTGATAGCAGCGCCTTTGTCTTCCTTTGTTTGTTGACCTTCGACTTTCAACAGTAGTAATGCTTAGCCTTAAGCCTTCTAATGATAGTTTTCATTTCAACTTGTTCAGAAGTTTCTATTTTCGTGATGATTGAAGGAATCAGGGTCAACTATTCAGCATGGATCAAATGATACTCATAAAGAGAAACAACTCTTGAAAATGTGTTTAGGATAAAGAGATAAATTTTATTGATAAGAAAATTTGAAACAGACTCGATAGTTCACTTGACACAAACTAGAGAGGATAGAGATGGACTAGAATGACAGAAAGACTCTTCGAGAACATACTAGGAAGTTGTCCTAATCTATATATTTTTTTTCATTTCTTTTTTTTTTTCAAAGAAAAAAGGGAGAGGACAATCGAAGCCCCAAGGTGGTGATGATTCAGTTGATCTTGCCGGCTTCATACAAGTCTTGGATGGCATCCCTCAAATTATAGCAATTGTTGGTGTCATGACCACTAAACTGATGGTAATCGCAAAATTTGTTGTGTTCCCAATCTTCTCTCATTTTCTTAGGATGATAGTCTTCCGTTGGCTTCAATTTTTCTTGGCCTACTAGATCATCGAACATTTCCTTAAGAGTAGTCTCACCAAAAATCATGATAGGTACGACCGGTGCTCCCCTTTGTTGGACGATTCTCCTTTTCTGAATTCTTTCTAAGACGGATCAATTCATCAATTCTAATGCCTGATTTATGGAGCTCGAGGAAACTAGGAAAGTAATTGCCGACAAGCTTCTCTTGGTACTCTTCGCGGAGACATTGAAGTAGGATATGAATTTGTTCGTCTAGGCTTGGCCTATCAACAATTTCAGTCAGTTTGGTCCTCCATATTTTAACAAAATCGGCGAATGACTCATTTTGTTGTTATTTAGTTTGCTCAAGGTCTCTCCTAGTAGTGCGGTAGGTAGTGTTGTCCTCAAATCGTTCTTGGAAGGTACGACTGGCGAGTGGCCAATCAAGCCTTGTGGAGAGTGGAAGGGTCATGTACCAATCTCTAACGGCACCATCAAGGGTTTGAGGGAAGCATTGAACTAGCAAGTTGTCATCGACACTCATAGGTAGCATGGCCCAAGAGTAGGTTTCCAGATGGATTTTTGGACAAGTAGTGCCATTGAATTTTGCAATGTCGGGTGTCTTGTACTTTCGAGGAAGCTTTGACATGGATTGACGAAGGGTGTCATAGTCAATAGAGAGCGAGGCTTCCTGTTCACATCGAGAGATGCAAGTTTATTTTCTAGCATTGTCATGATAAGGGGTTTGTTCTTGCTTTCCCCCTTACTTTCTTTCTTGGAAGCATAACTCTCATTGCCAGATGAGAAAGATGGTGAGCTAGACTCATACACCTTTTTCTTGTGCTTGCGGTGGCTTTTAGCCTTCTTAGTGTATGATACTTCATCATCGGAAGAGGTCTCATTCTCTTTCTTCTTTGAGCTTAATTCGGCCAATTTTAGTTTCATGGCTCGGAGTTCGTCAACCATGGATTTCATTTCCCCGGCATGGATTCTCCTTTCAAGTTCTAATTGGGCCTTCATTTCATCGTCTCGGTCTTGTAGCATTTCTTCATATAGAGTCCTTTGATCCTCAATTTCCTTCTTGAGTGCTTCGGGATTCATCGTGTCGAAAGAAAATTGAAATGCTACCGTTGGAGAGGTAAGGGAGCTTGACGACCTTAGAGATGAACTAGAGATATCCCAACGAAACGCCTTATAGAATATTAGCCCCAAACGATCCTAGATGGAGAAAAGGATGATGGTTAAAATTACCTCACGAGCGATATTTTTTTTAAGTTTTATTTTATTAGAGACGGAGTTTTGACTCAATGAGGGAGCGCACATCGATTATCAATCACAAACACAAATTCTGCAAATAAAGGCTCGCGCGAGACAAGGTCGTCAACCATTCGGAGAGATGGATTTTTTTCTTTTCATTTCCTAAATTCATGGTCGGATGGACAAAGATCTGTTTTCTATCTTGTATCCTAGGTAAATCTTACAGGTATACGTAATTCAAAACCAAATCTAGGAACTCGGTAATTGACCATTCTTTGTAAAATAAAGCTATGTAAAATTGACCGGAAGGATTTTTTTTTCTTTAAAGGGACTTCCGAAAGGGTCATTCCGAATGGACATTTCCGAAGGGACTTTTTCCTTTTTCGAAGGGACTTTTCCGAATCCTTTTTCGATAGTCAATTTTACATTAACTTTATTTTGGTCAAAGACAAGAAAGATTACCAAGTCAAAACCGACCGGTCACGGAGTGATCCTAGAAAATATACTACATGATATGTGGCGATGCTGGGCTGGAAGGCTAGGCTCCCCGCGATATGACAATCTAGGTGGATTGAATACGCGGAGTGGGATGATCCAACTTCGGAGAGACCGGCGACTAGGTGGTTACCGTCATCCGTCCTTAGTGTGGGTCCCGGATTTATAGAGGGTATGTAGTGCAATGACAGATATAGCATGAGTGCGCGTGTGTGAGAGTCAACTCTAGGTGATAGAAAAAATAGAGAGATTTTTTTTTTGAAAACAAAAGAAAAACAGATAATGGCCGCACCAAGTGGTTGCCTACGTTTCTTCCAAATTAGGAAGACTCAGGCCGTCGTAGTTCCACTTAAAGAGATAGAGAAAGAGAATAATTAATTAATTACAAAGCCCGAGTCAACCGATGACCGGTAAAAAATTAAAATAATTCAATCGCACGCAGTTATATAGTTCGAGTAATTAAAATTATTCTACCCTGCAAAATAAAGTTAGCATAAGCAAACTAATAATTTATTTTGACTTTTCTGAATTTTAAAGCTTTTCTGTAAAGTTTTCATTTTTTTGAATTTTTTTTTATTATTATAACGAAAGAAAAGTCATCTTGGTTGAAAACCCCTTTTTTTTATTTGTTATCATTATAACGCTGCCGCCCAAGCCAAGCAAACGTTTTCTTTTGTCGAATATTAATCTTGCGCGGGACAACTTTGTCCCGCGCTGGACAAGCAGTCTGACAGTAATTTTTTTCTTGACGAAAAAAGCACAGAAAATTTCCAAAAAATCCAGAAAAATCAGATTTCAAACAGAAAATTGAAAAGATTAATAATGTGAGGACCCCGACCCGAAACCTACACGTGTCCCGAGTAGGAGCGTCATCAGACTAACCCAAATTTCCTAAACTTTTAAAACTTTGATTTAAAATTCCAACATAAACATCATTAACATATCCATTTCAAAATAACTCTACTCCTCTCCACCTTGGAGGAAGAGTTGACCAACTTTGAAAGTATTAAACTGTTTTAGTTACAAAAGACATTGGTTCTAACGTAGAAATTTAAAGTTTATAATTACAAACTCCATAAAGGAATTATAGAAAAATACACTTTCTACGCCAACCTACACGTACCCCGACAATACCCAAAAGCTCACTTCCAAACTCATTTTCGTCCTTACTTGGCCGGTCCGCCTGTGTCGGGATCTAAAAACATTAAAGGGAGAGGGGTGAGAATAAATCTCAGCAAGCTATTATGAATGCAGCAATATGCCAAATAAGATGCAACACATAACAAGTTGCATATAACACATTGGAAAAGCTGTAAACACCTTTCATTACCTTGGTTTACCTTTTTCCCGTCTGAACAATAGTCGTACAACATTGGGTATAATACTCAAATCTTAGGTGAGCTGCTTAAGCAATACTCACATCTTATAAGACCCGTTTCTCAGGGAACCATATAAGATAGTAGCAACTCTGTAAGGCTTTTGGCTCACTACAGATGCTATAACCCCGACTCGCGGCCACAGTGAGGGGATCGGTCATGATATAACATAATCCGATCACATTAGGTCACACTTCCATAATTAATCGTATTATGTTATACCCCCAACATCAGCTGATTAACACATTATCAAGCACATAATAGTTACTTGAAACATAATCCATAAAAAAGGGATAACAATATAGCCACATGGTAAAATATACTCATGTCCAACCAATATCATAGTGCAACATTTATTCAACACACTATGCATAATATAAACAATGTATATGAACTCAAGTAAGGCAAGGAAGTATCATCAATCCATCCTACAAGGTCATTATACAATAATACATAGCCTCTATGAAGGCCCAAGTTAAATCTACCAAGTTGGAATCCCATTTGTCAAGTTACCAAATGAGGCTATCTAGCGTTTACCAAGCAATATTTAAAGTACTTTCCCAATTCCATTTTGATCACATAAGATGTCATTGTGTAGCCAAAGTATTCTACTTTAATCTAGGTTAAAGAGATTTCATTTTGGTTCAAGTTTAATTGGGTTTGAACAGCTCTAAAGTTGATGTGAGAAACCAGGCCAGGGCACGTCTCGTGCCCCAGGGCACGACTCGTGCCCATTTGACCCTTCTCTGATTCTGGCGTCCCCAAACAAGGCACGACTTCCCTTTAACAAGGTCACGACTCGTGACCTCCACATGGCACGACTCGTGCCTGAGGGCACGACTCGTGCTCATTCCCTTAAGTTACTCAGAACGACTTGGCCCCATAGGCACGACTCGTGGTCACGATTTGGCCAAGGGCACGACTCGTGCCAAGGGGCACGACTCGTGCCTCGGCCCAGAACAGGTAGCAACAGCAGCAACAACAACAATTTCCCAAGAATCCTAAATTTCCAACCAAGTGCCTTCTAATTTATGAACCTAAAGGAAATTTCTAACTTTGTTACTTCCTTTTAACTCATTCAATCTCCAAAGTACCATGCTCTAAACCTAGATCATTACCACTTCCATGAACCACAACATTTTCTATAAACTAACAAATTCCTCAATCCAAGAAGGTTTTCCCAAGCATCAAATAGTCATTAAAACAACAATATCAACATTAAATCTTCATGAACATTTAAAGAAGGGAAGGTTCATAATAACTCACCTTAGCAAATACAAGTTGGAATGAGGCTTTTCTTGGCTTGATCAACTCCCCTAGATGCACCAATCACAAAAGTACACTTGGATTTAAAAATGGAAAAGGAATGAACTTGGTAGAAGCTTGAGAAGAGGTGGGTTTCACAATGGCCTTTCCATGGAGAATGGTAAGAGAGAAATGAGGAGGATGATGGAGGTGAATAGAGGGAGTATGGGAAGAGTAAGGGAAAGTATGGGAGGTATGGGTGGTATTGACTTTAGAGGGGGAAGGAGAGGAATTTAGGAGAATTGGTCCCCCCACACTAACCTATTATTCCAAGGCTTTCAACAATAACTAACCATATCCTTCAAATTCCAAAACCTTAAAACTAAACCCCTTTTCTCTAATTTCTTCCCCCAACAATTTAACCTCATCTCATACTTTATTTATTTTCTATTTTTTTTTATATTTTCCCCTAGAACATTATTTTATTTTCCTATCATTTTATCCTAATATAAGAAATCAAGTATATAAAAATGAACACATAATATTAACAGTAATATTAAAAGCACACAATATGATGCTAAATTAGTGCCTAGGGTTAGGGTTGTTACACTCACTCCCCCTTAAAGAAAATTCGTCCCGAATTTTAAAAATGACTTACTTGGATGCTCAAACAACCAAGGGTATTTTGCTCTCATCTCCGACTCTAGCTCCCACGTTGCTTCCTCGACGGTGTGATTCTTCCAAAGGACCTTCACTATCGGAATACTCTTAGTCCTCAACTCCTTAACTTGGAATTCTAAGACTCGCAACGGTTCCTCAACATAAGACATATCCGCTTGAACATCATCGGGGGGAGAACTCAAAATATGGGAAGGATCATGACAATACTTCCTCAACATAGAAACATGAAACACATCATGGAGTAAGGAAAGTGAAGGAGGTAACGCCAACCGGTAAGCCAAATCCCCAATCTTCTCTAGAATCTCAAACGGACCAACGAACCTCGGAGCCAATTTACCCTTATTACCAAACCTTTTAATTCTCGTCCTCGGAGAGACCTTCAAGAACACAAAATCACCAACCTGAAAAGATAAATCCCGTCTTCTGTTGTCGGCGTAGCTTTTCTGTCTACTCTGAGCAGTCTTCAATCTATCCCGAATCACCTTGATCTTCTCCGTAGAATCTCGAACCAAATCCGGCCCCCAAAGTCTCGCTTCACCAACCTCGTCCCAACACATTGGAGATCGACACTTCCTACCATACAACGCCTCATACTGAGCCATCTCAATGCTAGACTGATAACTGTTGTTGTAAGCAAACTCCACTAACGGTAAATGATCCTCCCACGACAATTGGAAATCCATCACACAAGCCCGCAACATATCCTCAAGTATCTGAATAGTTCTCTCGGACTGACCGTCGGTTTGAGGATGAAACGCCGTACTAAAACACAATTTAGAACCCAAGGCTTCATGCAATGCTCTCCAAAATCTAGAAGTAAATCTTGGATCTCTGTCGGAAACGATACTAACCGGAACCCCGTGAAGTCTCACAATCTCCTTCATATATAACTGAGCTAACTTCTCTAACGAAAACTTGGTTGATACCGGAAGAAAATGAGCCGACTTTGTCAATCTATCCACAATAACCCAAATGGCATCCAACTTCTTCGCGGTAAGCGGCAAACCCGAAACAAAATCCATCGAGATCCATTCCCATTTCCACTCCGGAATATCCAATGGTTGAAGTAGTCCCGCCGGTCTCTGATGTTCTGCCTTAATCTGTTGACAAGTCAAACACTTAGACACATAATCCGCAATTTCTCTTTTCATTCCATTCCACCAATACCCCCGCTTCAAGTCTTGATACATTTTGGTACTACCCGGATGAATCGCAAACTTGGACTTATGGCCATCCTCTAAGACACGCCTCTTGATTTCCGGTGATGAAGGAACGCAAATTCTCCCTTGAAAGGTTAAAATCCCATCTCTATTCAACGCAAATTTCCCGGCTTTCCCATCTTGTACTTGATCTAAAATTTTATTCAACTCCGGATCACCTTGTTGAGCTTCCTTCAAATCTCCATACAATGTAGGAACGGCTCGCACATTCGCAATGATTATCTCACTCTTCAATTCTCGGGAACTCAAAGCTGTCACATAAGCCTTTCGGCTAATCGCATCCGCCACCACATTGGCCTTCCCCGGATGATAAGAAATTACACAATCAAAATCCTTCAAGAACTCAAGCCATCTCCTTTGTCGGTTGTTCAACTCCTTTTGGGTAAACAAATATTTCAAACTCTTATGGTCGGTGAATATCTCAAATCTCGCCCTTAAAGGTAATGCTTCCACTTATGCAACGCAAACACGATCGCCGCTAACTCCATATCATGAGTAGGGTAATTCTGTTCCGCCGGTGATAACTTCCTAGAGGCATACGCAATAACTTTCCCATTTTGTATTAATACACATCCCAAACCCGCCTTCGAGGCATCACTATAGATCACAAAATTCTCACAACCATCCGGAAGGGTAAGAATAGTAGCCGTCGTCAACCTCTTCTTCAACTCATTAAAACTTTCTTCACATTTAGAATCCCATACAAATGATACATCCTTCCGAGTCAACCTAGTCAATGGAGTCGCAATCCGAGAAAACCCTTCAATGAACCTTCTATAATACCCCGCCAGACCAAGAAAACTACGAACCTCAGTCACAGTCGAAGGTTGCTTCCAATTAACCACGGCTTCAATTTTTGAAGGATCCACGGAAATTCCCGAACTCGACACTACATGCCCCAAGAAAGAAATCCTCTCAAGCCAAAACTCGCACTTACTGAACTTGGCGTACAACTGCTTCTCCCGAAGAACTGACAAGACAATCCTCAAATGCTTTCCATGCTCTTCCCGGGACTTAGAATAAACAAGAATGTCATCTATAAATACCACCACAAAGCTATCAAGATAAGGCTTGAAAATACGGTTCATCATATCCATAAACACAGCTGAAGCATTAGTCAACCCGAAAGGCATCACCACAAACTCATAATGACCATATCTAGTTCGGAAAGCTGTCTTGGCAATATCATCAGGTCTAATCTTCAACTGATGGTATCCGCTTCTCAAATCATGTTTTGAGTAGATAACGGAACCTTGGAGTTGGTCAAATAAATCATCTATGTGCGGAAGAGGATACTTATTCTTTATGGTGGCTTGGTTCAACAAGCGATAATCAATACATAATCGTAAGGTACCATCCTTCTTCCTAACAAATAGAACCGGTGCTCCCCACGGAGACACACTTGGGCGTATAAAACCCCGGTCTAGCAATTCTTGCAATTGGACCTTCAACTCTTTTAACTCGGCCGGAGCCATTCTATAGGGTGCTTTAGAGATAGGGGCGGTACCGGACACTAAGTCAATACAAAATTCTACCTCACGATCCGGAGGCATAGAGTACTCACTAGAAAACACGTCACTAAATTCACTAACAATCGGGACATGAGCTAACTCGGGAGACTTCTTATTGGAATCTACCACATAAGCCAAGTACCCCGCACACCCCTTAGATAGCATCTTTCTAGCCTTTAAAGCAGAAATAACATGTAAACCGAACATAGATTTGTCCGCATCAAATATAAAAGTAGGCATATCAGGCATGGTAAATGAGACTCGCTTTCTACGACAGTCTACCAAAGCATGACACTGACTCAACCAATCCATCCCAAGGATCACATCAAAGTCACGGATTGGTAACTCGACCAAATCCACCGGCAATACATGCCCACATATAGTCACATCACAACCACGATATATCAAAGAAGATGCAAGGCACTCTCCCATAGGAGTAGAGACCTCCAACACATAAGGCATAGATTCAGGCAGTTTATGCAATGAAAATGCAAAATGAGATGCCACAAATGAATGGGAAGACCCGGGATCTATAAGAATGCGGGCCTTAACTCCTGAGACAGGGACTATACCTCTAATGACGGCATTAGGATCGACCTCTCCTCGACCCAAGGCAATCACTCGACCTTGCACTCTATCCTTGGGTTTCCCGTCGACACCTCTCTTCACACCACTACCTTGTCCCCCTTGACCACTACCCGAAGCTTGCTTATTCTGCCACTTGGGACAATTCCTCCGGAAATGGCCTGTCGCCCCACACTCTAAACATCGGCCTTGCTTGCTCAAACACTTGTCCTCCGAATGCCCTGGCTTCTTGCAATATCCACACAATGCCCCAAACTGACCTGGAGGCGAACGGTTTGTCGGTGCCGCCACAAATCCTCCTCTACCAGCTCCCGAAGCTACTGTCCTTGGTTGCCCCCTATTCTGCCTCGAACCTTGACCTTGAAATCTATTTCTGTTTCCGCCTTCAGATTTACCACGGTGCTCCTCGATATCATTCTCAATCCGGTACGCCATATTCACAGCCGCTTGGAAGTTGGCGAAGTCATGAGTCAATAGCTGCTTCCGGAACTCCACCCTTAAGCCTTTCACGAACCTGTAGACACGCCTCTCTTCATCCGGTACCAAATGGGGACAATATCGGGCTAACTCCGTAAACTTGGCTGAATACTGTGCTATAGACATTGTCCCTTGCTCCAATTTCAGAAACTCAACCTCCTTCTTATCTCTAGTCACCATCGGAATGAAGTGATCCCGGAACTTACGTGTGAAATTTTCCCATGTCTGCGGTGTCAAATCCCGATCCCAACCATCCTTCACTACCTGCCACCAGTGCTCCGCGGGTCCTTCCAACTTGAAAACGACACATCTCACCTTTTCTGCATCCGAACTCTCCATTGCCAAGAAAATCTTATTCATCGCTTCAAGCCATCTCTCCACCTTCACCGGATCCGGATCTCCGTTGAAGCTAGGAGGAGACATCTTCACGAACTTTTCTAGACCATGGTGCCCTTGCCTTCCTTCGGGTTGTTGTTGTCCCCTACCTTGATTCTGATTTGCCATATTCTGAAGAAACACTTGGAACATATCCATCATTTCGGCATTCGGATTACCAACATTACTCAAAGCCCGATCCTGATCTCCATCATTACCCGCCATTAGTGCAAACTCCTGCGTTAAACACTCGACGTCAGTTATCACACACTCTCACTCAGCTAGACTCTACCCGAGAACTCTAACCGAGCTCTGATACCAACTGTGAGGACCCCGACCCGGAACCTACACGTGTCCCGAGTTGGAGCGTCCTCAGACTAACCCAAATTTCCTAAACTTTTAAAACTTTGATTTAAAATTCCAACATAAACATCATTAACATATCCATTTCAAAATAACTCTACTCCTCTCCACCTTGGAGGAAGAGTTGACCAACTTTGAAAGTATTAAACTGTTTTAGTTACAAAAGACATTGGTTCTAACGTAGAAATTTAAAGTTTATAATTACAAACTCTATAAAGGAATTATAGCAAAATACACTTTCTACGCCAACCTACACGTACCCCGACAATACCCAAAAGCTCACTTCCAAACTCCTTTCCGTCCTTACATGGCCGATCCGCCTGTCTCGGGATCTAAAAACATTAAAGGGAGAGGGGTGAGAATAAATCTCAGCAAGCTATTATGAATGCAGCAATATGCCAAATAAGATGCAACACATAACAAGTTGCATATAACACATTGGAAAAGCTGTAAACACCTTTCATTACCTTGGTTTACCTTTTTCCCGTCTGAACAATAGTCGTACAACATTGGGTATAATACTCCAATCTTAGGTGAGCTGCTTAAGCAATACTCACATCTTATAAGACCCGTTTCTCAGGGAACCATATAAGATAGTAGCAACTCTGTAAGGCTTTTGGCTCACTACAGATGCTATAACCCCGACCTGTGGCCACAGGAGGGGATGGTCACAGATATAACATAATTCGATCACATTAGGTCACACTTCCATAATTGATCGTATTATGTTATACCCCCAACATCAGCTGATTAACACATTATCAAGCACACAATAGTTACTTGAAACATAATCCACAAAAAGGGATAACAATATAGCCACATGGTAAAATATACTCATGTCCAACCAATATCATAGTGCAACATTTATTCAACACACTATGCATAATATAAACAATGTATATGAACTCAAGTAAGGCAAGGAAGTATCATCAATCCATCCTACAAGGTCATTATACAATAATACATAGCCTCTATGAAGGCCCAAGTTAAATCTACCAAGTTGGAATCCCATTTGTCAAGTTACCAAATGAGGCTATCTAGCGTTTACCAAGAAATATTTAAAGTACTTTCCCAATTCCATTTTGATCACTTAAGATGTCATTGTGTAGCCAAAGTATTCTACTTTAATCTAGGTTAAAGAGATTTCATTTTGGTTCAAGTTTAATTGGGTTTGAACAACTCTAAAGTTGATGTGAGAAACCAGGCCAGGGCACGACTCGTGCCCCAGGGCACGACTCGTGCCCATTTGACCCTTCTCTGATTCTGGCGTCCCCAAACAAGGCACGACTTCCCTTTAACCAGGTCACGACTCGTGACCTCCACATGGCATGACTCGTGCCTGAGGGCACGAATCGTGCTCATTCCCTTAAGTTACTCAGAACGACTTGGCCCCATAGGAACGACTTGGCCCCATAGGGACGACTCGTGGTCACGATTTGGCCAAGGGCACGACTCGTGCCAAGGACACGACTCGTGCCTCGGCCCAGAACAGGTAGCAGCAGCAGCAACAACAACAATTTCCCAAGAATCCTAAATTTCCAACCAAGTGCCTTCTAATTTATGAACCTAAAGGAAATTTCTAACTTTGTTACTTCCTTTTAACTCATTCAATCTCCAAAGTACCATGCTCTAAACCTAGATCATTACCACTTCCATGAACCACAACATTTTCTATAAACTAACAAATTCCTCAATCCAAGAAGGTTTTCCCAAGCATCAAATAGTCATTAAAACAACAATATCAACATTAAATCTTCATGAACATTTAAAGAATGGAAGGTTCATAATAACTCACCTTAGCAAATACAAGATGGAATGAGGCTTTTCTTGGCTTGATCAACTCCCCTAGATGCACCAATCACAAAAGTACACTTGGATTTAAAAATGGAAAAGGAATGAACTTGGTAGAAGCTTGAGAAGAGGTGGGTTTCACAATGGCCTTTCCATGGAGAATGGTAAGAGAGAAATGAGGAGGATGATGGAGGTGAATAGAGGGAGTATGGGAAGAGTAAGGGAAAGTATGGGAGGTATGGGTTAAGGAGAGGAATTTAGGAGAATTGGTCCCCCCACACTAACCTATTATTCCAAGGCTTTCAACAATAACTAACCATATCCTTCAAATTCCAAAACCTTAAAACTAAACCCCTTTTCTCTAATTTCTTCCCCCAACAATTTAACCTCATCTCATACTTTATTTATTTTCTATTTTTTTATATTTTCCCCTAGAACATTATTTTATTTTCCTATCATTTTATCCTAATATAAGAAATCAAGTATATAAAAATGAACACATAATATTAACAGTAATATTAAAAGCACACAATATGATGCTAAATTAGTGCCTAGGGTTAGGGTCGTTACAAATAACACCCAATTGTAACGCAAGTCTAACCCTTTTAATTAATTGTCCCCAGCGGAGTCGCCACTGTAGCGATGCGTGAATTTTTTCAACATCTCGGAGTCGCCACTTATTATTTATTTGATGAAAAACAATAACAAAAACCTTTTTTTGATTTATTTTCAAGAGATTAAGGGTTCGGGGGTTAAGTTATGGAATGGGTAGGTCAAGGAGCATTCATTCCACCCAATCTGAAGATTGGTCTTGCTAATTGGGTGTTATTAATCTAATCAATTCAATGAATAATAAAAAGAAATAAATAAACCCTAATTAATTTATTAATTAGGAATGTCGGATCGTATGCTTCGAGATCACCTCTATTGATTGAAGGGACTCTAGGATAATCCTTTTGATGGGATTACACTACTCTAAAATCAATAGAGGGATTGAGAAGAGAAACGAAAGTTTGAAGGATGATTACCTTTTGAGAAGAGATTCGGACAGAGTTTCGACTCAAGTTTAGAGTCGAATCTTGATGCGGACAGAGCTTCGCCTCAAGTTTAGAGTCGAATCTTGATGCGGACAGAGCTTCGCCTCAATCTGTGATTCGGATCTTGATGCGGACAGAGCTTCGCCTCAATCTTTGATTCGGGCTTTGATGTTTGTTGATCAACAAGATTGATAAACAAACTTTAGGTGATTTAGGGTGATTTTATAGGAATCTTTCAGGGAGAGAAACCCACAAAATGTGTGTGTTATGTGTTTTCGATCGGGGATCGGGGACCTCTAACCTAGAATTCTGGACCTCTGAAATACTGAAAGTCATCCAGTATTTATAGGGGTTTATGAGGTGGATGCATGACTTGGTCTCCAAGTTTAGGAGACTCAAGTGGATTGGGACTCCTCCCAAGGAAGCTTCCAGAAACCTCTAGTCAGTAGAAACCCGGATTGGATAGGGTTTATCAAGAATAGAGGTTGAAACGGAGAAGGAAAGTGATTCTGCACTTCCTGCCAAGGGGTTGTCTCGCGCGAGATACATATGTCTCGCGCGGGACAACTAGTCATTTGACCATTTTGTCCTCTTCAGTTATTTCGTTTGTCAGTTAGGTCCCAAAACTAACGAGGTTAGTTAGAAACTTAACGAAACATGACGAAACTGATATGCTTTCATCAAAACACAAAAGAGAGATGAAGAGTAGTGTAATCATGAATTATTGGTTCAGAATGGGGTGTCTACACTCTTCCTTTATTTTTTGAGGCCTCACCTGTTATTAATTCCTTCCTTTGCGACATATCTGGCAAAAAAACTTCATAAAACAATGAGTTGTAATAATGGATTCAATACAAACACAATTTAACAATCCATACATGCAATAATGGATTCAATACTCCGCTACACCTTTAACAAATATCATATGCCAATGTACAATTGTAATACTACAAGTCATAAATGAGTTGTAATTAAACAAATCATATTGTCATTTAAATGAAGAAATCAGTAATATAAGTTCATCTTTACTTAGAAAAAATTGTCTTATAACTAAACTATAAAAGGGAAATTGGACTTATGAATTGTCTTTTAATATAGGTATAAGACCTATAAATTTATTATAGGTCTTATGTATCTTATATAAGACCATATATTGGTCTTACAAATGGCCTTATAGAATAAATAAAGCCACCTGTTATGAACTATTTTCGATTTATGTGCTTGTTTTTATAATATATTGTGGATATCTATTGAAAACTAGTAAAATTTATTTATGAAGGCCACCCAAACCAAGCCCCATATAAGATGATGGTATTTAAGTTCCTCCATAAAAACTGAAGGTGCAACCTAACTGAGCCTTTTTTTTATCAAATCCTACGTGACAGATTCCGTACCCAATAAATTGTACATATATTGGTAAACACATTTGTACCCATGATTCCTACTTTGTTACAGGTATAAACTAACGACACTAATATTCCGTAGCAATCCGAATTGAAAATTTTTCTTTTAATACATCATTGGTTGTGAGGCATGAGAAACAATGATATAATGAACCAAAAAAATGAGTACAGTTTGAAGCTAATATCATCTCTACATTGGAGGCAGCACAGAGATGAGACCAAAAGGAAATGGAAAATAGCAGTTAAAAACACATAATATAGGTATAAGACCTATAAATTTATCATAGGTCTTATACCTATAATCTAGACAAACAACCATCTAACAGTGGGCACCAAAACATAAGGTATTATTGTGCAGCTGTGCAAGTGAATCAACAGAAACAGCAGGAACAACAACAACAACAACAGCAACAACAACAACAGCAACAACAACAACAACAACAACAACAACAAAAATAACAACAACAGCAACAACAACAACAACAACAACAACAACAACAACAACAGCCTCAACCACAAAGATGACTGATGTCTCACAATTTCTATTTTTTTAGCATGATGGACCGAATAAAAGAGGAAGTTGAAACAAATGTAAACCTCATGAAAAAGATAGAAAGTGGAGAAAGGAGTTGATCACAGGAGGTATTATTGTGCAGCTGTGCAAGTGAATCAATGGTTCAAAACCTACGAAGTAAACAGGAACACCAAATCACCCATTTCGTTTCCAATGAACACAAAACCAAGAAAAATCAACCCCATTTCTCCCCTGCCTTTTCCCCAAACAAATTACAAAAACAAAGAGAATCAATAACTCTTTCGGGATTTTGGGGTAAACAATCAAAATATAAAATAATACAGGGGGGGTGGGGCTCCCCCGGGTACCGAATCGGTGGGGAAGCGGGGCGGGGACATCCCAAAGTGATAATGAAGAAGGAAGTAAAGGACTAACTTGATATTTGCTCGATTCAAGGTCAGAAAACATTTGCTTTGTCACCTCCGCGAGGAAACGACTTGTCAAACCATAAGCAAATGGTCAACACTCATTATTGAGATACCATTGGCAATGCACCAGTCTAAAAATGGAATAGCTATGATTTATGATACAAAAGAAGCAGAACAAATACATATTACAATTAACAATATTAATATTCAACCATACAAAATAACAAGTTTGATTGAAACATGAAACATAAGTAATAACATTGTCTTAGTAATAGTAAGAAAATAAGATCTAAACAAATACATATTACAATTAACAATATTAATATTCAACCATACAAAATAACAAGTTTGATTGAAACATGAAATATAAATAATAACATCACTGATGAGAGCCGGAGGCTTGTCCCTGATAGTAGGTCTGAGATAGAGAGGAAGCCCGCAGATGCTTCTTATTACACGGTAATCCCGTGAGCTCAGAAAAGAAAAAACATCCCGCCCCATCAACTTCCAACAAGTTTCCCCTCGGCTGATCAACACCAAAGACTTCCCTCAACTCATCATAGGTCAATCTATATGCTTTATCATCCAAATTAAATCGAATTGAGTTTGCTTGTGACCCCTTACATGCCTCCAACGTTGAAAGGAACTCTAGGGAGTATCTTAAATAGGTATCGGCCCTCTTCCCCAGGAAGTTACCTAACCCGTCCTGTGTCATCAACTCCGTTACTAATGTGTCTAAACCCAAATCCATCAAAACCGACATATGAAGGAAAATGGTGACTTGGAATTTTCTACCCTCCAAAATCTTCCATTTTTTCTTCTGAGCAGAGGTCAATTGGGTTAAACCCATATACGGTAACAATGCATTAGGGGGAGTGAGAACATTAGGGACTACGGGTTGCGGGTTTTCTCTAACCCTCTTGTTGCTACTTCCACCCCCTCTAGCGTCTCTCTCCTTAGAAGGAATAATTATCATCACAAAATTCACAAAGTGCAACAATAAACACACCACCACAATCAAATTCTCTTTCCGATTCCCAACCGAACCACCACACTACAGTTTCAGCACAACCTACCTATATATAAGACGGAGAGACACACATTTTAGTAATAACATTGTCTTAGTAAATAGTAAACAAATAAGATCTAAACAAATACATACTATATAGAAGTAACAATATTAATATTCAACCATACAAAAATAACAAGTTTGATTGAAACATGAAACATAAGTAATAACATTGTCTTAGTAAATAGTAAGCAAATAAGATCTAAACAAATACTACTCAAACTAATCATCATCATAATCGGCCATATCAACATCATCATTATCGGCCATATCAACATCAACATCATTGATATTAGTAGTTTCAATCTCGACCGCATCAACTCCCTATCGCACCCACGATGCTTCTTCGTTAGCAACATTTTCATCCAGATTTTGTGAGCAAAATGGTACCAATTTTGGAATCGAATATGACACTTGTTTATCATCATTTGAATATATGTCAAAACTATCTTTTGGTGTAATCCTCATCACAACTTTCCAATCACTTTCTATAGGATCTTTAACATACCAAACTTGCTCAGCTTGAGATGCTAATATTAATGGTTCATCACCAACTCAATTATCCTTATACAACTTGTGATTGAAGTTTACAAGAGTAATTTTTTGCTCATCTTCCATCTTGCCTGTCCGGTTATCAACCCAATCACATTTAAACAATACAAATCTTATTGAGTTGCTATAACAAATTTCAAGGATCTCAATCAACTCCGCATAGAAGTTAACATCCCCTACAATGGGATTATTATCCTTTCGGCTTGCAAAACTTGTCACATTTGCATTTAGCATGACTCCACTATTTTGAGTTTTCCTCCATCTATCGACATCCTTCACTAGAAATCGAAAACCATTTATTATGTAAGACTTATACTGCCTCGCATCCATATGAGGACCCAATGCAAGACTTTTAATTCTTTCGGGCACTACATCTTTCGTCGTGCATACCTTTTATAAAAAACAAAATTTAATAAGAAAATATTTAAAATGATAAATTGAAAGTATCATATGAAAGTGATTTCATACTTACATAATCCTTAAACCAGTTAACAAACTTATCATTATGTTCTTTCTCTATAAGATGTCGTTGATTACGAGGTAGTGCCTCCCTCAAATGTGCACGATGCATTCTGAGCAGATTGAAAATATGAATTAAGTATTAATTTAATATATAAAAGATATAAGGAATGTAAGCCTCTTGTAAGGAATCACTTACTCTAGGTATTGTTCAACATCTTCAGTATTGAAAAGCACATATCTATGCGCTTGTACTCGTGTGATGTAATCAAGGGTAATTACCTCTTTTTTTCCTACAAAGCGGCCTAACTCGTCACCTTCATCATCATTTCTTCTAGGACGATTGGACTTTGTCTCAATGTCAGCCAAATATTGCGTACAAAATGTCATGCATTCTTCAGCCGCAATTGCCTTAGCTATGGAGGCCTCGGGGTGGGCTCGATTTCGAACATATAATTTTAATGTAAGTAGAAACCTACAAAAACATTTACTTATGCTAAACCAGATGTAAAAAGGAATTTAACTTTTTTCAAAGTAAATTTAATATGGATGTAACTCTCTACCGGATACATCCAACGAAATTGTATTGGGCCTGCTAGCAAGGCCTTCTCGGCTAAATGCACCAGCAAGTGCTCCATAACATCAATGAAAGCTGGTGGGAATATTTTCTCGAGAGCGCATAGTGTGACAGCCATTCGATCTTGTATCTTTTCGAGATCAGCAAGTGTATTCACCTTTGAGGATAATTGCCTAAAGAAATTTGCCAACTCAATGATGGCTTTTACAACAGAAGTAGGCAACGCTTTTCGAACAGCTAAAGGAAGTAGTTGTTGGAGAAAAATATGACTATCATGGCTCTTAAGACCCCAAATAGCTCTTTACTCTAGATGTACACAACGAGATATGTTTGACGAGTAGCCATCAGGGACTTTGACTCCCTTTAAAACTTTCAAGAATGTGTCTTTATGCTTCTTACTCATTGTGAACTGAGCCGGAGGCATAATTTCTTTGAGAGATGGAAGCATTTGTAGATGCAATGGTTTCCGAATGTTCATCTCTTTTAGGTCTCTTCTTGCTTTATCATTATATTTTTATTTTCCCGCAATACCTAATAGAGTATGTAGCATATTATCACACATATTTTTTTCAATGTGCATAACATAAAGATTATGACGAACATGATTATTTGCCCAATATATATGGTAACTCAAAGAAGATACTCCTCTTTTTTCAATTGTGACACAACTTAGAAACCTTTCTCTTCTCCAACTTGGCTTGTTGCTTCTCACCCTCTTCTCTTTTCCTCTTTTTAATAACATCTTCTATTTTATACTCTGTTTCCATATTTTCAACTTGTTTAAGCAATTTTGTTCCAAACAATAAATTGGGCTTATCTCTCACTTCATGAGTACCATCAAAAGAGCTTTTATCCTTACGAAAATCATGACTCCTAGGAAAGAAGCGTCGATGACCAATATAACAATACTTGCCACCATGATCCAACCATCGTGCTTAAGGTCTCACATTGCAACAAGGGCAAGCATATTCACCTTTAGTGCTCCATCTAGACAACATTGCATATGCAGGAAAGTCATTTATTGTCCATAATAGTGAAGCTCGTAAAGTAAACAACTCGTTCCTTGATGCATCATAAGTTGATATACCATCTTCCCACAATTCCTTCAACTCATCAATTAACGATTGGAGATACACATCTATCTTGTTGCCCGGCCCTTTTAGGCCTTGAGTAAGCACCGACAAGAAGAAATATGGCTGTTGCATGCATAACCAAGGTGGAAGATTGTATGGCATAAGCACAACCGGCCAAGTACTGTGAGATATAGTCACTGTTCTGAAAGGATTAAATTCTTGAGTAAGCACCGACAAGAAGAAATATGGCTGTTGCATGCATAACCAAGGTGGAAGATTGTATGGCATAAGCACAACCGGCCAAGTACTGTGAGATATAGTCACTGTTCTGAAAGGATTAAATTCGTCAGATGCTAATCCCAATCTAACATTTCGAATTTCACTTGAAAATAATGGATAACATTCATCGAATCCCTTCCACGCACGAGAGTCTGCAGGATGCCTCAGCACACCATCGTCTATTCTTTTCTCGGCATGCCATCTCATGAGTGTCGCGGTCTTAGATGACCAATACAACCTTTGCAACCTTTGATTTAAGGGAAAATACCATACTTTCTTCATCGCTACCTGCTTGGAAAGTTTATTCTTGCCACTTGTTTCTGCACCTTCACCGCTACCCCCTTCTTCTTGTTACTTATATCTAGAGGCTCCACAAATTTCACATTTAGTAAGTTTTTCAGTTTCATTTCGAAACAACATACAATGATTAATGCACGCGTCCCACGTTTTATAACTGAAACCCAAATCTGCAGTTATCTTGTACGCCTCACGATAGGAACTTGGCACTTTTGCTGACTGAGGCAATGCCCTAATGATTTTTTTTAATAAAGAAGTAAATCCCTTATCGGCCACTCGATAATTAGCCTTCCAGTGCATAAGTTCTACAATAAATGAGAGTACTGTAAACTTATCACACCCTTCCCACAAGGCTTGATCAGCATCTCTCAAAAGTCTAAGAAACTTTGCGGTGGCTGCATCTGATTGTACGATTTCTTCAATTCCTGGCTGGTTACTATCCGGCATACCCATCCCTTCATGTACCATTCGCCTCATACAATCTTGCACGCCCAATTCAATTTCAATGCCATCTTCAGTTGTCCTATCATTATTATCATTCTTATACGCCGAAATGTACTCTTCCCCGTACCTAGTCCAATTCTTGTAATCTTTTTGAAATCCCACTTCAATACAATGTGATTTCACGGTTGCACGGTCTTTTTGGTAAGGATTTGCGCATTTTTTACAATGAAAATATATTTCTTTAACACCAACAGACTTTTTTGAGAATGCAAAATCGAGAAAGTTGTCAACCCCAGACATATACTCTTTTAAAATCCGATTATCCAAATCAATCCAACTTTTGTCCATATATGACTTGATATTTTTAACGTTAAAATACAACCTATATATAAGACCGAGAGACACAAATTTTAGAATAAAAATAAACTCATAAACAAACATAGTCTAAATATGTACAACTTTTGGCTCGATATAGATAATATACATTGTTGGAGCCTAGCCTATTAGTCGAGCTTGGGCCCATGATATAGTATAACCCCATGACAACATTCATTCGTTCTCTCTCACAATCTCCCCCCCCCTAATTGAGAAGCTAATAATATGTAACGTGATATAAATGATTCATGTAGTAGCATTAAGGGATGATTTCAAATCCAATGACTAGCTATATAGCGGCAGTGGTGGCGGTGGTGGCGGCGGATTCACTAAGAATTTTGGCATAAGTAGGTCTTCCTCAACAATATCTAGTCCAAATAGCAATAATTATCATCAGCCTGAGAATGGCCATTCCACGATAAGTTTCAAGCCGGGGTTTGATGATTTCATGCAGCCTAATGGCTCATGTTTTCTTAGATTTGAGCAGAATGATCATGAAGAAGAACAACCCTACTTGGGTAACTTGGATCACTCTAGTGAGCGGAATTCGGGGTGTATTAGAATATTGCTTGAGAGTTTCAACTCTATTCAAGCTAGTAGTATGTACAACCCTAGTAAAAGTAGTAGTAGCATTCAAGAAATTGGGGAAATGGAGTTGTTTGGATGGACTAACCTTCAACAAGACCCTGCAGATCACACCATTGGAGATGTTGCTACACAAGAATCCACCCTTCATAAGCGCCCTCACACGGTATGTAATTACGTAATTTCTTGATTTTTTTTTAAAGAAGATTAAATTCTAGGCAATACGCTCATCTAACTGCACTGCATTCAAATGAAACGCATACCCGTAATTCATAATTATTTATACTACTGGGATCTAATCTATGTATGGTTGAAGGGAAAAAGCATGCAAGCATACAAGAGACAATGCAACAGCTCAACAAAGAAGGCAAAAACAAAGTCAACTCAACCACAAGCTACAAAGGATTCACAAAGTATTGCTGCTAAGGTATAATTCAGTTAGAGCTAGGCTAATTCAGTTAAAATTTATAAAGATCATAAATATAGAAATATTAATTAACGAATACACGCATTTATTTGTCGATCACCAACAGAATCGTAGAGAACGGATTAGTGAACGACTTAAGGTTCTTCAGGACCTTGTCCCCAATGGTTCCAAGGTAACCAATGTTGCTTAATTTATGTACATATAAGTTGTTACAAGCAAAACGAATTATTTTTTTCGGACTAATTTAACATTAATCACGCAACTATATATATTTTTTTAATTTTATTTGTTCAGGTTGATTTGGTTACAATGTTAAAGAAAGCTATCAGTTATATCAAATTCCTTCGGTTACAAGCTCAAAACCCCAATTTCCTGTACATTTATCATCATTCACAAAATCCCAACAAAACCCTTTTGATTATTCTTAAAATTTCAGCACAAAACTACAGATTCAGTTGAGAACAGCAACAACAAGAATAAAGAACAACACGGAACAACAAGAATAAAGAATAACACCAACAAAGAACAACAACATAAAAAATTAAAAGTAAATCAGAAAAGGGGGAAAGAAATGTATACCTGCTGATTCGTTGTTGGTCTAAGAAAACACGTCGCAAATTGCCCTAGCTGGAGGAGAGAGAGAGAGAGAGAAATCAAACAAGATGTTTCAATAATCCACCACCAAGAACAACAAAAACCAAAAATTAAAAGTAAACACGCTATACCTGCTGATTCGTTGTTCACGCTATGGTCACCGGCGGTAGGAAATTGCCCTAGCTAGAGGAGAGAAAGAGAGAGAGAGAGAGAGAGAGAGAGAGAGAGAGCGAACCGAGAGTGGGAAATTTGGGCTTCCCGATATTTATTGATATTTACGACGGATATTATACACCGCCGTAAATATTGTGTACTATTTACGGCGGACGCGTGTCAATCGCCGAATATAAGTAACTATTTACGGCGGATACTAATATACCGCCGTATATAACTTCAATCTCATATACATATATGTTAAATGTACGTATATAACGTACACTACTACATTTCTGACCTAATGTAACGCCAATTTTCGTTGCATTAGGGCCCAAAAACCGTTACATTAGGCCTAATGTAACACCAAATGGCCGTTGCATTCTCTTGCGTTGCATTAGGTCTAATGCAACGAAATAGTAAGCTAATGTAACGCCAGAACTTTGGCGTTGCATCAGGTAAATACCTGATGCAACGCCAATTTTAAAACTATATGAACACCTAATGCAACGCCAAAAAGAACCTAATGCAACGCCAATTTAAAAAGTAGTTCAATACCTAATGTAACACCAAAAAGTAGATGAGTATCTAAAATTTATTACATATTTTCACAATTTTATTAATTTTATTAATTTTATTAATTTTCTTTTTTCAATATTTTTTATTTTTGCTAATTTGATATTTTTTATTAAAAAAATTTATATATATATATATATATATATATATATATATATATATATATATATATATATATATATATATATATATATATATATATATATATATATATATATATATATATATATATATATATATATATATATATATATATATATATATATATATATATATATATATATATATATATATATATATATATATATATATATATATATATATATATATATATATATATATATATATATATATATTTATATAATTTTTTGTTTATATTTTTAAATCAGTCCCTTAAGTTCTATTATTGTCAAATCAGTCCCTTAAGTTATATTATTGTCAAAACAGTCCCTTAAACTTCCTTTATACCCTAACTACCATCAACCACCATCAACTACCACCAACCACCGTCTCAATCACCGGCCGTGACACCATCCCTCTACCATCACCACCATCACTAACAACAACACCAAAAACCAAATCCATCAAATGCGAGAGACACCGTTCGATTAAGTATCTTCAAAACAAAAATCAAAACGAAATTAAGTATCTTCAAAACAAAAATAGAAGAAATCAAATCTTCAAAACAAAAATCAAAACGAAATAGAAGAGACACCGTGGCCGTCACCGGAGACGATGACGGAGAGATGAGGGAGAGACGGAGTGTGCGAAGAGAGAGAAGGAGACGGAGATGACCAGATCTGTGGCCGGAGTGTGCGGAGAGAAGGATACACCGTTCGGTTGCCATTGACGTCGCCGGAGACGAAGGGTAGTGGCGTAGGTTGGGGAAAGAAAAGATGAGGAAGGCAGCCATGGATTATTCGATGGGGAGAGTCGAATTGAGGGGGAAAGGGAAGGGTGGGATTCCGGTGGAGTGCAGTGGAAAGAGAGAGACGGCGAGAGAAATTGCGGAGACATGGATTCCGGTGGCCTGGTCTTCTGCGGTGCGGAGAGAGAGAGAAATGAGGAGAGAATTAAACTGAAAAAATGAAAAAAATGAAAATAAAGAGAGAGAGAGAGAAATGAGGAAAGTGAAGTATAAAGAGAAAATTAAGAATTTGAAATGGTTTTGTTGTGATGAATTTGGACCATTGGATGTTTATGATTAATGGTCCAGATTGATTAAGAGATCAATCCTTGTGAACCTTTGTAAGCCAATTAAAAAAAAGGGTGTCAAGTATGTGTTCCAATGAGATATTGTCACCTATTATGTTTATTTGTTTATCACAAAAATCTCTTAATGACCATAATAATTAGTAATATTCAAAATAATTTAAAATTTAAAACAATATTATATAATAATAATAATGTTATTATTAATAATATTTAATAATAATACTAATAATTTAAACTATAAAATAATATTACGCCTAAAATCAATAATATTTATTATCAATAATATTTATTAATGAATTATTAATATTAATTAATTAATATTAATAATAGTACTAATAATTAATTATGCCTAATAATTTTTTTTTAAAACTTTCTTACCAAAAAAAGTCTAAAATATTTATCTCAATTCAAAAATAAATTTTTTAAAAAAATAATACTTAATAATAATATTAATAAAAACTAGTAATAATACATAATATCAAAAAAGTAAATATTTTTATATTATATACTTTTACTGTTAATTATTCAATTAAATAATTGAATATATTAATAATTATTATTATATAATTAATAATAATAATGTTATTAATTAATAATAATACTCATTAATTTAATAATTTAAATTTCTAAGAAATATTAATATACCTAAGTAATAATTGATAGAAATATTTAGTTAATTTCTAACTTATTTTATAAATTTTTTTTAAAAACACTTCCTTACCAAAAAATATCTAAAATATTTATCTCAATTCAAAAATAAATTTTAAAAAAATAATTATACTTTTAAAATATTAATAATACTTGTAGGGTATAAGGTATAGGGTATAAGGTATAGTGCATAGGGTATAGGGCAAACCCTATAGGGTATAGGGTATACCCTATACCCTATACCTTGTACCCTATAGGGTATACCCTATACCCTATACCATATACCCTATATCCTATATGGTATACCTTATGCCCTATACCTTATACCCAATATCCTATAGGGTATACCCCTATAGGGTATAGGGTATACCCTATAGGATATAGGGTATACCCTATAGGGTATAGGGTATACCCTATACCCTATACCTTATACCCTATACCCTATACCCTATAGGGTATACCATATACCCTATAGGGTATACCCTATACCCTATATCCTAAAGGGTATACCCTATACCCTATAGGGTATACCCTATACCCTATACCCTATAGGGTATACCCTATAGGGTATACCCTATACCTTATGGGGTATAAGGTATAGGGTATACCCTATACCCTATACCCTATACCTTATACCCTATACCCTATACCCTATATCCTATAGGGTATACCCTATACCCTATAGGGTATACCCTATACCATATGCCCTATACCCTATGCCCTATACCTTATACCCTATACCCTATATCCTATAGGGTATACCCTATACCCTATAGGGTATATCCTATACCCTATACCCTATAGGGTATACCCAATACCCTATAGGGTATATCCTATACCCTATACCCTTTAGGGTATACCCTATACCCTATAGGGTATACCCTATACCCTATACCCTACATACCCTATACTCCTATACCCTATACCCTATATCCTATAGGGTATACACTATACCCTATAGGGTATATCCTATACCCTATATACCCTATAGGGTATACCCTATACCCATATGTGGTATACCTATACATACCCTATATATACCCTATAGGGTATACCCTATACCCTATACCCTATTGGGTATACCCTATCCTATATCCCATATGTATACCCTATACCCTATTATACCCTATACCCTATGCCTACTATACCTTATACCCTATGCCCTATGTATACCCTATACCCTATACCCTATTATACCCTATACCCTATGTGGTATACCCTATACCCTATATACCTTATACCATATGCCCTATACCCTATGCCCTATACCTTATACCATATACCCTATACCCTATAGGGTATATCCTATACCGTATATGGTATACCCTATACCCTTTAGGGTATACCCTATAGGGTATACCCTATACCCTATACCTTATAGGGTATACCCTATACCTTATAGGGTATACCCTATACCATATGCCATATGCCCTATACCCTATACCGTATATGGTATACCCTATACCCTTTAGGGTATACCCTATAGGGTATACCCTATACCCTATACCTTATAGGGTATACCCTATACCATATGCCTTATGCCCTATATCCTATAGGGTATACCCTATACCCTATACCTTATAGGGTATACCCTATACCCTATAGGGTATACCCTATACCATATACCCTATACCCGATAGGGTATATCCTATACCATATGCCCTATACCTTATACCCTATACCCTATAGAGTATACACTATACCCTATACCCTATAGGGTATACCCTATACCCTATACCATATACCCTATACCTTATAGGGTATACCCTATACCCTATAGGGTATACCCTATACCATATGCCCTATACCTTATACCCTATATCCTATAGGGTATACCCTATACCCTATAGGGTATACCCTATACCATATACCCTATACCTTATAGGGTATACCCTATACCCTATACCATATGCCCTATACCTTATACCCTATACCCTATAGAGTATACCCTATACCCTATACCCTATAGGGTATACCCTATACCCTATACCATATACCCTATACCTTATAGGGTATACCCTATACCCTATAGGGTATACCCTATACCATATGCCCTATACCTTATACCTTATACCCTATAGGGTATACCCTATACCCTATACCCTATAGGGTATACCCTATACCATATACCCTATACCTTATAGGGTATACCCTATACCCTATACCATATGCCCTATACCTTATACCCTATACCCTATAGGGTATACCCTATACCCTATAGGGTATATGGTATACCCTATACCCTATAGGGTATATGGTATACCCTATACCATATGCCCTATACCCTATGCCCTATATCCTATAGGGTATACCCTATACCCTATAGGGTATACCCTATACCCTATACCCTATAGGGTATACCCTATATCCTATACCTTATAGGGTATACCCTATACCCTATAGGGTATACCCTATACCATATACCCTATACCTTATAGGGTATATCCTATACCCTATAGGGTATACCCTATACCATATGCCCTATACCTTATACACTATACCCTATAGGGTATACCCTATACCCTATACCCTATAGGGTATACCCTATACCCTATAGGGTATAGGGTATACCCTATACCATATGTCCTATACCTTATACCCTATACCCTATAGGGTATATCCTATACCCTATACCCTATACCCTATACCCTATAGGGTATACCCTATACCCTATAGGGTATACCCTATACCATATACCCTATACCTTATAGGGTATACCCTATACCCTATAGGGTATACCCTATACCATATGCCCTATACCTTATACCCTATACCCTATAGGGTATACCCTATAGGGTATAGGGTATAGGGTATAATGTATAGGATATAGGTTATAGGGTATAGTGTATAGGGCATAGGGTATAGGGTATAGGGTATAGTGTATAGGGTATAGTGTATAAGGTATAGGGTATATGGTATAGGGTATAGGATATAGGATATAGGTTATAGGGTATAGTGTAGGGTATAGGGTATATGTTATAGGATTTTGGCGTTGCATTAGTAATTTAGGCATTACATTAGGATTTTGGCGTTGCATTAGTAATTTAGGCGTTACATTAGGATTTTGGCGTTGCATTAGACTCGTTACATTAGCTCTGGCGTTGCATTAAATGCGTTACATTAGCTCTGGCGTTGCATTAGATGCGTTACATTAGCTCTGGCGTTGCATTAGCCGTTACATTAGCTCTGGCGTTGCATTAGTTGCGTTACATTAGCTCTGGCGTTGCATTAGATGCGTTACATTAGCTCTTGGCGTTACATTAGATGCGTTACATGCGTTACATTAGGTCAGAAATGTAGTAGTGGTATTTACGGCGGCTTGAGCCACCGTATATAACAAATATATACGGCGACTTTGTATACCGCCGTATATATTATTTATATACGGCGGACGCGAATCATCCGCCGTATAAAAATAATATATACAGCGGCCGCGTATTACCCGTCGTAAATGAGTGCCGTAAATAATCAACTTTCTTGTAGTGCTCCCATTTCGACTGTGGGGGAGTGATAATATTTGCATATATTTGGTTTAGGTATTTTTTATATATCTCATTTACTTATAAGAGATTGCCTTTATTTTAGTAAGTTGTTTATAGGAATAGTAATCCCTTAATTATAGGAAAATAGTTTGGTAGGATTGATGCATACGTTTGTATAGTCCTTCTTCTGTCTCGTTACAAATCGCACACTTTCTATTTTGGGCGTCCCATTACAAACCGCACACTTCCTAAAATGGCAAAGAATCTTTACTATTCCCTTTACTCATTCTCTCTCCTACATTATTTTAATACTCACAATACCATTATAATTTACTATTCCCTCCACTCATTCTCTCTCCTATTTTACTTTTACACTCACAACATTTATATCATTATCTTTTTCCTTAATCCCCGCGCAAACAGTAACAAACAGTAACAACAGTGCGATTACTAGCGGGACGGAGAGAGTATATGTTAACAAAATGAATGAGAAAAGGCAAGGAGTCTAATTCTTTCATAATTTTTAATGTTTAATTTGAATAAAAATCTTTATATGCCTTCTCTGAGCTGAGTTCCTCCTTTTTTTTTTTTTCATTAGAAAACCAAAAACAAGTAAAGGGTATGTCAAGAAAATGCCCAATCAAGACCCTAATTAACATCATCCTCTTCCTTTTAATCAGCATCGCTTAATTTCTTAAGAGAAACTTTATACGAAAAAAAAACCCATATATTGTCTCAATCTAACTTGTTTCAACTTGATTATCGACTAAAAAGTGTTTCTCGATCACCTCTCGGAAAAGAAAAATCCCGTTTGCTAGCATCAAAATAGCTTACGCTATATCAAATAAATATGCAAAAATAAACACATTTACTAGGCCTAGCATTCATTATAGTAGAATGCTATCTTTTTAAAATTTATTAATGAAAGAGTTGTTGTGAATTTGGTGCTCCCCGTTGCAATCAAGACAACGAAATTAACACACCCACACGTACAACAAAGAAACAATCACACACAAGAACACAAGAGTTGTTTACCCGGTTCATTCACCAACTCGTGAACTACGTCCGGGGGCAATTGCCAAGCCAATATGTTATTAGTCTCTCTCTAATATGTTGCTACAATGTGTTCTAGGCCGAAATTATGCTTATATAGTTACAAGGAAACCCTAAATCTATTTTAAGAAGAATTCAAATCAAATAAGGAAACAAAACAAAGCCCAAAACCTCGGCCAGCTTGAGGCGCCCGCCTCAAGCCTTCCATGCGGCCGCCTCGCGTTGGCAAACCTTGGCCACCTGCCTCGGCCAATGAGGCGCACGCCTCGGCCCTCCCCATGCGGCCGCCTGGCGCAGACCCAAGCCACGAGCAGAATTCTTCACTGCTTTGAACTCCTTTTGATCTCCATAAACCCCTCCGACTTAGGCCCCTTTTCTTCCTTGGTTTAGGACTCCAATCCCAACAATCTCCCACCGGAGACTAAACTAACAAACATAGAATCACCCATCAACTCCCACCACGGAGTAATGACCTTCGAACACATTTCCCCCTCATCCATATTGGCTTGACACTACCTCACCTCTCCTCAAGTACTAAGACGAGTTGAAACCAAGCGACGTTTCAACCTTCCCGTGTTAGATCGTTCTTGCCTCCCCAAATCAGCTTCTACCTTGATTTCTCCCCGCAAGTCTAACTTCGCCTTCTCCCTCCAGACCCACCTTCCTCGCAATGCCTCCCCTTGAAACTTGGACACACCTTGTTTCTTGCATCGACTGTTCTTGGTCTGAATCCGCTCTCTGTTAGGGCCCTTGGACATCCACACCGCGTTGATCAACTTTGAGTCCTCCCCAACATACCGTTTCTTGATGTCTCCCCTTTTCACACCAACAGGCCGGTTCTTAAGCCTCTTGCTCCCACCGGAACGAACATCGACATTGTAGGTAGAATACAACATCTTCCCCTTAACCCCATGAGCCAACACCTTAGCCCCTTTTGTGACTTCCCAAGACCCACCAATGAAAGAAACACCATACCCTTCACTGTCAAGTTGTCCCACAGAAATCACTCTTCTCCTCAAATCCGAAACATGCATCACGTCGTGTAGTTGTAAAACAGCCCCATTAGGTGTCTTCATCATTACATCCCCCTTACCTTTGATCTTCAATGGTTGACCATCACCAAGATAGAGAACCCCAAAATCTCCGGTTTTGTAACGCCTCATTGATTCTGCATCCCCACTAGCATGACAAGAAGCTCCAGAATCCAACACCCAATCTTCACCCGACTGCTCCTCCCCTAGGATTAATACATCACCACCATCATCCACCACGTTAGCACCACCTTTTCCCGGACAGTCATAACTGATATGCCCCAATTCACCACAATTGTAGCACTTGACCTTTTTCCCCTTTTTAGGTCCACCCCTTTTTCTCTCCACCCTAAGTGCAGCCCCATCTACGGACGATTCTCCCCTTTTCTCTTTCCTTCGCAACTCCTCTTGAAGGATGAGATCTCTAACCTCCGTATACACCAATGCTGTTTTCGACGTACTTATCGTTGTGACAGTAACCTCCCAACTATCAGGCAATGATTTTAGTAGAAAACAAGCTAGCACTTCATCGGAGAAAGTAATATCAACACTTTTCAATTGGTCCACCATACCTTTGAAATTGCCGATATGACTTGCCGTCATTGTCGCCTCTCGACATCTTCGCATTCGCAAACCTCTTTATCAAGTGCACCTTATTGATATTCGACGGCTTCTCATACATGTCCGACAGCGTTTGTAGCAACTCCACCGTTGTCTTGGCCTCCATAGCGTTCCGTGCAACGTCGTCGGTTAGGGCACTCCTTACCGCTCCTAACGCCTTCCGATCCAACGTCTCCCAATCTCCTTGTGACATGTCTTCGGGCTTCGCCTTCAAGGGTCCATGAAGATCCTTACAATAAAGGTAGTCTTCAATCCTTGTCTTCCAAAACGTGAAATTCACACCGTTGAATTTCTCGATTGAGTTCTTCATCTTGACTGCTTCACCAAAATCCCCAAGAACGCGATTCAAAATTAATCAACTAATGAAAAAATTTTGAATCCTCCGAACCAAAGCTCTGATACCAGTTGTTGTGAATTTGGTGCTCCCCGTTGCAATCAAGACAACGAAATTAACACACCCACACGTACAAGAAAGAAACAATCACACACAAGAACACAAGAGTTGTTTACCCGGTTCATTCACCAACTCGTGAACTACGTCCGGGGGCAATTGCCAAGCCAATATGTTATTAGTCTCTCTCTAATATGTTGCTACAATGTGTTCTAGGCCGAAATTATGCTTATATAGTTACAAGGAAACCCTAAATCTATTTTAAGAAGAATTCAAATCAAATAAGGAAACAAAACAAAGCCCAAAACCTCGGCCAGCTTGAGGCGCCCGCCTCAAGCCTTCCATGCGGCCGCCTCGCGTTGGCAAACCTTGGCCACCTGCCTCGGCCAATGAGGCGCACGCCTCGGCCCTCCCCATGCGGCCGCCTGGCGCAGACCCAAGCCACGAGCAGAATTCTTCACTGATTTGAACTCCTTTTGATCTCCATAAACCCCTCCGACTTAGGCCCCTTTTCTTCCTTGGTTTAGGACTCCAATCCCAACAAGAGTGTGTTTTTTTTTTAAAAAAAATAAATACAGTGGCATCACGTCATTTTAATTAACTGGTATTCCGTCTTTTGATCTATCTTCAAATGTCACTAGTAGCATTAGATGTTAGAATTGGGTCCTCATCCCCTTAAAAGGCCTTGTTAAGGGGTGAGGTTTAGCCAATCTATATATTTGATCAATTTTATTCTCCAAGTTGATGTGGGATACATGGGACTTCAACACGCCCCCTCACGTGTAGGCCGGTAACTTGGCACTACACGTGGACTTCAAACCCAACACGGGCACCCAAACACAAAGCCTTCACTCCCCCTCAAGTTGGCGCATGAAGGTTACGAATGCCCAATTTGCCAACTAAGAAACGAAACTGAGTAGCACCAAGGGGTTTCGTAAAGAGGTCAGCAACTTGATTGGCGGTTGAAATCTGGCATGGCAGTATATCACCAGACTCAACACGTTCACGAACAAAATAACAATCCATTTCAACATGTTTAGTACGTTCATGAAAAACGGGATTATTGGCAATGTGTCTTGCAGCTTGGTTATCACAATAAAGGGATGTAGCATGTGGTTGAATAGCCTCAAGATCTTGAAGTAGCCATCGCAACCAAATCACTTCACTAACTGTGGTTGCCATGGCCCTGAATTCAGCTTCGGCCGAGGAACGTGCTACCACAGACTGTTTCTTGGACCTCCAAGAGATAGGAGCTCCTCCCAAAGAGATGAAATATCCCGTGCATGACCTTCTTGTCATAGCGCAACCTCCCCAATCCGCGTCACAATAGGCCTGTAGAGTCAATTCACCATGAGCCGGAAGAAAAAGACCTTGTCCCAATGAGCTCTTTAGGAAACGTAGGACTCGGTCTGCTGCATCCATATGTGTACGTCGCGGAGCCGTAACGAATTGACTCAATCGATTAACAGCAAATTGAATGTCCGGCCGAGTCACTGTTAAGTAAAGAAGTCGCCCTATCAACCTTCGATATTGGGACGCATCAACATGTGGGATGTCATCATCAGTACTAAGCCGAAGGTTTTGTTCCATCGGAAAGTCACTTGTCTGCCCTCCTTGGAGTCCACTTTCCTCAAGTATGTCCAACGTATACTTGCGTTGGCTGAGGACAATCCCCTCCGGTGATCTCGCTACTTCAATGCCCAAAAAATACTTCAAAGGTCCAAGATCTTTTATGCTAAATTTGCTGTCCAAATACCTCTTTACATCCTCAATCTTGGAAGTATCATTTCCAACAAGGAGGACATCATCGACGTATATAAGAGCAGCAACATAAGCCTTTCCTCGCTTATAAATGAAGAGGGAATGATCGGCTCGTGACTGTCTGAAATCTATGGCAAGAAGAGCCATTGTGAACTTTTGGTGCCAATTTCTGGATGCTTGACGAAGGCCATACAATGATTTCCGAAGCTTGCAAACCCTTGTCTCTCCATCCTTTGCAAAGCCTTGTGGGATTTTCATGTATACATCTTCGGCTAGGTCTCCATGGAGGAAAGCATTATTCACGTCTAGTTGATGAATTGCCCAATTTCGTTTTCTTTTGCCGCGGCAAGTAAGGCTGCCAGCATGGTAACAAGCTTGGCAACTGGGGCGAACGTCTCGTGATAATCGATCCCTTCAATCTGTGTGAATCCTTTTGCCACCAAACGAGCCTTGTACCTTTCAATGTCTCCATTTGGTTTGTATTTTATTTTATAAACCCACTTGGAGTCCACAGCTTTCTTTCCCGGAGGTAGTTTTTCAAGCGTCCAAGTACTATTAGCTTCCAAAGCGTCAACTTCCTTTTTCATTGCATCACGCCATTTCTGACTTTTAACGGCTGGTGATAATACTTAGGCTCATCACGCGAAGTGATGGCCGCAAGAAATGCCTTGTGATTAGAAGAAAAACGCTCATAGGAAACATAGTTGGATAAAGGATATACCTTCGAGGTCACTGAATAGGAATTGGGATGCGCATGGTCTATAGAGGCGGGCAAGCTAACATCAAAGTCCTTGAGATGCTTGGGCTGTTGTTTCTGGCGTTCACTTCTTCGTGAATGGAAATTTGAACATGAGGCTGCGTGTCATGTTGTTCAATAACGAGATGTCTCCACAAATGGTTGCTCATTTGCCGGTTCCTCTGTATCTTTGCTCAACAACCGATTGTTCCTCCATTTGTGGTTGCACAATATCTATGCTTTCCTCTCCCAACTCCTCATCTCTTACGGTGCAAAGGGGACTTCGACTTGGGCGTAATGCGAGATTCTTTGAAAGGAAACACACTTTCTACAAATTTCACATCTCTTGAAGTGTAGATTTGTTTAGTCTCCAAATCAAAAACCTTGTAGCCCTTTTGTGCATGGGGATAGCCAACGAACACACAAGGCCTCCCCCTTTCATCAAACTTGTCTCCCCCTTTCTTGTTGTTTTTGGCATAAACCAGACAACCAAAAATACGCATGTGATCAAGATGGGGTTTCTTTTGGAGCAAAATCTCATAAGGGGTTTTATTTTCTATAACTTTGGAAGGTAAACGATTAATTATATAAGCGGCGGTTAAAACACATTCCCCCAAAAATTCTTTGGCAGTCCGGCCTCAAAACGTAAAGCCCGAGCCATTTCCAAAATATGACGATGTTTGCGTTCGACCACTCCGTTTTGTTGTGGAGTGTCGGTGCAAGACGTCTCAAGTAAAATCCCATGATGAACGTAGTACTCCAACATTAATAGTGATTGAAACTCCCCACCATTATCACTTCTAATGCGTTTAACTTTTCTATCAAATTGGGTATTGACCATATTACAAAACATAGTGAGAAAATTATGGACTTCATATTTGTGTTTCATCAAAAAAACCCATACTCCTCGACTAAAATCATCAACAATGGTCAGAAAATAATGAGCACCCGAAAAAGAAGGAGTTTTATAACCACCCCAAATGTCACAATGTATAAGGTCAAAGCAAGACTTAGTTTGAATACTACTAGTAGGGAACGGGAGTCTTGTCATTTTAGCTCGAATGCAAGAGTCACAATGTTCTTTCCCATCAATGCATTTATTAAAAAACTGATGATTAAAAACTGAAGTATGTCCCAATCTCTTGTGCCATACCCGTGTATCAACTGTTGCCGCCATTGCTGTCCTTTCACATGAAGCCGGTTCCAGGTGATATAGACCATCGCTGCATCTACCCATCCCAATCAGAGTCCTCGAAGCTAAGTCCTGTATCACACAAAAATCCGGAAAGAAAGTCATGGAGCAATTCAAATCTTTGGTTAATCGGCTAACAGAAAGTAAATTGCACTTAAAAGCGGGCATATTTAAAACGTGATGAATTTTCGGTCCATTAGGAAGCTTGATGCTTGCCAATTCCTTCGTGGAATCACATCGCCATTTGGAATTTTAGCGGTGTCTCCGTTCCTGTCTTGACTTGATCCTCCAACATCGATTCATTGCAAGTTATATTCTCGCTTGCCCCTGAATCAATAATCCAAGTTTTAAGACCATGTAGCTTACCAACCATGTTTGCTGTGGGAGTGATCCCTTGCTCACCCTTTGCTTTATATGAGAAAAACTGGACTAATTGCTTGTATTGCTCATCAGTGAACCCCGGAATTGGACTATCTTCCTCTGTTACAAGATGTGCCGAGGCCTTTGCACTCCCTTTCTACTTGTTCTTCTTCCGTCCTTCTGGGTACCCAATGATCTCATAGCAACTTTCAATGGTGTGGTACAGTTTTCCACAGTGCGTACACTTGGGCTTCTCCTTCTTCAAATCCCTTTCTTCCTCTCGGCTGATCTGCTGCTGGTTGTTATGCTGTCTGCTATGCGAATTGGCGTGCGCCTGGAATGCAGCTGCCTCCATGCTCATCTTTCCATTCGAACTGATTTGCTTCTGTTTCTCGTCCTGAGCAACAAGGTGATAGGCGGTCCCTAGGCCCGACTCTGGTTTCATGCCCAAGATTTGGGTTTTGATTGTCCCAAAACTTGCCTCCAAACCCATTAGGAATTCATATAGACGCTCCTTCTCCCTCATCTCGACGAGTCTCTTTGATATGTCACAAGTGCACCCATCACACCTGCATCTTGGCAACGGATTGATGGGTGAATTTCGTCCCATAATCCTTTTAGCTTCGTGTAGTATGCCGACACCGAGAGTCTTTCTTGCCTCGTTAGGGTTATAGCACGCTTTAGCTCATAAGCCCTAGGCGCGCTCTCACTCCCAAAATGTTCCTGCAAGTCTTCCCAAATCTCTTGTACCGTGTTTGCATGCTTTACACTGCTTCGTATCTCTTTCTCCATGGAACAATTCAGCCATCCCTTCACCATCGCATTGCAACGCCTCCAAAGTGGTAACTCTGCTGTGCCCTCGTCTGGAATTTGGATTGTACCATCCACGAATCCTATTTTGTTCTTTGCAAACAGGGCGTTGCTCATTTCATCCACCCAATCTGCAAAGTTTCCATCACGAAGGAGATCACTAACAAAGACGGTGTTGGGACTATCCGAGGCCGAGAGAAAATAAGGTGACATCACGTCAACCTTAGCCCCAGAAGTTCCATCAACCGTGGTCTTGTTTTTGGAGCTGATTTCTGCGTCGTTGGTCATGGCTGCACAAAGAACTGTAAAAAATCTGCGGAAGCGTACCTAGAGCGATTACAGCTCTGATACCATGTTAGAATTGGGTCCTCATCCCCTTAAAAGGCCTTGTTAAGGGGTGAGGTTTAGCCAATCTATATATTTGATCAATTTTATTCTCCAAGTTGATGTGGGATACATGGGACTTCAACATTAGATGCTAGTGAATAAAATATTTACAAAATTATGTTCACATAATTTTTGTTGGTAAAATGATGTCAAAATCGTTAAATCAGTCCAAATTTAAGTGATTGTTTGCTCCGGAGATTGTTAGGCCTGAAAATAAGACAAAACACGTAAACTAAGCCGGGGCTTGACCGGCGAAGGCTCTCCGACGTGAGAATAAGTCACAGTTTTGTGGTGAGAAATTAAATTCACAGAGTTTCTGTATGTAAAAAGTAACGTACCAAATAAGGTGCTATATGACTTGTATTTATAGGGATGGATTGATAGAATCCATGTTGAATTGAACTCGTAAAGAGATAAGATATAATCCTCAAAGGATTATATCTGTTAAGGAGTCATTGTTTGACTTGAATTGATGTAGATGGTTACAATCCTGATTGGATAATAACTGTTGAATCCTTGTTTCAATATGACTGTTCAATCTGCTTGCCGAATAATCGAGGAACGTAAATGCCTTATCTCGGCATTTGTGTGTAAGCCGAGATGCATGATTTAGCTTCCTCGTCCATTGACGGTCTGATGGTATGTGAATATGTCGAGACGCATGATTCTGTCTCCTCGTATGCCGAGGTAAGAACTTCTCTCTCCTCGTCATTTATGACATCTCGGAGCTTGATGAGCCAAGAAAATAGTATGAAGAGCCCGTTGTCAATGTTAAGGCCGAGGAGATACCTCTCGGCATACGAGGAGGGTATCCTCGGTACTTGTAATTGGGGCATTTATACTTGTATATTGGGCCTTGATAAGCTTTGTTGGTGACGACATACGAGACCGAGGAAGCCCATGATTGCTTCTTATAACTTGTATATGGATTATGTTTATAGCCCAATCCATTTGGGCCTGACCCGGGCAAGCCCATGTTCGTATCTCGGTTTATACTGTTCAGTGGCCCCCGACTTTCTAGCTCGGCCTAGGACGAGGAGAAAGTCATCTCGTCCTCGGCTTACGGAATACGAACAGGTTTGACACGCGTCAGAGACGCTTCAGCAGTGCGCCGTTTCACTACCCGCCGGTTATTGCCATGATGATAAGTGGTGGGCCCCCAAGTCTGACATGCCTCGAAAGTTGTTGCTGGCATTTAATGTTTGTGACGCCATACCCGATGACCTATTTTGCTTTCGGGTTTGACCCGATTTGAGGGAGTATAAAAATTAAAATTACATTCAGTTTAACCTTTCCACACTCGTGATATCTTGAGAGCATATTGGCAAGGTTTAGGCATCCAAAACCCTCCGGCGAATTTCTTGAGTCTTTCCCCAAACCCAGTTTCCGGCGGAACTTGAATTCTCCGGCGAAGCTGCTTCAGTGTCCAATTTCGACCGCGTTTCAACCAACAGGTATACGTTTCTTCTTTTTTGTACTTTTTCGTACTTGATTTCTCCATGCTTAGGATTTTGGTAGGGTTTTAGGCTTTGGAAACTGCCATTGTCAAGCTTGTTGAAGCTTCCCTTTATGAATCTTTGATTTTCTTTCACATATTGTATGACTTCCTTTGAATCTTGTATGAATTCCTCCCTTGATTCTTGATTTTCCCTTAGAAAATGGCTCGTTCTTGGGATCATTCTCCTTGATTCATTTATGGATACCACAAGGGCAACCTGAGAGTTTACCGGAGAGAGAGAGGACTATGGTTGATGCTGAACCTGGATGACATAGGAAAGATGTTGAAAAACTATGGCCGTACCTGTATGTTCATCCAATACCCAGATAATACGAGGATAGACCGGATTGATTCCTCGTCTCCTAATATAGTGTTGCTTGAGGATAGGGCCGAAATAATGGAGCACATCGATTTGTTCTACCCTTCCTCGGATCGCATAGTTCGCGAGCGTCTGAGTGGTAAGGCTCCCTCCTCGGCCTATCTATAATGACGAGGGGGGATATCCCTCTTCCCCGTCTTAAGATCAGTCATGGACGAGGTTACTAATTTTGACTCCTCGTCTTTTTGCAGATATGACGGGAAGAGGGGGAGAGACCTCCTCGTCAACCAAGATTGTAGATGCCTTTGTTGAAGGTGCCCAAGTGGAAGGCAAGAAAGGCCGAGGAAGGGGAGGCCGAGGAGGTGGAAGAGGCCGAGAGAGGCCACCAAAAGCCGGGGATCCCATGCTGGAGAAGTTATATTCCACGTACGGGGTGGATAAAACTGAGTTCCGGTTGACTTATATCGGCAAACCCGTCTTTAAGGATGACAAGGAGGAGAAGAGTTTTTACTATAACGATAACCATGTCCATTTCTACTTCAAGCAATTTCAGCAAGGTCTTCGTCTCCCATTGGACCCTTTCATCAACGAATTCCTGGGTGATGTGAGGGCTGTGCCGGCTATGCTGGGGGCTAACAGGACTAGGGTCCTCGTTAGTTTCATCGTACTTTACCGTAGTTTCGGTTATGAGCCTAACATGGGAGCCTTCCGTAATTTCTTTTCTATTGGGTACATGAAGGGTACTCGTCTCCTCGTCATTTGAAATGAATCTAAAAAGCCGAAGATACTTCTCCCTACGTCCAGCAAGGTAGCAGGCTGGGACAACCATGTGATTAGGGTTGACAGCCGGCAAGGCTGGGAGTTCCAATCCCCTTTCGATGATCCAACTTCGTCGGGTCTAGTACAGAAGTATGGATGGACCCAAGACTTGATCAAGCGCCTCGAGGAATTTTCCGAGGTAGGGCTTCTTGACTGGTCGGCTTTGGAGGCCTCGGATCATTACTACATCCAGGCAGGCCTGATGCCGGGGCCGAGGGACGGGGTTGTTCCCCTTGTTGCTGTCAAGAGGGAAAGGCGTTTCAACGACTGGAGAACGCACCCCGGCCTCGTCTTCCATGAAGATTGTACGAGGTGTAAGGTCTGTGAGGACCCCGACCCGGAACCTACACGTGTCCCAAGCTGGAGCGTCCTCAAACTAACCCAAATATCAAAAACTTTTAAAATCTTTATTTAAAACTTTCAAAATAAATATAAGTATTATAACCATTTTCAAAATAAGTCTACACCTTTTCACAACGGAGAAATAGTTGACTAACTTAGAAAGTACGAAACTGTTAGTTACAAAAAGACATCGGTTATAACAATGAATGAAGATTAAATAATACAATTCCCATAAATGATTTATACTAAAGTACATTTTCTATACCAATCAAATCAACCCGAAAATCCCCAAAATATAACCTCCAAACTCCTTACCGCCTTTACTTGGCCGGTCCACCTGTCTCGGAATCTAAAACAGTAAAGGGAGAGGGGTGAGAATAAATCTCAGCAAGCTATTATGAATGCAGCAATATGCCATATAAGATGCAACACATAACAAGTTGCACATAACACGTTGGGAAAGCTGTAAACACCTTACATTACCTTGGTTTACCTTTTCCCGTCTCGAGCATTAGTCGTACAACATTGGGTATAATAATACTCCAATCTTACAGTGAGCCGCTTAAGCAATACTCACGTCTTATAAGACCCGTTTTTCGGGGAACCAAATAAGACAAAGAGCAACTCTGTAAGGCTTTTGGCTCACTACAGATGCTATACCCCAAACTGCAGCAGCCACGAAGGGGACGGTCACGAGTGTATAACATAATCCGATCACATTAGGTCACACTTCCATAATTGATCGTATTATGTTATACCCCAATGTCAGCTGACTCACACATAATCAAGCACATAATAGATACTTGAATAAATCCACAAAGGGGATAAACAACATAGCAACATGGTAAAATATACTCATGCTCAACCAACATCATAGTGCAACGTTTCTTTAATACACTATGCATAAATAAGCAATATAACCACATGGTAAAATATACTCATGTTCAACAATAATCAGAGTGCAGCATTTATGTAATACACTAAGCATAATCCAATCCATGAATAGGTGCTCGAGTAAGATAATGAGATATCAACAACCTATCTTACTTAGTCATTATACGACAATATATGATCTCTATAAGGGTCCAAGTTATCTCTACCAAGTGGGTGTCACCTTTAACAAACCTGTCAAATGATTTCTAAGTCGAAGGTAGAGTGCTTCCATATTTCCATTTAAACCCAATTAAGGTACCATTAAGTAACACAATTGCTCTAAGTATAACTTAGGTTAAAAGGATTAATTCATATCCGAAAAGGTTAGGTTCCAAACTTTATATTGGTTAAGGATCATGCTAGGAGGTTACTAATGAAAATTCAGCGAAACAGGGAGCTAGGCCAATTTCGCCAACCTCGGGCGACCGCCCATAACCTCTTGGGCGACCGCCCAAGAGGGTTTTCTAAGCATCCTAATTTGTCACGATGGGCGGTCGCTCATCACCACTTGGGCGACCGCCCAAGACCCCAGTCCGGCCAACTCCAATTCCAAACCCTTGTTTACTTAGGTTCTTCTTTCCCTTTTTACATCTTCTTAACTTTCATAATCTTCCTCAAGAATTTCCAAATTTTACAAATTCATTCTAATTCCTTTAAACCAAAATAACATAACCTAGACTTTTATTACAAGATTTTCAACCCATTTTATCAACTCATTTCAAGTAAATCTTCCAAAATTAATTCAACCCATTTCTTTCATTTAAATCAACTTCTTAGAACAAGAGCCTCATTTTATTTCATTTAAATTCAAAGTGATCTAAACCTAGATTTATTACCACTTGATTTTCCACCCACTTTACTACCATTTTCAAGATTTAACATTCCAAATCTAACTCCACCCATTTCTTATATTTCCAAATTTACTTCCATCAACAATAATATCATACTATGTTATTTACCCATTTCTTAACTTCAAAGAAGATTCCAACCATTTTAAACTAGTTCCTTCCATTTCTTTCATTATTTAACACTTCCAAGAACACCCACATTTCCTTATGATCTAAATCAATTCCTTCCCTCCAAGAGAGTTACCAAAGCATCCTATGAGCATTTTAACAACAATAACAACAATAATTATCTCATGAACAATTAGAGAAGAGAAGGGTCATAATAACTCACCTTAAAAATAGGAGATGGATTTAAGACTTTCTTAGCTTGATGAACTCCTCTTGGTCTCCCGATTCCAAAAGTGCTCTCGGATCTAAAAATGGTGAAGATTCGAACTTGGAAGGAGCTTGAGAAGAGGTTTTCTCAAATGGGTTTCCATGGATGGAAGGTTGAGAGAGAAAGTGAAGAGGAAGAAGATGAAGAAGGAGGGAAGAGTATGAATTTGGTCAAGAGAGAGAGGGGGGGGGGGGCGGTCCATAAGAGGGAGGGTTTTGGGGGATTTTGTCCCCCACTCAAAAATCCCCTACAACAAATCTTTCCCCAATTTAAAATAATTTTCCCAACCAACAACATTTTATTTGTCCATTTTATTACCACTCCATTCTAATACTTTATTTATTTCTAATTATTATTTTTCCCCTAGAACATTATTTATTTCTTTATCATTTTATTCTAATATAAGAAATTTAAAAATATAAAATAAACACATAAGGTTGATATTAATATTAAAAGTATATAATGTTATATTAGAATTGTGCCTAGGGTTAGGGTCGTTACACTCACTCCCCCTTAAAGAAAATTCGTCCCGAATTTGACTGTCACTTACCTACTAGATCAACCCGCCCCGGGTTACTTATGTATGCCTCAGACCTCAATTCCCAATTAGTTCCTTCATATCTATGATTCCTTTCCAAGGTTTCTAATTTTACTAATGATACGATATTACAACTTAATGTCACCAAATACATTACGATTTTACATTAAGACTTCAAATACTCTATAAGCTTCTCCAACTCACTCCAACAATTTAGAGATCGATATTTTCTTCCCAAACTATGCCTCATACGGTTTTATCTCAATGTTAGAAGGATAACTACTATTATGCGCACTCAACCCTCGGTAACCATACGTACTATTGACCACTAGCATCCCTTGTACATGCCCGTAGCCTATTCTCAATAATAAGTAATGATTCCTCAAATTTTCACAAGGTTAAATTTAATAGCCTTCCTACACTCCAAAAGGGTCTTCCCAAATGAATGACTATCCAATCTTTTTTAATACTATGGGGTTTATACAATCAAACTATCCCCTAACATATGTGAGGACCGTAATAATAACATCTCATCAAGCTATATATATAACGAGTAGAAAATACAACTCAACTTTCTATAAATGAGACATCAACATACCCTTCTTTACTTTCAATGTAACTCAATCACAATATCTATAGTGATAATACTCTCAAGTTCAACCTAGAACTCTAAATATTTTAATAAACCTTCTAACGTCAACATTCTATTATCACCATTCAATGTTCCAATTATGTTCGAGCCTAGTGATAAATCAATATTCAAATCAAATGGTTGGCCGCCCACAACGGAGCCGATCCAACTCCAATACAAAACCAAGTCTACTGCGACTTCCACATTAATAATTCCACAATTTATCAATTATTTCTCGGATCAAAACTTCTAATACAATTAATCACTATAGGGAACTAGGTTGCTTTTCTACTTGCTTCGTATCGAACTATAACTTTAAAGTAACATGTCTTTCGAAAATTTACAACATTTTTCTAAATTTCAAATGATAATATAAGAAGAGATCCAAAGAGACCCGAATGGTTTACTTAATTAAAACCGTCCCATACCAGCTTTTAATTAACTAAACCACTCGAAATTTCAAAGGATTGATAAGCTAACAAAATAACTCGAGTGATTTAATTATCTACAACCGTCCCATACCGGTGGTAGATAGTCAAATTACTCACGATTTAATTTACACAAAAACGGTTTCGACCTTATTAAATCAACTACCCGAAGGGCACAATTGCTCATGCAGTTCGATATACAACCCAAAGTTTTAGAGCACATTTAAAACAATTCTAACATAATATTTTTACTTAGTTGAATTCCTTATAAGAAAACACAATCTCGTAATACTTACTACTATCTTGGATAAATAACACTAAACATTCATTAAGATTATAAACTTGGCAAAGCATCCCCAATTCAATAATTCTTCAAGTTGAATATTCAACGCCTTTACTTAATTTGAGTCATCTATTCCCTACCTTTGATATTGGTATTGTACTTAGCAACAACATATTGTAAACATCTAGTTCCCAATCAAATACCATAATTTCTAAGTAAGAAAATATAATTGGAACTCTCATAGATCAATCATTCTCAAATTTCAATTAAACATTACAGTATAATCTAACTTAACTCTCAATAACCATCAACAAACTCAAAATCCGTATAACGTCAATATCTTTCAAGCATCACACTAATCCTTCATATGATTCACGTAACTAAGTCGAAACTATAGTATATAATCATCCTAAAGTATCCTGTCTTCCAATAAGATTCATCCTCATTTTCTCAACTAATGATAATCAATTTTCAAAAGCAAACCATATACATATATTACCAATTTCGAAGTTGATCCTTTAAGTCACCAATAACTGTATCTATTATACTTCTTCGCATTTACCTATTTACCTCTCCATAACTAATACACAATCCACAAATCAAAATGGTCATACTATATATAAATGTTGTCTTAAGTATATCCTTAAAGCAAATTTTCAGCTTTGTAATTGTAACACTCCGAAAATTCAACTAATAACCATTGAGTATCCTACTAGTTTCTAAAATCAGTCATGCAAATCGTCAGCAAGTGCTAACGAATACTTATTCTTCACAGTTACCTATTTAAGATCTCTATAACCTTATAATTAACCACCAAGTATCATCTTTCCTCAATATAGTACTAATTTATCCTTACGGAGAGTCGCTAAGCTAATTATCTTCTTTATCAAATACTTTCTCAAGATGAATCATCAAGTCCATCATCCCAAATAGTGTCCTCTATATAGGAATCCGAATACCAAATTAGTACCTTATAGCAACTCAAAATCTCAATATCCTGGTATGATACCTGATGAAAACCCATTTTGAAACTCACGTAGAAAACACCACTTAGTCCACTAATAACACATAAGGCAAAGTTATATTAGTTCTATAAGGTCTCGGACTCGCGATATTTTATAACTCATATAATCTCACTTAGACTATCACTTCCAATACTAGTCTCATATACCTAGTCTCCACCATGAGACACCCGAATGTATAAGTACTCGCGCACGTTATACAACTATAACTACTCTTAATTGGGTCATATACCTAACCTCAACTAAGAGTTCACAAATTCATTTACCATCGTACATGAGATAACTTAAGTGTATTTTAAATCAAACATATCGCACAACCCAAATAACCTTCCACATTCCTTAGGTCGACTTTCGACATTTACACATATATGACATAATATCAATTAATAATTTATCGACTCAATTACACGCGGAGGTAAATCAAACGTAGATAAGGAGACTCGCTTCTTTGCGACGAGTCCTCCTCAAATACAACAACTACTCAAATAATTCAAAGTTAATATAGCAATGATTCACGGGTTGGTATATCTACCATAATCCACATGGCAATCCGTACCCACTTAGTCACAACTAACATGATAAGCATAAGAATGATTCGAGGTACTCTCCCATAGGAGTAGAACCTTGACACATAAAACAACTTTTAGGCCAATTATGCACATAAAGATGAAATGTAATGCCACATGAGAACGAATGCACGAGGATTTATAAAAGTATGAACCCTAAGCTCACTGAGGACGGATAAAATACCTCAAATGATGGTGGAGGAATCTATCTTTCCATAACTCACCTTTCCTTGATTCCTTGGTTGGTCAATATCATTTTACGTCTTTGAACAAATTCCTGCATAATACTCTCGACGTAAGTTACCACACACTCTCGCTCGGCTAGACTCTGCAGAGAATTCTAGCAGAGCTCACGATACCAGCCGTGAGGACCCCAGGCCGGAACCTACACGTGTCCCAAGTGGAGCGTCCTCAAACTAACCCAAATTTCCTAAACTTTTAAAACCTTTATTTAACCTTCAAAAATAAATATAATTATTATAACCATTTTCAAAATAAATCTACACCTTTTCACAATGGAGAAATAATTGACTAACTTAGAAAGTAAGAAATTGTTTTAGTTACAAAAAGGCATCGGTTATAACATAAAATGAAGATTTAATAATACAAATCCGTAAATGATTTATACCAAAGTACACTTTCTATACCAACCTAATCATACCCAGACAATTCCCAAAATATAACTTCCAAACTCCTCACCGCCCTTACTTGGCCGGTCCGTACGTCTCGGAATCTAAAAACAGTAAAGGGAGAGGGGTGAGAATAAATCTCAAACAAGCTATTATGAATGCGACGAATATGCCATATAAGATGCAACACATAACAAGTCGCATATAACACATTGGAAAAGCTGTAAACACCTTACATTACCTTGGTTTACCTTTTCCGTCGAACATTAGTCGTACAACATTGGGTATAATAATACTCCAATCTTACGGTGAAATTTGCTTAAGCAATACTCACGTCTTATAAGACCCGTTTTCGGGGAACCAAATAAGACAGGTAGCAACTCTGTAAGGCTTTTGGCTGTCTGAGATGCTATACCCCATCTGTGGCCACGGGAGGGGACGGCATGAATATAACATAATCCGATCACATTAGGTCACACTTCCATAAATGATCGTATTATGTTATACCCCAAATGTCGGTGACTCACACATTATCAAGCACATAATAGATACTTGAATAAATCCACAAAGGGGATAAACAACATAGCAACATGGTAAAATATACTCATGCTCAACCAACATCATAGTGCAACATTTCTTTAACATACTATGCATAAATAAGCAATATAGTCACATGGTAAAATATACTCATGTTCAACCAATAATCGAGTGCGGCATTTATATAATACGCTAAGCATAATACAAATCATGAATAGGTACTCAAGTAAGATGATGAGATATCTCCAACCTATCTTACTAGGTCATTATACGACAATATATGATCTCTATAAGGATCCAAGTTAACTCTCCCAAGTTGGAGTCACCTTTAATAAAGCGCGAATGATTTCTAAGTCGGAGATAGAATGCTTAGTAGTTCCAATTTAACCCGTTTAAGGTGTTATTAAGTGGCCCAGTAATCTACTTATAACCTAGATTAAAAGGATCAAATTCATATTAGGAAAGGTTAGGTTCCACTACTTTACATTCGTTAAGGATCATCTTTGGGGAGGTTGCTAGTAAGAATTCGGCGGTAAAGGAAAGCTGGAAAACTTTACGGCGACATGGGCGACCGCCCGAGGGATATGGGCGACCGCCCAAGCAAGGGTAAAATGATGGGTCTTTTACGTGGTCGTGGGCGACCGCCCGTCTCAGTGGGCGACCGCGAGGCGATTTTTCTCGGATTTCGGTTACATTAAATCGAAACCCAAGTATTCCCAAATTTAGTTAACTTAGGGGCTTACTAACCTCATAACACTCATACTAATTTATATAACCCGAAAATGATTTAATCTTATCTCATTTATCCTTTGAATCTCTACTCATTTCCCTATCTCATTCCAAGTCTAAACTTCTTAATTTAATTAACCCAAATAACATAACCTAGATTATTCCCACAAGATTTCCAACCCCTTCACCGACACATTTCAAGTTAATTCCTTTAAACTAACTTCTCCCATTTAACTAACCCATTTCAATTTTCATTCTCTAAATTTAACTCCACCCATTTCTTCCATTCTTTAACACTTCCAAGAACAACAATATTTTCTTATTTCCTTAACCAATTTCTCCAATTCAAGAAAGTTCCCAAAGCATCGAATAAACATTATAACAACAATAATAACAATAATATCTCATGAACATTTAGAGAAGAGAAGGGTCATAATAACTCACTTTCGAATAGGAGATAGATTTAGGACTTTCTTAGCTTGATGAACTCCTCTTGGTCTCCAGATTACAAAAGTACTCTCGGATCCAAAAATGGTGGAGAATTGCCTTCTCTAGGAGCTTAGGAAATGAGGCTTTCAAAGGGTGGGATTTCCATGGAATTTTGTAAAGAAAATAAAATGAAGAAGAAGAAGAAGGAGGATGGAGTATAAAAGTGGTAAAGGGAGAGGGGGCCGGATCATGGGGGAGAGTGAGGGAGAGGTATGGTTGTCTTGACTTAAAAGGGGAAAAGGGGAGGATTTTAAGGGATATGGTCCCCCTTTAAATTCAAAGGCTTTCACCAAAAATATAAGCTAAGTCTTTCAAGTCATTTCATCCTACTTTCAAATACTTTATCCCACATACTTTAATCTCCTTTCACACTTTATTTATTTTCTATTTTTATATTTCCACTTTAAAACATTATTTTATTTCCCAAACATTTCAATCCTAATATAAGAAGTCAAAGATATAAAGTAAACATATAAAGTTAACATTAATATTAAAAACATATAATGTTATACTAAAATAGTGCCTAGGGTTAGGGTCGTTACACTGTTTCCAGCTCCGCTTAAGAAAATTCATCCCGAATTTATTTGTCATTTTCCTCTTTGTTCAACCCGCCTCGGTTACTTATGTATACCTCGGACTCCAATTCCCAAATAGTCTTTTCAATATTGTGATTCTTCCCCCAAAATTTTCTAATTCCATTAATAATATGATATTACCACTTAATGATCCATGCATACTATACAAATATCACTAACACGAATTTTCACGATTCTCAAATGAAAATATAAATAAATAAAAGTATTACAACTTATGTCACCAATTACAATATCACATTAAAACTTCAAATACTCTATAAGCTTCTCCCGAAGCCGGTCTATAAGTCAAATTGCCAACCTTTTCTAAAGATTCAAATGGATTAACGAACTTTGGCGCCAATTTACCTTAGGCCTTGCTTCTCCAAACTCACACCAACAAATTAGAGATCGATATTTTCTTCCCAAACTATGCCTCATACGGTTTTATCTCAATGTTAGAATGATAACTACTATTATACGCACTCAACGGCTTTGGTAACCATACGTCTTATTGACTACTAACATCCATTGTTCATGCAGTAGCATATCATCAACAACAAGTAATGATTCCTCAAATTTTTACAAGGTTAAACTTAATAGCATTCCTACCTTCCCAAAAGGACCTTCGACGATGTCTATCCAATCCATTTTAACACTATGGGTTTTATACAATCGAACTATCCTAACGTATGTGAGGACTTTATTAATAACATCTCATCAAGCTATATATATAACGAGTAGAAAATATAATTCAACTTTCTATAACAAAATAACATACCCTTCTTTACTTCGATGTAACTTAATCACAAGATCTATAGTGATAAAACTCTCAAGTTCAACCTAGAACTCTAAATATTTTAATAAATCTTCTAACGTCAATATTCTATTATCAAAATTCAATGTTTCAATTATGTTCGAGGCCTAGTGACAAATCAATATTCAAATTGAATGGTTGGCCGCCCATGACGGAGCGATCCAACTCCAAAACAAGCAGGAGTCTCTTGTGGCCAGGCACGATAATAACCCCACATTTGTCAAATCATTTCTCGGACCAAAACTTGAATACAATTAATCATTATAGGGAACTAGGTTGCTTTTCTACTTGCTTACGTACAATTTATATCTTTAGGATACCAAGTCTTTCTAAAAATTACAACATCTTCGAATTCCAAAGGATAATATAAAAAGAGATTCAAAGAGACTGAATGGTTTATTTATTTAAAACCGGCCCATACCAGTTTTAATTAACTAAATCACTCACAAATTTAAGAAATTTCAAAAGATTGATAAGCTAACAAAAATAACTCGAGTGATTTAATTATCTACAACCGTCCCATACCAGTGGTAGATAGTTAAATTACTCACATTCTAATTTACATAAAAACGGTTTCTTGACCTTATTAAATCAACTATTCTAGAAGAATACAATTTACTCATACCGAAGTTCAATATACAATCCAAAGTTTTAAAGCACATTTAAAACAATTCTAACATAATATTCTTGTTTGACTTCTATTTATAGTGTAGCCACTACTCATAATATTTTTACTTAGTTGAATTCCTTATAAGAAAACTCAATCTCTTAATACTTATTACTATCTCCGATAAATAACACTAAAACATTCATTAAGATTATAAACTTGGCAAAGCATTCTCAATTCTATAATTCTTCAAGTTGAATATTGACACCTTTACTTAATTTGAGTCATCTATTCCCTACCTTTGATATTGGTATTGTACTTAGCAACAAGCGTATTGTAAACATCTAGTTCCCAATCAAATACCATAATCTCTAAATAAGAAAATATAATTGGAACTCACATAGATCCAATCATTCCCAAATTTCAATTAAACATTACGGTATAATCTAACTTACCTCCCTATAACCATCAACAACTTCAAAACCCGTATAACGTCAATATCTTAGAACATCACACCAATCCCTTATATGAGTCACGCAACGAAGTCAACCTATACGGTGTAATCATCCTAAAGTATCTTTGTCTTCCAATAAGATTTATCCTCATTTTATTTTCTCGACTAATGATAATCATCTCTCAAAAACAAACCATATGCATATTTTACCAATTCACGAAGTTGGTCCTATAAGTCACCAATAACTACATCTATTGTACTTCTTCACATTTACCCTGTTTACCCCTCCATAACTAATACACAACCACAATTCAAAACGGTCATTTTAAATACAAATGTTGTCTTAAGTATATTCTTAGAACAAATTTTCACTGTAATTGTAACATCCGAAATTCAACTAATAACCATTGAGTATCCTACTAGTTTCTAAAATCAGTCATGCAAATTATCAACAAGTGATAACGAATACTTATTGCCTACAGTTACCAATTTGATATCTCTATAATCTATAAATAACCACCAAGTATCATCTTTTCTAAATATAGTACTAATTTATCCTTATGGAGAGTCGTTAAGCTAATTATCTTCTTTATCAAATACTTTCCCAAGGTGAATCATCAAGTCTGTCATCCCAAATAGTGTCCTCTATCTAGGAATCCGAATACTAAAATAGTACCTTATATCAACTTAAAGCTTCAATATCTTTGTATGATACACGATGAAAACCCATTTTGAAACTCACATGAAAAACACTACTTAGTCAACTTATAGGGTGATATCACTTACAAAAATATCTGATTTCCTATTCAAATTAGTAGCAAGAATTCAATCAATCTCTCCTTAGAGAATAAACTTATAGCACATAAGGCAAATATATGTCAGTTCCATAAGATCTCGGACTCGCGATATTTTATAACCACATATAATCCCACTTAGACTATCACTTTCAATACTAGTCTCATATATCTAGTCTCCACCATGAGACACCAATGAATAACTAATCATGCAATTATACAACCATAAACCACTCTTAATTAGGCCATATACCTAACCTCAACTAAGAGTTCACAAATTCATTTACCATCGTACATGAGATAACTCGAGGTTCTTTTACTTAAATATAACACATAACCTCCACATTCCTTAGGTCCTACTTTCGACAGTTACGCATATATGACATAATAGCAATTAATGACTTATCCGCCTCAACCACACGCGGAGGCAAATCAAACATAGATAAGGAGACTCGCTTCTTGCGACAGTCCTCCCAAATACAACAACTACTCAAATATTTCAAGTCAATATAACAATAATTCACGGGTTGGTATATCTACCATATCCACCGGCAATCCATGCCCACTTAGTCACAACTACTATGATAAACAAGAATAATTCGAGGTACTCTCCCATAGGAGCGGAACCTTGACACATAAGGCAACTTTTAGGCCAATTATGCAAATAAAGATGAAATGTAATGCCACATGAGAACGAATGTACGAGGATTTATAAAAGTATGAACCCTAACTCTGAGACGGATAAAATATCTCAAATGATGGTGGAGGAATCTATCTTTCCATAACTCGCCTTTCCTTGATTCCTTGGTTGGTCAATATCATTTTTTGTCTTTGAACAAATTCTGCATTAAACTCTCGACGTAAGTTATCGCACACTCTCGCTCGGCTAGACTCTGCGAGAACTCTAGCAGAGCTACGATACCAGCTGTGAGGACCACAGGCCGGAACCTACACGTGTCCCAGTGGAGCGTCCTCAAACTAACCCATATTTTTTAAACTTTTAAAACCTTTATTTAACCTTCAAAAATAAATACAATTATTATAACCATTTCAAAATAAATCTACACATTTTCACAATGGAGAAATAATTGACTAACTTAGAAAGTAAGAAATTGTTTTAGTTACAAAAAGGCATCGGTTATAACATAAAATGAAGATTTAATAATACAAATCCGTAAATGATTTATACCAAAGTACACTTTCTATACCAACCTAATCATACCCCGACAATTCCCAAAATATAACTTCCAAACTCCTCACCGCCCTTACTTGGCCGGTCCATCTGTCTCGGAATCTAAAAACAGTAAAGGGAGAGGGGTGAGAATAAATCTCAGCAAGCTATTATGAATGCAGCAATATGCCATATAAGATGCAACACATAACAAGTCGCATATAACACATTGGAAAAGCTGTAAACACCTTACATTACCTTGGTTTACCTTTTCCCGTCTGAACATTAGTCGTACAACATTGGGTATAATAATACTCCAATCTTACGGTGGTGCTTAAGCAATACTCACGTCTTATAAGACCGTTTTCGGGGAACCAAATAAGGCATTAGCAACTCTGTAAGGCTTTTGGCTCAATCTGAGATGCTATACCCCATCCACTGTGGCTACGGGAGGACGGCCACGAAGATATAACATAATCCGATCACATTAGGTCACACTTCCATAAATGATCGTATTATGTTATACCCCAAATGTCGGTGACTCACACATTATCAAGCACATAATAGATACTTGAATAAATCCACAGGGGATAAACAACATAGCAACATGGTAAAATATACTCATGCTCGACCAACATCATAGTGCAACATTTCTTTAACATACTATGCATAAATTAGCAATATAGTCACATGGTAAAATATACTCATGTTCAACCAATAATCGAGTGCGGCATTTATATAATACACTAAGCATAATACAAATCATGAATAGGTACTCAAGTAAGATGATGAGATATCTCCAACCCATCCTACTAGGTCATTATACGACAATATATGATCTCTATAAGGATCCAAGTTAACTCTCCCAAGTTGGAGTCACCTTTAATAAGCGCCAAATGATTTCTAAGTCGGAGATAGAATGCTTCCGTAGTTCCAATTTAACCCATTTAAGGTGTTATTAAGTGGCCCAAGTAATCTACTTTAACCTAGATTAAAAGGATCAAATTCATATTCGGAAAGGTTAGGTTCCACTACTTTACATTCGTTAAGGATCATCTTTGGGAGGTTGCTAGTAAGAATTCAGCGGTAAAGGAAGCTGGAAAACTTTCGACGACATGGGCGACCGCCCAAGGGATATGGGCGACCGCCCAAGCAAGGGTAAAATGATGGGTCTTTTACGTGGTCATGGGCGACCGCCCATCTCCCGTGGGCGACCACCCGAGGCGATTTTCTCGGATTTCGGTTACATTAAATCCAAACCCAAGTATACCCAAATTTAGTTAACTTAGGGGCTTACTAACCTCATAACACTCATACTAATTTATATAACCCAAAATGATTTAATCTTATCTCATTTATCCTTTGAATCTCTACTCATTTCCCTATCTCATTCCAAGTCTAAACTTCTTAATTTAATTAACCCAAATAACATAACCTAGATTATTCCCACAAGATTTCCAACCCCTTCACCAACACATTTCAAGTTAATTCCTTTAAACTAACTTCTCCCATTTAACTAACCCATTTCAAGTTTCATTCTCTAAATTTAACTCCACCCATTTCTTCCATTCTTTAACACTTCCAAGAACAACAATATTTTCTTATTTCCTTAACCAATTTCTCCAATTCAAGAAAGTTCCCAAAGCATCCAATAAACATTATAACAACAATAATAACAATAATATCTCATGAACATTTAGAGAAGAGAAGGGTCATAATAACTCACTTTAGAATAGGAGATGGATTTAGGACTTTCTTAGCTTGATGAACTCCTCTTGGTCTCCCGATTACAAAAGTACTCTCGGATCCAAAAATGGTGGAGAATTGCCTTCTCTAGGAGCTTAGGAAATGAGGCTTTCAAGGGTGGGATTTCCATGGAATTTTGTAAAGAAAATAAAATGAAGAAGAAGAAGAAGGAGGATGGAGTATAAAAGTGGTAAAGGGAGAGGGGGCGGATCATGGGGGAGAGTGAGGGAGAGGTATGGTTGTCTTGACTTAAAAGGGTAAAAGGGGAGGATTTTAAGGGATATGGTCCCCCCTTTAAATTCAAAGGCTTTCACCAAAAATATAACTAAGTCTTTCAAGTCATTTCATCCTACTCAAATACTTTATCCCACATACTTTAATCTCCTTTCACACTTTATTTATTTTCTATTTTTATATTTCCCTTTAGAACATTATTTTATTTCCCAAACATTTCATCCTAATATAAGAAGTCAAAGATATAAAGTAAACATATAAAGTTAACATTAATATTAAAAACATATAATGTTATACTAAAATAGTGCCTAGGGTTAGGGTCGTTACACAAGACTTGGCAGATTGACAAAGTTTCTGGACAACCATGCTCGGCCGAGGCTTATGCCTTGCTCGGCCGAACAGTTCCTGAGCAGATGTGTAACAGCCAAGTATTAAATGTGGAAAACTGAAACGGAAAATCATTATTGCTAATATTTTCTGATTAATGGATGATTAATTTAATAATAATGTTGTTTATTACATAATTAAAACCATATATTTCAGTTTTTGATCTTGGTTGTTTTGAAGATGTTTAAATTGTTATTTGTCAACAACATTTGAAGAACACTAGCAAGAACCACAGCAGAGAAAAACACCTAGCTTCTGCAATCCTCTTCCATATTCTCTTGGTGCATCTTGTCATTCTTTCTTTGGCCTCCTAGCTTTCATAGTAACATCGAGAGGTGATTTAGTTCAAGCTTCGTTATTTCCGGATACTTAGGTGCAAAGTTGTAAGTGCTCCAATTTGAGCTTGTTAGAATTTTCGTTATAAAATTAACGAAAGTTATAACATTTCTAACAATTCCTAACTATCCTAACATTTCTAACAAAGGGAGGGTAGAATGGGCATTGCCAAATGAAGTTAAACCAAGAAAAGCATCTTAAAAAGCAAAACAAAAGAATAAAACCATAAATAGAAAATTTGGAAACACAAAAGCTGGTACATTAATTTGGTTTTTTGAATTTTATTCTTCTGTCTAAGAAATTTGGGTGTAATTAATGAACGCAGTGCTACGCCTCTTGCGGCCTTGTCCGCGCGGATACCTTTGCATTTTCGGGAGGGCTATAAATTGAGCCCTCAGTCACAAAAATGGAAAGGAAGAACACAATAGCAACGAAGTTACGGCGAAATATAGAGAGAAAACGGTGAGAATTCTCAAGAATTGTCACCTTTTTCTTTCAATCTTTCCCAACTCATACTCATCCACTCACTCTCATATTAAAGCCCTAAACACTCATACACTCAAGCCAAACACTCAAGAACACAAGGAAGATTGGTAAACCCTCCTCTTCCTAACCTAAATCTCATCCATTGCATGCATCTTCAAACTACAAAATGTAGTTCTTTCATCTTCTTTCTCTAGATCTAAGAAGATCACCATGGAAGACCATCTCCATGGATGATCTTCTACAAAGATCAACATTATTTTCAAAGCTTTTCTTTCTTACTTGCAAAAATGCACTTTCAAAACCCTAAAAAACCATTTTCAAGCACTAAATCTTGATTTCAAAGGGTAAAATCCCCCTCCCCAAGCAAATGAAATGCTTAGTCCTAATGTACCCCAAGGATGGTTTGGTATAGTTGATTCACCACTAAAATGTCTAGTGATCACTAACCAAAACCTAGGGAAATGGGGACAAGCATGGATGCAAAACCCCCCTTAAAATCATATTTTCTTTCTTGAGAAGTTGCTGTCCAGTAGCAATTTTCTCAGACCTCAGTCCATGGTCTTAATTTTTGGACACAGATGAACTTGGAATTTGGTGTTGACTACAAAACACTTTTTGTAGCCAACATCCAGATCTTTCCAGACATATTTTTACCTTATTTTTTTGGGTGAGTAAAACTCCTCTTTTCAATTTTTCTTTCAGAGGCTAGTTCATCAGCTTCTGGGAATCCAGATCTCATATCTGAGGTTTCCAGAAGGTTTTGACCCCTCAAATCTTCTCCAAAATGGAAATTTCTTTCACACAAAGTTTATTCAAGGAGTCTAGAGAAACTTTCATTCTCTGAGTTCATCCAGATTATGAAGTTTTAGGACCCTTGAATCCATTTCAAAATCAGGTGTCTGCTGCCATTTCCTTCTGGCAGAAGTGACTTCTCAACTTCAAAAGGTTTTTTGAGTACCAAATCTCAAACCAAAAATTCTCCAAAAAATCATGGGATCAGTTCAAAGTCTTAAAAAGACATCCCAATTTTTACTTTTTCCAGTTTCAACTTATTTTAGCCAAAACACACACACACACACACAAATGATTTTCAGCTTGGAAGACTCGTTTTTACGAGGCGCGTCGGGTGCACACTAACGTCCTTCCCGACGCGTAACATGACCTCCGAACCTAAATCTCTGATCTCGGGCTTTTTCAAAGTTTTGGCCCTTCAAAATTAAAATGGCGTGGCGACTCCGTTTTTCCGGTTTTATTTGGTTTTTTCAAAGAAACGCAAAAATCGAATTTTTCCCTTGAAAAAGGCAACACATCGTTACGGTGGCGACTCATTTGGGGACTAAGCTTTTTAATAAAAAAATGGTATTCGGTATATTGGTGGAAACCACTAAATTTCCCGTTATCGCCTCCTAACACGAGTCGGGGATAAATTGTGGTCTAACAATCCCACGTACCGGTATCACCGTTTTCAAAAAAAAAGCTTTTGAGGGTCAAGCTTCCGTCCGGCTTTGAAAATCATTTTTGTGTGTGTGTTGATTTTTGCACGGTTTTCATGTTGTTTTGGCCGCCTCGGAGAAAGTCAAAATTTTATTTGTCGGAATAATGTCCCTAACTGTCGGAATTTTCATGCTTACGTGCTTATGTGCTCATAAAAAAAAATTCAAAAAAAAAAGATTTTCAAAAAAAAAAGAAAATTTCCAAAAAAAAAAATCATGCATCATATTTTTAAGACACATAAAAAAATCTCTATTTTACTTTCGGAAAAGAATATAGGCTTGCTTGCACGCTACGCGCACGTGGCCGTACAATGCAGCTGCACACTCGTCCTTAACGGGAAATCCTTGTCGCAGTCCGTTTGGTCTTATTACGCCTCTCGGATGAGCACGGGACTACCCAAACATCCCATGGAGCCTCGTGTCGACCATGCACTTGTCCGTGACACACTTTGTCCGAGACCCGGTTGGTTTTTAGTGCAGTGCGTGTCATGCCACTGTCCGTGTATAGACCTTTCCTTTCAAGCCTTTGTCGGCATACCGACTCAATATCTCTCGGGTCCCTAATCGGTCGCTAATCGGTCGAAGTTGCCGGTTTTCCGCCGCGAGACTTTGACCAAGATATTGACCGAGCGCCTTGACTTCGGCTCGGCGGCACAAATTATACACGACTCCCGGCATTGGCCTTTGAGTCATCAAGGATTAACGGTTATTCCATGCCTAATTACGGCTTAGCGACGACAAGTCAAGATCAATCTTGGACATTTATCGGTCAAATCATGCCGAGCTTTTTGTCGAGCCCTCGGACACGATCTTGACTTTCGGCGTCGGCTTTGTCCGTAATTTACATCGAATGCTCGTTAAGACTCGATTACATGAGACTTCTAGGATCGTTTTTCTTTCGGTCGGTGGGACCGCTTGCCCTATAGGACCCTCGCAGGTGTCCACCTGGGAGGTCGAAATACGGGTGGAATACGAGGGCTTATAGACGTAGTGACGGGGCCGGCGATCCGGGAATCGAGTAGTTTGCGAAAAAGAAGAGCAATCTTTTCCAACCGATTAGGTTAATAAAACATGTTTTAAGTAAACGTGAACAAATAAGCTGCATGTTGCATGAGGCAAAAGCCCAAACACCTACCCTCCTTCCATTCCCAGAGACATCGAACCTTCGTGTCCTTTCCCCCGACTCCGCACAAAGCTTGGTTTCGGGCACCGGGTCACCGTTTGATCAGGTTAGGAAGAGTCAGCGCGTCGTCGGCTTCGCCGTTTATTCCAACTCGGGTTTGAGAATGTACGCATCGGCCGGTAATGATGGGGATAACGTTGCTCCGTCCTCCAAAATCCCTCGAGACAGACCGTGTGGATCAGTTGGTAGAACAAATGAGACTTCGACATGAGGCTCAAATTGATGACCTGCGGGGGTAGTCGCAAGTCATGGTTTGACTATCGAGTCTCAATTCCGATGGCACCTTTACCGCAAAGACGAAGAAGGTTCTCCTCCTCTTCTTAATAGTCCCGGATACATCAAGATGCTACCCCAAGATTCCTATGTTTCCACCGTAGGGACTCACTGCCCGCCGACTTACGGGGCAAGCTGGCCCCCACAGCAGCGATCGGGGACGAAAGAGTTCGGTATCTTGTCGGTTGTCCCCTCTCAAGTGATGGTCCCACAAATATCGGCTGAGTGATGAAAATCGGGGAACGAGTTAAAGAAATATGGTCGGCCATCAAATCCACGGAAGAACGCCGGAAACGAGACGGCGAGCTGGATTGAAGAGGCCACGCGCCACTTTGGGACCTTAACAATATCCCAGCGGCGGGGCTACCTTGAAGGACAAACATATGCCGTTCCCAGGGACCTCAATATCTCTCATTATCCGGCGGAGTCCAATCACTCGCTACCGGACGAGCCCGACAGCGAATCCCCGGACCGGTTCCACTCAAAGTCATTCCGGCACCGCTCGGCTGAGGTCCCAAATCCGCCACGGTAGTAGAACACATTTGGTGGGATATTTGTGGCTTGTCCGATTGCCTTGAAAGGGACTATCGGGATTGGATACACGAGGACCGTCCTCTAAGAAAAAGAAAATTTCCTCCCGGCCAAAAATTGAAGGAGAGATTCGAGGCCGGTGATAACGGTGTGGGAACGCTCGGGGAGCCATGCAGGGGATTTGATTATTATGTACTCTACTCAGTCGGTCTTCCCCAAAGCAAAAGGGATAAAGAAGCGAGAAAAGCCTTGCCAACGACGGAATTGAGACCTTCGGATGCAGTGCTTTGCGAGCAGTCAGCCCCCTCGGGGTCGACGAGGTTCGGTTGTCCGGCTCAGTATACACCGATGAAGAAAAACCGACGCCGGTCTGGCGCTCCCACTCAATCAACATGTTATTTGGAGATGGCAACCGCCACAAAAGGCATCGGTATAACCCGGGGCTTCGGCAAAGACTACGCCTCGCAAGAAAAAGGCACGAAGTGACCGGCTTGATGACTCTCCATCCCGAGACAAGGACCAAATCTATGATCCTCACCTATATGGGAGTATGATCACCTTGCGATGAAGATTTGCCAAGAGATGTCTCCCAACACAATGAAGCTTTGTACATCACTATTCGGCTCAACACCATGTCACTCCACAGGGTATTAGTGGACAATGGATCATCGGTAAATGTCCTTCCCCTCGGCATGATGAGGGCCCTCCGCATAAATGAAAGGCGCGTGATCCCATCTACACGGTGTCAAAGCCTACGACGGTTCGTCTCGTCCCATGCAGGGACGGTGACTCTGGAACTGCAGTACGAAACCCAAATGGTGCCCGCGAAGTTCCATGTAATGGATATCCCCTCAGGAGTTCGCGGCCCTACTAGGGCGCCCTTGGTTGCATCACATGAAAGCCATAGCCTCCACTCTCCACCAATGCGTCAAATTCATCAGCCGGCGGGAGACCTTGAAGTCATAAGGGGTGACGGTTTCCTCATAGGGAACGAAGGCGAAACAATAGCCAAGAACGCCCACGAGTCAAACACGGGGCTACATCCTTCAAGAGGCAAGTCTCGCCGGCATCCTTTGGAATCCCGGCAATGCCAACTATGTCGACACACTCAGCGAGCGGACTCAGAAGAAGTTCGATTCATCAAATTCAATTGCTATTTCCAACACTTGGAGCGTCTTTGGAAGGAAATGCTTGAACACCGCCGTGATACGGGCACCTGAAGTCCCGGTCCTCAATCACGAGATTTGTCGGTATTACAAACCCATTCCTTGGCCTCGCCGGGCGAGAGGTTTTCATGATAAAAGTCGGCAAACACCGACGGACTCGGCTCGAATCTATGAACGTCGTGTGGGACGTCCTCCTTCTTGAACTACACCAAGCCTTTCCGCTCGAGTATGGGACATGAGATTTTTCTAGCCGCTCACCGAGACGCAATGCGTCCTTACATCTGGATTGAGCGATCGAGATTGTGGCGAAACGGAAGTCCCAGGGGTGAGGAAGATCCCTACATCCACATGCTCGGTTCTCGAGATGCCAAACACACGGTTGATTACGGTTCGAGACAAAGAGATGATAGCAACGGCGAAGAGGAGCACGAGACCATGCCTTTCCCGAGTTGTGAAGCCACAGCGGCGATGCCGCTAAAGAATTGGGAAACTCTCTCGGGCCCGTCCGCGACCAAGAGGAAATGATCACCAAGCTTGGATTGGTCCCCGTCCTTTCGTGTCAACCTTTGTAAAGTCCTCAGGAGTCTCTCATTGTTGAGTTCGAGTCTCTCGAGTCGTCCAGATGGCCTCACGCTGAAGACTACGAGTACAGCAGCCAACGTTGTATTCCCCTTCGTCTTCAATGAAATGATGAACCTTTACAGTATCCCTTAATTGCCACTTTAACTAATGATGAATTAACTAATAATCTAAAAGCAGGTTAATAACGATTCACTAGATGAAGAGCGGACACATTAAATGAACAATATATCAAAGAAATCTTTAAGCGGAGTTGTCAGGAAGAGGAAAATCGAGCCCAAGCTGCCGAAGAGATTTTGACAAGTGTGAATTTGGGAACTACGGAAGAGCCTAAAGAGACGCCTTGATTGGTAGTTTCTTGAAGGGTGAAAGGGTTGCCCTAATCGAGCTGCTAAAAGAATTCGTGGATGTGTTCGCATGGTCCTATAAAGATATGCCGGGCCTCGATCCTTCCATAGTTGAGCACCGAATACCGCTCGACCCGGAAGTCAAGCCCGATGCGAAGCTAAGAAGAATTAAGCCGAATGGTCCTTACAAGTGAAAGAGGAAATAGAAAAGATGCTCGGGCGGGGTTCATCGGGGTCATTGAATACCCAACATGGGTGTCCAACATAGTGACGGTGACCAAGGCCAACGGAAAGATCCGATCTTTGCGTAGACTTGAGAGACTTGAACAAAGCCAGTCAAAGACGATTTCCCCACACTTGCCAAACATCGACATTTTGGTAGATTCCACGGCCAACCACGAAGTCAAATCTTTCGTCGATGGTTTTGCCGGCTACAACCAAATCAAAATGGCGAGAAGAAGATCAAGCCAAAACGGCCTTCACAACCCCTTGGGGCACATGCGCTACACGGTCATGCCATTCGGACTAAAGAATGCGGGGGCTACGTACCGAGAGGGCGGCTACGGCTCTGTTCCATGACATGATCCACAAAGAAATTGAGGTCTATGTGGACGACATGATAATACATTCCGAGAGGATCGAGATGGCGGCACTTTGTTGATTTGAGAAAATTCTTGGCCGCCTCAGAGACCACGGCATGAGGCTGAATCCGGCCAAGTGCACCTTCGGTGTAAGACGGGGCAAGGTACTAGGATATATGGTGACGAACGGGGAATCGAAGTAGATCCCAGAAAATCAAGGCGATAGTTGAAATGAAGCCACCACGGACAGCAGTGTAAAATCCTTCATGGGAAGGCTGCAATACATAAGCCGCTTTGTAAATCGGTGACCTCGATCTGCGAGCCAATCTTCAAGTTGATGAAAAAGAATGCCTACACGAGAATGGACCCGAATGTCGGCTTGCCTTTGAACAAATTAAGGCATACCTTGTGAATCCCCGATTCTCTGCCCACCACATCGGCAAAAGCCACTCTTGCTATATCTCGCATCACGGATACTGACAATTGGGGCTATGCTAGCTCAAGAGAAAAAAGATTCCAAAGTCGAAACGCCATCTATTTCGTAGCGAAAGCTCGAAGGAAGCGAACTCAATTACTGCGCTTGCGAGAAGACTTGCGCGGAGTTTGAGTGCAGGTAGTGGGAAAATTGAAACACTACATGCGGTCTCACCGATACATCTTGTTTCAAGGATAGACCCCATCAAATATACGTTCGACAAGCCTTCCATCTCCATGAGATTGGCAAAATGGTCGATTCTTTTTGGCCGAATATGACATCGCTTATGTTTCAAGGAAATCCATAAAAGGACGCATAATGGCGAGAACATCGGCCGATTTCCCAGTGATGAGTCAGGGACTGAACCTCAATTTCCCGATGATGGAATCTTCGCTCTAGAAGGAGAAAATCGCGGCAACTCTTCTTCGACGGGCGTCAAACAAAAGGGGAACGGGATAGGAATGCTTACGGTCGATCCTGCGACGAACACACCCCCATGCGGTAAAGTGAACTTGAAGTCACCAACAATGGCTGCTTGAATATGAAGCTTGCATAGGCTGGGTTGGAAGCCGCCCTTGAAAGAAATATCAAGGAATTGGAGGTGTACGGTGACTACGCCCTCATCATCAATCGGGTCTCTAACAAATGGAAGGCCGTGGATCGGGTTTGCGAAGTATCATGCTTACATGGAAGAGTTAGTAACTCAATTCAAAGAAATCGGCTTTCATTACACGAGAGACCGAAACGAGGTTCGCGAGATGCTCTGGCTACACTAGCCTCTCTTGTCGAAATACACGAAGGAAAGTCTGTTAAACCATTCGAGTCGGGAGAAGAAAACCCCGCTATTGCTTGAAATTGAAGCGGAAGCCGAGCGATCAATGATCCACTGGTACACTCAGTTTACCGGTGCACGAAGGATGGCGAGGCCTCTTTCAAAAACGAAGATGGGGGAATATAAAGAAGGAATCAAAGCAAAAAGTCTCTCGGCCACAGAGCGGCTCGCCTCCCATTATGTCCTTTTGGGAAACATGTTATACAAAACGTTATCAAGGCCCCCTCTGCGATGTATCGGCAAACAGAGGCTACCGAACTCATGAAAGAAATACATGGTGGTACTGCGGCCCTCACATGAATGCTCGAGCTACGATGCAAATCATGCGAGAATGGGGTATTTTTGGATCACCGTAGAAGCCATTGCATCCGGTTTGTCAAAGCTGCGACAAATGTCGGCGATACTCAAATCTTAATCACTTGCCTCCTCACGAGTTATCTTGCATGACAACCCCTTGGCCATTTCGTCACTTGGGGAATTGATGTCATAGGCAAAATCACACCATCGGGCGATAACGGCCACGAGTTCGTCTGGTAGCCGTGGATTATTTCACCAAGTGGGTTGAAGCCAAGTCCTACAAAATCCTCAATTCAAAGAAAGTCGCCCTCTTCATCAAAGAAAACATCATGTGCGAGATACGGGTTGCCGGCGAAATCATCTCGGATAATGGATCCCACTTCGAAGGGGAATGTGAAAAATTCTTTGGCGGAATTCCGAATAACCCGTCACAAGTCATCACCCTACGGGCCCCAGGCCAACGGAGCCGTCGAAGCGGCAAACAAGACTCTGGAAAATATCATCCGGAAAATGGGCTGTCCAAGGCGAGAGATTGGCGAGAAGTTACACTGGCACTCTGGGGCTACGAGAACATCGGTCGAACGGCAAGCGGGAAACACCTTTTGCCCTCACATACGGAATGGAAGCCGTACTCCCAATCGAGTGGAAATACCCTCGCTCAGGTATCTGCTTTGGAAAGCCAAATCAACGAGGTCGAATGGCTCCGAGTCGCCATGATGAATTGGCCCTACTAGACGAACGCCGGCGAAGGCCATGGAACACATCCGGGCCTACCAAGGAAGAATGGCTAGAGCCTTCGACAAGAAAGTAAAGCATCGGGAGATCCGAGAAGGTGATCTCGTTCTAAAAGAAAAGCCCCGGTCCGTATCAACCCTCTCGGCAAATGGGAGCTGTATGGAGTCGGGCCATATGTCGTCCGAGAAGATCTTCTCCGGAGGCGCCATGCAACTTGCGGACCTCGACGGGAATCCCTTTGTACACCCGAGTGAATGGTGACAAGGCTGCGCGAGATACTACGCGTAAAAAAAAAAAAAAAAAAACAAACAAAAAAAAAAAAAAAAAAAAACAAAAAAAAAACAAAAAAAAAGAGTGCTAAAAGAGTAATACCCAACTAGGTTAGAAACCCGAAAAGGGCGGCCTAGGTAAAAAACGAGGTTGCACCAAAAAAAAAAACAACAAAAAAAAAAAACAAAAACAAAAAAAAAAAAGAGTGCTAAAGAGTAATACCCAACTAGGTTAGAAACCCGAAAAGGGCGGCCTAGGTAAAAAACGAGGTTGCACCAAAAAAAAAAACAAAAACAAAAAAAAAAAAAAACAAAAAAGAGTTCACCGGTTTGAACTACGAAGACTGAGCTCCTCAAAATGAGGGAACGTGGCGGCGGAAACGGTTCGGTCTAAAGCACAAATAAAAGCCATACTTTGGCATCAATACAATTGATCGAGACCATGAAAGCGTCTCGAAAAACTCTAAAGCAATTCAAATATTCATTACAAGTTAAAAGCTCTTTGATGAGTCTAAGCCCGATTCATTCCTACAAGCGGCAACTGCTAAAAGAAAACTAAGATACATAATCAAACTAATGTGTACGTCATGGCAAGAAAGGGATACTTGGAAACCTCGAGTCACTCCAAGCCACTCGTCTTGGTCTCTCCCTTCTTCTTCCCCCTCAGGAGTCTTTCTCTTCGAGCAGGAAAAATGTCGGTATTCCTCCTACCAAGCTGCGGTATAGGAACGGGGTCTATCAAGCCGGCCTCTGTCGGGGCCTTAGTAGCCACTAGCGTCATCCCTCATCTCCTGTAACCTAGGCGGTAACATAGGAGCCCTCCTCTCTGTCTCTTGACGTAAGCCTCATAATCGGTCACGGCGTCTCCGCTCACGGTCATGAGGGTTGGCCCTCGCCTCGGCCCTCCTCCTCTCGAAGCTTGATCGGTCCTCCGCACCTACAATGGCCTCACGCCGTCTCAAAATAGCCACTGAGTCTCTCCCGGATGCCCCTCGTACCAATCCAGGTACCAAGTGGTCGAGAACACCGGTCTCGGACGCTTTGAGAATGACCCGAGGAGGAAAGGCATCGTACCTCCATACTCGGGAAAGAAATGGAAACACCGAGGGATCATCCATGGAAACGGGAGCCACCACCACTGGTGGCTATATCATCAAAACCCTCGAAAGGAACTGCTCCAAGCCAAGCTGCCTAAGGACCGGAGCGGAATGTAGAAGCTGGGTGAGAAAGCTGGAAGCATAACCACATGGGACCCGTCTGAAGCACTCTGCGAGTCTCCACCCTTGATGAGGCACCAACCATCGATATCTTCGGTCACGGCGACCCGCCATCAGCGTGCCCACGAGCCACGATCATCAAAGTCTACATGACACCTCTCTGGCAAAAGTCCAAGGCACGATCATATCGAGAGGTTTCCCGAAGAACCCCCAAACGCTCCATCGGCCACGGGGTCAAGAGAAGCGGGCTGCCCCGTGCATGTACCGCCGTCCGGTAGCTAATCGTCGAGAGCATGAAAAGTCTCCCCAAGAATCAAAGGAACGACATCTACGCCGGGCGACAATGAACGACAACATCCGGCGAGATCGATGGCAAATCCCGAAGGAATAGACCATGAACAAAGTGCCGAACATGCAAAGTGCAAAGGCATCCCAATAGGCGTCATCCACCAAGCCTAAGCCCCTAAATCTGTCGGGAAGACCGGAAATATCAAAATGGTCGGGACCGCGGATCATGCCTCGTGCTTCCTCAGGGAAAGATGAAGAAGGTTGCACAACTTGTCAACAAAGAAGCTCCTCAGGACAAAGGAATTGCTATCTCCTCCACCTCAGGACCTCCAAGCAAGGCCCGAAATTCTTCCACAGATCGGAACAATCTCGTTGAAGGAAAGGCAAAAGACATGCCTTCTAGTATCCCAAAACGAAGAAGAAGCCCTTAAGAGGTCATAATCCGGAACCAATTCTTTGAGAGACCACAAGCATCGTACCTTGTACCGTTCTTCAAGAAAGACCTTCTCTCATGCATAATTTCCGGGACCAATCCTTGAACTTGTTGAAAAATGACATTTGGGACTCTTGGGACAATTTTGAGGAGCTTTTCTAAGGCTTTCCATGGTTTTTCTCTCTTCCTCCCGAAAATGGTGTTTGGTTTGGAGGTTGAAGAAGATATTTGAATTTGAAATAAAGCAAGACCAGTTTAAACCAAAATTAAAGGACAATGTCGAGATCTTGTCCCCATCCGCGCGGATACGATTGCTTCCCAAAAAAATTTTGCAACAGTCCAGCTGCTACACCAAAAAGGGAATATTCCGTCCCGGTTGCTCGAAACTTGTGCAAAAACCCTCCCCAAACAGTCCATATACCAAACACCCTTGCAAAAAAAAAAAAAAACCAAGGCTCATGCAACCTTTGCATTCATATTGCATTGCATTCATAAAATAAAATCCTAAATTATTACATTCCAAAAAAAAAAGAGAGTGTACAAAAAAAAAACAACAAACAAACATAAATAAAATCCTAAATTATTACATCAAAAAAAAAATGTGCATGATGTGTACAAATCTAAATCTAAAAAAAAAAATAATAAAAAATCAATCGGAGTCTCCAGCGCCCGATGTCTCCCCGGCCCCTCTTGCGACTCGGGCGCCTCGTCGGGAGCCACGAAAGTCTCGGGCTCGGAATCGTCCTCATCTCCGAGAAAGAGGCTCGTCGGGACCAGCCGGCACACTACGATAGGGTAAACCCGGATCCACTGAAGAAATCGAATCCGAAGGTGAAGGCGTCAGACTCACGAACATACGGAGACGACCCACCATGCCGCCGAGACGTGTCCACTGCCGTGCGGATCCCCAAGAATGACGTGATCCGAAGGCGGTGCCGCGCGGTGATCAATGAGAGGAGAAAGAGGGGTCTCGGAAGAAGTCTCAGGGAATAGGAGAAGCCTCCCGTCGGACGGAGTGCCGGCCGTGGTCTCCTCGCCCTAGCTGAGGCGCCCGCAAGCAACCATCCTCCGTATGAACCTCTTGGCTCCGGTCACTTGCTTCGTCAGTGTCTCGACGACCACCTCAGAAAACTGCACAAAAGCAAAAGCGTCAAAAAAAAAAAAGAAGTGATGCTAGAGATGATGAAACAAAAGAAAGAAAAGAAAAGGAAAAGGTGAAGCCATACCTTCATACCCGGACGAGGCCGGAAAGCTCGCGGAAGCCGCTCGGGCTGAGGGATCTGCACCCTCAATCGGACCCCATCTGGATGTAGGAAAAATCCGTCCAGGGTACCGCGGGATCCCAAGCCCCTCCCTCTCCAAAACTGAGGCATCCTCGGCCTCCTCAAGACGAACGTCGCATATGGCTCGATCGCCACGAAGTAGAAGTCTTGGCTGCTCGGTAATCATCCCAGTCACGGACCGATCGCTCGGAGTGCATCATATCGGCGGGAGGCTCCACCGGTGTCCTCAAAGGCGAGTTCACGCCATGCTTTGGCGCGTCACCCTCTCTCCCGAGATAGTAGGCGTCGCAAGTCGGGCCCCTCAAAATCCTCCATTGCCTTTGTCCGGATCTCGGCGCCCTTCGGTGCGCTACCTCAAGCGATCCCGGGGGAAGAATATCATCCCCTCATCCGTCTCGGCCTCCAGTCGAAAGGAAGGCAATCCGCGTATACGAGTCGTACGCCCCTGGAGCTTATCTTTTCCGGGCGAGGCTTGGACCAAGCTGCATGGCCGGATACGCCCAGACGTACGCCTCAGTGCCTCCACACCGTGACGTGGAAAAACTCCAACGCCCATACTGCGAAGGTAAAAATCCAATCAATCCGGTGCAAATAAAAGTGCGTGCTCAAAGGAAAGAGGGAAAGCAAAAAGAGAGCTTATACCTCGAGCAAACTCGAAGCGGTGCAGGAGCTCACGGCCTTCATTTGTATCTATCAGAGCGAAGTACGGCTCGGCCCGGCCGGCCTCCCCCGGGAAATATCTCAGCCGTCTCCATGTCCTCCAAGGACCTCGGCAAGGCAAGGCGCCGTCCCCTCGGCATGCCCAAGGCGTGCTCGAAAAGGTAAACCGAGAGGAAGGACCTAGCAATGCGCTCGGCGCTAAACCTATCCTCCCGGCCTCGTAACTCGCGATGGTCTCCACAATCTTACCGAAGACCACGGCATACTCCATCCCCATCCCCTTTTTGGGAATAGGGAAAATCCAAGAAGAGCACATGAGATCGGCATCGGCGTAGCCATCTCTCCACTCAATGCTGCGTCCATTGAAGGACGGACCCGTGATCGCGGCATAGTCGGAAGGCGTAACGGTCGCCTCGCCCCGGAAGAAGTGGAATGTGTGGGTCGCATCCCACCAATCTTTGCGCTAGAGCGAACATCGAAGCCCTTGCTCTTAGGGAACTTGACCAGTCCCCTCAAGCACTCGACGAACTCCCAGAGCCCCGTCTCGACAACAATCTGTCTCGGACTCGGCAAAGCTCCTCGGCCCGCATCCGGAAGCCGATCCCACAAGTCAATCACAGACTCCACCGATCCTCGAGTCTTCATCTTGTTCAGTTGCTCCGTCACAAAACGGTTTCCGCCCTGTAAAAAAAAAAAAGAGAGAAAATGTCAAAAGATTGCCTTTGCATTTACATTTAAAAAAAAAAAAAAAATTTCGACAGTATAACAGCATACAATGAGCATAGCCCCATTTTTCTCGCATGAAAGAAAACAATTTGCAAGTCCCAATGCATTCATCAAAAAAAAAAAAGAGGATGCATTCCTACGGAAGTAAAAACTCCGTCCCATTTTCAAAAAAAAATGCATACATGCATATCATCCATCTTACATACAACGGGAGGAAAAATCCGTCCCACTTTTCAAAAAAAAAAATCCTAAACATACATACATCTCATATTGGCAAAATGCCCATTCTTTCCAAACAAAATGCATGCATTGCATCATCATTCATCAATATCAAAATTCAATTTCAAAAAAAAATCATCATCAAGAACATGCAATATTCAATTCCAAAAAAAAAAAAATCACAATTCTTCGAATTTTCACATGAAATTTTCGAATTAAAAAAAAAAAATGTGGCGAAAATGCCAATTCTTTTCCCAAGCAAAATGCACATTTTTGGGACACTCACAAATTCATTGCAACATTGCATATCATCAATATCAATATTCAATATTCAAAAAAAAAAATTCAAAAATCATCCAAAAATTTCAAACAAGAAATCGACAAGAGGATCAAGAGGATTCGAAATATACCGTTCGGAGATGCGGATCTGAAGCCCAATGTTGCCAAGCATCGGGGTAATGCTCCTCCGCAACCGATTGCGAAAGATTGTAATGCCTCCTCATCCGGACGAGCTCCAATCGCCTCTCCGCTATGGGACCACGCCCTTGGCCTTGAAAAGCGCCTTCCCCGTGTTCCATTGCTTGAAAAATTGAAGAAAACGGACGAATTTTGAAGCTCCTAGGCCAAAAATGGCTGTTCTCCTCGGCTTCTCTCTCTCTGCTCTCGACAGTTTCAAAAAACTGAATGGGGAAGGAGAAGGGCGTTGGCCCTAATTAATACCCCTGACTTTCCATCCCTATCCGCGCGGATGAGATTGCAAGGGTCAAAATGACCCTTTTGCCCCTTAAAATTTCGGGACTGCAATTCGGTCCCGACTTGACAAAGTTAACCAAAGTTAACCAAAGTCGGCCCCTTGTCAAGAAAATCATCCCCGGCGGTCAAACGTAAGACCGAGGTGCCACGAGAAAGATAACGAGATCCGTATCTTTCATCAAAATTACCCCCGGCGGTCAAACGTAAGACCGAGTGCCCCGAGAAAGATAACGAGATCCGTATCTTTCATCAAAATATTCCGGCGATAAAGCGTAAGACCCGAGTGCCAGAAAGATAACGAGATCCGTATCTTTCATCAAAATTACCCCGGCGAGTCAAGCGTAAGGCCGAGTGCCGAGAAAGATAACGAGATCCGTATCTTTCATCAAAATTACCGGCGAGTCAAACGTAAGACCGAGTGCCTGAGAAAGATAACGAGATCCGTATCTTTCATCAAAATTACCGGCGATCGAAAGCGTAAGACCGAGTGCCCAGAGAAAGATAACGAGATCCGTATCTTTCATCAAAATTACGGCAGTCGAAGCGTAAGACCGAGTGCCCGAGAAAGATAACGAGATCCGTATCTTTCATCAAAATTACCCCGTGATCAAGCGTAAGGCCGAGTGCCGAGAAAGATAACGAGATCCAGTATCTTTCATCAAAATTATTCCAGCGATAAAAGCGTAAGACCGAGTGCCAGGAAAGATAACGAGATCCGTATCTTTCATCAAAATTACCCCCGGTGAGTCAAAGCGTAAGACCGGGTGCCGAGAAAGATAACGAGATCCGTATCTTTCATGAAATTACCCCCGGCAGTCAAGCGTAAGGCCGAGTGCTGAGAAAGATAACGAGATCCGTATCTTTCATCAAAATTACCCCGGCGGTCAAAGCGTAAGGCCGAGTGCCCGAGAAAGATAACGAGATCCGTATCTTTCATCAAAATTTACCCGTGAGTCAAGCGTAAGGCCAAGGTGCCCGAGAAAGATAACGAGATCCGTATCTTTCATCAAAATTACCCCGGCGGTCAAACGTAAGACCGAGTGCCGAGAAAGATAACGAGATCCCGTATCTTTCATCAAAATTATTCGGCGATCGAAGCGTAAGAAGGTAACCGAGAAAGATAACGAGATCCAGTATCTTTCATCAAAATTACCCCGGCTGATCGAAGCGTAAGGCACCGAGTAACTGAGAAAGATAACGAGATCCGTATCTTTCATCAAAATTACCCCAGTGATCAAACGTAAGACCGAGTGCCAGAGAAGATAACGAGATCCGTATCTTTCATCAAAATTTACCCGGCGATCGGCAAACGTAAGGCCGAGTGCCAGAAAGATAACGAGATCCGTATCTTTCATCAAAATTACCCCGGCGGTCAAACGTAAGACCGAGTGCCCGAGAAAGATAACGAGATCCCGTATCTTTCATCAAAATTTACCGGCGATCGAAAGCGTAAGGCCGAGTGCCACGAGAAAGATAACGAGATCCAGTATCTTTCATCAAAATTCCAGCGATCAAGCGTAAGGCCAAGGTGCCGAGAAAGATAACGAGATCCGTATCTTTCATCAAAATTACCCGTGATCGAAGCGTAAGGCCGAGTGCCCGAGAAAGATAACGAGATCCCGTATCTTTCATCAAAATTACCCGGCGAGTAAAGCGTAAGACCGAGTGCCGAGAAAGATAACGAGATCCGTATCTTTCATCAAAATTACCCCGTGATCGAAGCGTAAGACCGAGTGCCCGAGAAAGATAACGAGATCCGTATCTTTCATCAAAATTACCCCCGGCGAGTCAAGCGTAAGGCCAGTGCCCGAGAAAGATAACGAGATCCGTATCTTTCATCAAAATTACCGGCGGTCGAAAGCGTAAGACCGAGTGCCCGAGAAAGATAACGAGATCCGTATCTTTCATCAAAATTACCCCGGCTGATCAAGCGTAAGACCGAGTGCCAGAGAAGATAACGAGATCCGTATCTTTCATCAAAATTACCCCGGCGATCAAACGTAAGACCGAGGTGCCGAGAAAGATAACGAGATCCGTATCTTTCATCAAAATTTACCGGCGTGATAAAAGCGTAAGACCGAGTGCCCGAGAAAGATAACGAGATCCCGTATCTTTCATCAAAATTACCGACGAGTCAAGCGTAAGACCGATTTCCCAGGATAAATACGTCGATTTTCCCAAACAAAGGCTAACGAAATCCCCCAAAGTTAACGGAATCCCAAAGCCAGCGGAATCTCGAGTAGTACTCGAACTACGAAAGGGCTTGATTCCCAGCTAGGGATACGTAGGTAGCCTATCATTAGGTCCAGCCCCTCGACCAAAACGGTCACCCTCTCCTTCGGCGGCGGACAAAGTCCTTAGAAAGGCCATTTCAAATTAAGGTCAGGCGCCTAAAAAGCCATCATCATCAAGGTCCGAGGCACCTAAAAAGCCATCATCATCAAGGTTCGAGGCACCTAAAACGCCATCTTCATTAAGGTCCGAGGCGCCTAAAAAGCCATCATCAAGGTTCGAGGCACCTAAACGCCATCTTCGAGAGTTTGAGGCACCTAAGACGCTATCACTAGAAAGCGATAAATCGCAATCATCCCGCAGAGACCGAAAATGGTCATTCCTATCCCAGCGGGCGGATAGCCATCGAGACCAAAAATGGTCATCTCTTATCCCGGACAAAGTTTCTTTCGACAAGTTGTAGAACTCGCTCATCGGAGTTCGAGGCACCTAAGCGCCATCATCTCGGGGTCAGGCCGAACTACGGCCCAGCTTGATTCCCATTCGGGATACGTAGGTAGCCTATCGCTAGGTTCGGCCACCCGATCACTCGATCATCTGCCAAATATGGAGCCTTACTCTTATCGACGACCCCGCTTCCTTCGAAGCGCCGTCGCCGAGGGGCTACTGTAAGTGCTCCAATTTGAGCTTGTTAGAATTTTCGTTAGAAAATTAACGAAAGTTATAACATTTCTAACAATTCCTAACTATCCTAACATTCCTAACAAAGTGAGGGTAAAATGGGCATTGTTATTTAAGGTTAAACCTTAAAAAGCATCTCAAAAAGAAAAACAAATGAAGAAAACCAAATATAGCAATCTTTGGAAACAAAAGCTGTTTGGTCAATTTGAATTTTGAAAAAGATTATTCTTCTTGTCCAAAGTGGAAGATTTGCATTTAATGAACAGTGCCTGTTGCTGATCCTATCCGCGCGGACAAGTATGTAATTTTCAGAGGGCTATAAATTGAGCCCTCCAGTCACAGAAATGAAAAGGAAGAACACAAATGCAACGAAGTTCTGGCGAAATATAGAGAGAAAACAGTGAGAATTCTCAAGAATTGTCACCTTTTTCTTTCCAATCTTTCCCAACTCATACTCATCCACTCACTCTCATATTAAAGCCCTAAACACTCATACACTCAAGCCAAACACTCAAGAACACAAGGAAGATTGGTAAACCCTCCTCTTCCTAACCCTAAATCTCATCCATGCATGCATCTTCAAACTACAAAATGTAGTTCTTTCATCTTCTTTCTCTAGATCTAAGAAGATCACCATGGAAGACCATCTCCATGGATGATCTTCTACAAAGATCAACATTATTTTCAAAGCTTTTCTTTCTTACTTGCAAAAATGCACTTTCAAAACCCTAAAAAACCATTTTCAAGCACTAAATCTTGATTTCAAAGGGTAAAATCCCCCTCCCCAAGCAAATGAAATGCTTAGTCCTAATGTACCCCAAGGATGGTTTGGTATAGTTGATTCACCACTAAAATGTCTAGTGATCACTAACCAAAACCTAGGGAAATGGGGACAAGCATGGATGCAAAACCCCCTTAAAATCATATTTTCTTTCTTGAGAAGTTGCTGTCCAGTAGCAATTTTCTCAGACCTCAGTCCATGGTCTTAATTTTTGGACACAGATGAACTTGGAATTTGGTGTTGACTACAAAACACTTTTTGTAGCCAACATCCAGAGCTTTCAGACATATTTTTACTTTATTTTTGGGTGAGTAAAACTCCTCTTTTCAATTTTTCTTTCAGAGGCTAGTTCATCAGTTTCTGGGAATCCAGATCTCATATCTGAGGTTTCCAGAAGGTTTTGACCCCTCAAATCTTCTCCAAAATGGAAATTTCTTTCACACAAAGTTTATTCAAGGAGTCTAGAGAAACTTTCATTCTCTGAGTTCATCCAGATTATGAAGTTTTAGGACCCTTGAATCCATTTCAAAATCAGGTGTCTGCTGCCATTTCCTTCTGGCAGAAGTGACTTCTCAACTTCAAAAGGTTTTTTGAGTACCAAATCTCAAACCAAAAATTCTCCAAAAAATCATGGGATCAGTTTAAAGTCTTAAAAGACATCCCAATTTTACTTTTTCCAGTTACAACTTATTTTGGCCAAAACACACACACACACACACACACAAATGATTTTCAGCTTGGAAGACTCGTTTTTACGAGGCGCGTCGGGTGCACACTAACGTCCTTCCCGACGCGTAACATGACCTCCGAACCTAAATCTCTGATCTCGGGCTTTTTTCAAAGTTTTGGCCCTTCAAAATTAAAATGGCGTGGCGACTCCGTTTTTTCCGGTTTTATTTGGTTTTTCAAAGAAACGCAAAAATCGAATTTTTCCCGCGAAAAAGGCAACACATCGTTACAAGTTCACTCCTCCTACATCCACCCCCACTGTCAATCTTGACAAGTGAGATCAATTTTATTATAATCTTTAATCAACAAGAATTACAAATGATTGATTTAGGCAAGTTCCTTGAACTTCCTCTTCCTAATTAGTACAGTCAACTAGGGATACACTTAAATTACAGTCTTAAGTGTATTTACAACTTGAAGTACAGTCTCAAGATTTTACAAAACAACTAATAGACTCAAAGTACAGTCTTGAGTGTTTACAAACTAATTCTACACCTAAAGTACAGTCTTAGGATTTTGGAATTTGTGAATTAACACACTAGGGTTGTTTGTTGTTGAAGCAGAGGTTTAGGGATGAGGGTTTTGGTTTGGAACAGGGTTTAAAGGGTAGGGATTGGTGAGTGTGTGTGTGGATTACAGGAGGTGTGTGTGGGTGTAAGGGAAAGGTATTGGACTGTGAAAAAGAATATTTTTCAAGAGTGTTTTGTGTAGAGGATGAACTCCTCTATTTATACCCTTCAATGTAGCCGTTGGAATATGACTGTTGCAGCTACATTAATGAGCCTTGACTGGTCTTTGCCCCACTTGTCCACTTGCAGGTCTTCATGAGCTGGCTTGAGCTGTGGCTTGAGCTGAGAGCTTCCAGAAGGTCTTCAGTGGTCTTCATTGGTCTTCATTGGTCTTCAATTGTGAACTTTTATGCGAACCTTAAAAAAATTGACTTCTGTGAGATATTGTTATCATAATATTAACTATCAAAATTCAAATATTTTTATTTAATTCTCGATATTGTTATTTTTTTTTTTTTATGTTATGATGGATTTTTAGTTAATTTTGGTCCTTTTTTTGAGTTTTAAGTGTTGAGTAGAAATTTTGATTAAATTTAGATGTATTTGGTTGTCGCTATCAAACAAACTCTAAATTTTAAAATTCAGCAACTTAATAATTTCATATTTACAAAGCTTAATTCTCAATTTTACCTAAACATGGCCTTAAAAAAGTAACCGAATATTAGATGATTCAGAACAAACATCTGTTTTGTGAGCTTTTCTAAATCTAAATGGAATCTAAAAAATGGGCTGTGGTCTTTGTGTAAACTTTTGAAATTTAGGGGTTTCTTGAAAATAAAAGCGAACGACGACTTTCATGCCGTTAAGGTCTTCTACAGACTGATGATGGTCAAACGGATAGCCCGGCCCAGCCCGGTCCGTCGCCCATGGGTCAAACGGACAAACGGATTTTATCCGGCCCGTCCGTGAGGAGAAATGGGCTTAAGCCCGGCCTGACCCGTCCGTTTTCTTATATCTAGGCCCGCCCGTATAGCCCGGATCCAAGCATCCACGGGTCAAACAGATTTTATCCTTTTTTTTTTAATCTGAGTGGCTTATATACTTTTTGGACGAAAATGCCCCTCCAACGAATTTATTAACGGATATATATGAGGACATTAAGGACATTTTACAAAAAAAATCGGTTTTTCGCTAGAGATGGAAAGGATTTAAGGAAATTGATTTTGAGTTTTTTTGGTTTGGATAGTTTAGAACTTATGAAGACGGAAAAAAAAGCATGAGAATATGTGGGTATTGAAGAGAGAGAGAGAGAGAGAGAGAGAGAGAGAGAGAGAGAGAGAGAGAGAGAGAGAGAGAGAGAGAGAGAGAGAGTTTTGATTTCATAGAAGGAAATAATACTAATAGGAAGATTTTTTGATTGAGAGATTTAGAAAAATTGGAGGAAAGGGGATTTTTGAGAAGTGGGATGGGTTTAGACTTTACAAGGAAAATGGGAAAAGAATGAGTGACGGGGAAGTAGGTGGGGAGAAGTTTTGGAGAGGATAATTTATTTTAATGCGTGGGATGGTTGTGGTGGTTCCAAGAAGGGAAATGGGGGTAGGGCGGAGGAGGGGTGAAGATGAAGAAGAGAGGGAGGGGTGGCCTCAACAAAAAATTCACAAGGATTAAGGATTGTTTTGGAGAATAGTTTAGGAAAGGTGAGATTTCAGCGATGGAATTTGGTTAGTTTAAACTATCCACATTTTTTTAAAGAAGCACCGTTCAAATTATATTTATTTCAATTTCAATTTAAATTTAAATTTTACTTTTATTTTATATTTATAAATTTGTTACATCAATTTTTATTTCATTAAAAAGAAAGATTCATGAAAAAATCACTACAAAGAATAGAGAATTGTGTTATAATATTCATTTTTATTGAAGATTGTTTAATGGTTTAATTATCGATAGTTTCAATTTTTTGAAAATATAATAAGTGTGTTAATCATATTTGGGTAGGGGGGATTTGGTAAGAAAGTAACTTTCCTAAAAAAAAATGTTTTTTTTTTGTTTTTTGTATGGAACTAGTGAGTAACCCGTCGAAATTCGACGGGCATAATATAGTTTATTATTACTTATTGCTATAATCTGTAATTTCATTAGGTCATATTGTTTTGATTTATTTAAATGAAATTACAGAGTATATGGGATGGATAAAGTATACTTCATATTAATGTTGTCGTTTAGGATGCAAATAATGCTTAAACCATGCTTTTCCTAATTGTTTTGGCTTAGACCATGGTGGTCATCATACATAAGCAAGTGTAGCAACATCTTGTTCATTACAATTAGTCCAATAAATATTAAAGGAGAAAGAGCATGTGAAGCGTCAAAATTCATTAAATATTTTTTTTTTAAAGTGAGGAGAGTGTTAAACAACATAAAAACCTGAAGGTGAACATCTATATCAAGAGAATATGAAAACCAACAAAAATGATTTGAAAAACACATACAGAAAAATATAGCACCTAATAATTATTTTTACATAATAATTCATGTTTTATTTTTACAGACCATTTTATCCCTCTGTGTTATTGCACCTAATAAATATTTTTACATAATAACACATAGATAAAAATATAGCACCTAATAAATATTTTTACATAATAACACACAGATAAAATTGACTTTTAACTATGTGTTATTGCAAGGCTTTTATCCCTCCAGAGTAGCGAGAATGTGTTAACATGCATATACAAGGGACCGAATAACTACATTTACGCATACATTCATTGAAAGCACTAATGACAAGCAAAGACCCACAAGTCACTTAAATTGGAAAGGATCTCCATCCCACGCACGCACCAACCGCAGCCCCATTCCCACGCACAGACCAACGCAAGGATGTTGAGCACTAATAACTAAATATGAAGATATTTTATTTCATCTAAAATCATAAAATCAAAAGAATAAAATTAAACATAAAAAAATAAATTAAAGTCAAACAGTAAAGTAGCCGACTAAAAATCAAAAACTAAAAGAATAAATTAAAAAAATTTACCTTTAAATGTTTAATCCCAAATCAGAGCCAAGTCAACATTATTTTATTCCCTAAAGTTGAACTTCCTTTTGAAATTGGTCCAACGAAGAACGGTGAACGGAAGAAGCAAAGCAAGCTGGAACTGGAAGCCTCTGCCTGGAACAACGCTTGGTCAAGCCTGGCTGGAACAAAGCTTGGATCGACGACGCCGTCGTTTGATTGCCGCCGTTCTCCGATTGCGATTGGAACAAAATTTCTTCAGTTCTCTCAAGCGGGTTTGTCAATTTGGCTAGGCTAGGCGATGATTGATGGAGCCGGATTGTGATTTATGAAGCCAAATGGTATATGCCTCGCCGTCATTTTGTTTACCCGCCGACGAAAATTTCTCAATTTCAATAATTTCCCAACTCCTTCTTCTATCTCATCCTCTACCCTTTTAACTTTTACTCCTAATCATATCAGATTTGATAATATCACTAAACTCAATCATGTTCTCCAACTGTTCGATGAAATGCTCCAAACGCAGCCTCGCCCTTTAATCAAACACTTAACCCATCTGATTTCAGTCATTGTTAATATGAAACATTTTTCATCCGCCCTTTCTCTTTTGAATCAATTGCATATGCTGTGTATTTCAGATTTGTATACCATCACCATACAGCTAAAGAAGAATCGGACAGAACTATGGCGGCGACATCTTCTTCTTCTTCGTCCGCCGGCTGGTTCAACTGCTACTGAGTTCATCAAGCAGATAAGGAGCCACGAAATTGCCTTGGCAGAGATCAATAACCTTCCTTCCTCTCGGGCCATCTATCAGAAGAATGGGAATTTATATTTCCGCACGACTGTCCAACAGGCAACAGCAGCTGAGCAAAGACAACTTGACTCGGCAAAAGCTAAGCTCCAAAAGCTCAATTCTCCCTAATGGAGCTATGTACGATTCATTCACATGACAATATTTCTTCGTGGAATTGTAATATCTTTAACCTCACTTGATCAGCACAATGGATTTATGTCTAGGTCTGATTGATACAGTGTATCTTTCAACAGATAGAATGTAATGCAACATGTTTCCTTATTCTTGGCTGCAGTTATTTTGATATTAGTTTGTAAGCTACACTTCTCAAGTACTTGGAATAAGGATTGTTTATTTGAAAGGTCTCTTACTCTCAGGTGTTTGAAGACTTTCTGTCCTTGCCTCTTAATTCCACTGAACTTTGGTGGGTGGGAAGCCTTAACCCCGAAACTTGCTATGACCTTTCATATGTGAGTGGGCATGGAGTAACAACAATGCAAACAACTAAAGAAAAGAAAGTATGGAAAGAGAGTCTCAGCTTTGAACATTCAAAGCTTCCCAAATATGTTGAAAATTTACATGGCTCTTCCATCTCTTCACGTTGAACTGATTTCTTGTGGAAATGAAATCTCCTGGAATATCGATCCTTGTAAAATAGATATAAGGGCTTCTACTGAGGTGGATACAGGAGTATCGACTGTGTGTATGCAATGAGCCGTCCCATAAGCGTGCTTCTAAACCCAAGTCTCAAGCTAGAAAGTAGAAACTTATCTTGGGTGCTTGATTACTGATTACTGATTACCAATAAAAATTAGGTTTCTGTCCTTTATTTATAGCGAGTATCAAGTAACAGGGATTATTCTTACATCCCTATTATGTATCATCCTTCTATTCATTTTCCAGTGACAAGTCCCTTAAGTGGAGACCACAATCAGCTCTGTCTCTCCTCAGTAATCAAGCTACACATCTCGCATACAACCAACATCACATATATGAAATATTGAATGATGCCATTAAGGGAGTATTCTTAATCTTTTCTTTGTGAAAGAAAATCACTAAAGAAATGACTTGATACATATCACAACCATTTAAAGATGCCATTGTCTTTCAAACCAAGATCCAATACAATGATACATCAACAATAACAGAAATTTCATGAGTGCAAATTTCCTTGCATTTAAAGAAATGACCTGTCAAATGTAACTTATTATTTTGGGACAGAGCATATGCAATCAATTTTGTGTAGCATATAATGGTTGATATGTTTTGATTGTGTCTGTGGGTTTATCTGATATGGCAATTGAGTTGTTCTAGCTTGTAGGGCTTCCAAGGCTCCAACTTATTTGGAGGGTTACAATCTATTAAGTACTACCTCCGTCCCAAAATACAACAATGATATTGGCATCCTCGGTTAATTTCTTCACAGTAAAGATTCTATTCTCATCGGAGGTATCCTTGGTTCTCTGATCAATTGCCACTTTAAACAGGCATTGCCTTCCAATCAAAGCCCTAAAAGAGGGGGGCAATTGATCGGGCTGGTCATCATACGATAATAATATAATAATTAGGAAACATAGGATAATGATTATTGTCATAAGATCAACTAATTACGCACCTCTAAAACTTCTGTAAGGACTTCAAAAGCAGATTTCTTAAGCAACTGATAAGCAGTGCTATCAAACAACACAAAATGTGTAGCAACTTCATTCACATCCATGACGTTAATCTTAATTTTGAATCTAAGAAGATAAAAATGCTATTATGAGTCAAAATCTTAATATTTAAAATATAAATAATAATAAATTTTAAAAAAAATAGATCAACAAATACCTGGGAGTTGGGCCATTGTTAGCATAGGGTGTACCGCATTTTTTGCAGTTATTTAAGCCCTTATCAAAACCCTTATTACATTTAGCATTACTGCAAGCATCATAGTATCACCTACCAACCGAGTCTACATCAAATATGATACACAACGTGGTATAGTCACCAACCTGGGAAAAAATATATCTGGTGATTAAAACTTAAACTTACTCATCATATTTATAAATATTTAGTAATGTATAAACTTATAGGTTTTTTGAACAATCAACAAAATACCTCATTAGAGTTGAGCAACTCAGTAATTGTTCTACATTCTTCAATTCTAAACCATTCACCGATAATAACATTGGTGTCATTGGTGATAGTAGTCAACGTCCGGCTATTGGATGAGCTTCTGTCACCGCGCCTTTAAATTTAGATATAATATGTACATATGTAAGTGTAACCCAAAATAAAATAATGTGGCGAAAATCATAAAAAGTAATTTATGTAAAAGGTACAATACTTGCTCATAAAATCCATATGTTCACGAACACACTACAAGAAAAATGACTTTTGACAACGTTTTAGTTAACAACGTTTTTAAAAAAACGTTGTCATTGACTTGATTTAACAACGTTTTTTGCATAAACGTTGTTGTATATTCAAAATAAAAACGTTTAATTAAAAAACGTTGTCTTAATGGTATTTCTACAACGTTTATTTAAAAAACGTTGCACATAAGACAACGTTTTTAATAAACGTTGTTAAATATCCGTATTTTGACAACGTTTTTTTTATAAACGTTGTCATATTCCTAAAAAAAAATAAAAATAAATAAAACCAGTAAATTAAAGAGCGGGCATTTTTTGCCCAATACCGCGAAATTCAATTGAGCTATTTTTTCCCCCGAAATCACCTCTGTACCCCAAATCGCTTTCTTCCTACTTCCTAGGCATCGATCGACGGCAACGGCGCCAAGGCAAAATCTTCGACGGACCTGGTGATAATCGACGGCGCCAAGGCAAAATCGCTTTCCGGCCACACAGCGTCAGTCCAATAATACAAGGTTCCATTCATCTTCTCCTCCTTCAACTATTCTTAATATCAGTGCCAATTTCTAATATTTGCTTCTTGTAAATCAATTTCTATTTTGCAAGGATCGACATTAACTGGAATGGGTGCGGGGAAACCATTTTTCCGATGAAGTTTCAGTTTGCCCTAATATTGGAGAGAGGTTATTTTTGAGGTAAGAACATTAATTAGTCGAAGATATCATGCCAGTTCCGGAGTATACTGATTACCTTTAATTTTTCTGCGATTGATATGTCTATGTAGCTCATTACCAATTTCAATTGCATGAGGTTCTTCTGACTAACAATTTTGTTTTGACATGCACTGATGCTTAGCTGTTGTTATGCAACACCTTGTTGAAATGTTTGTTTGCTGTTATCGACCTGATTTGAAAGGATTTTCAGGAAAAATCAATACTTGTTCATCCAAAGAGTTCATTATTAGCCCCATATGACATCCCGAGTGAAAATACATTACTTGCATAGTTGGGACCAATGGTCCATTTTGCAGTTATGAACTCATGTATATAAGTACTAATCTGCATGCCATTGTTGTATTCTCAATTTGTTCCCATTTTGTTCCCAATTTGTTACTCATGCTTAATATGTCCTGGGAACAGTTATAATTCCCAATTGAAAGGTTAAAAAATTCTAAATTCCTCACAGTCCCATTAATTATATATAATGAAAGGGTATTTCAGTTTCTGTACCACTGACTTTTCACTTCAATGGTGAACTAGATTTGTGTGTCCCTCAACTCCCTCTAATCAAATCACTGCATGACTTCGGTTAAAAAGGAGAGTCTTCATGAAGTTTTTGTGCTTTTTAGAGGATTCTCAAACAAGTAGAAGATGATATGAGTAGAGTTGTCCATGTAATTTTCTGGTTGTTGATGTTGTTGTTGTTATTGTATCAATCAAATTGTTAAGTAGATTATTAGGACTTATGTATATGTCATTGGTAAAGGCATACTCTCTGCCCCCGAAAAAAAATAGTATCATTTGACAAGTCATACTACTAATTAATGATGATTTGGTCACTTGACATTTCTTGAAATAGCATAACAATTATTTTTGATTGAACATTAACCAATCTAATTAAAAATAAGATATGCACCATACGTTCGATTGAGGTTTAATCTTGTTTCTTTAATGAATGAGGGTAAAAATGAGATGTCTTGAATTATTAACTCTTCAAGTTGCTCTAATATTATTAACTCTTGTAGTGTTCTCGGTGAACTCATAATTCATATTCGATGGATAAAGCGTGGGTGAATCTACCAAGGTTTTCACTCTAAGCTAAAATAGTAGTTTTGATAGTTGCAAGCTTTCTTGTGCCATCTATGTAATATGTATAATTTTGTTTGTAGGCCAAGTGATGCTTACGGGGAAGGAGTAAGAAATTTTGTAGCAAGGTATGTTTGGAGAGTCTAGGAAATCCCTCTAAAATTCGATGTCCTTGTACTTGTTGTAGAAATTTGGATTATCGGACTAGTGATGATGTAATCTCACACTTGGTTATGCATGGCATGGATAAGACATACGATGTTTGGATTTTTCACGGGGAAGAACGTCCTAGCACTACCTCCAAAATGACACATGATCTCGATGATATACCGTATACATATAGGATGTTCGTAGATGCACGTGTTAACGAGGAAACGATTCCAAATTATACTTGAAGCAATGGAAGACGAGGGGTTTTCAAAATTATTAAAAGAGGCGTAAACTCCCTTGTATATGGGCGGTGACTATACAAAGCTAAATGGCCCGACAGTTATGCTTTTCAAACATAAAGCGGTCAACGGTATTTCGACAAAGCATTTACCGATCTTCTCAAAATCTTAGGTCACATGTTGCCACAAAAGAATGTTCTTCCTAGTTCCACGTATTTGCAAAAAATTACTTAAGACCTTTGACTTGGGTTACGAAAAAATACATGCATGTCCTAAAGATTGTTGTCTATTTAGAAAAGAGTGGAAGATCTAGACAATTGCCCGAGGTGTGGGAAATCTAGGTGGAAAGTGGTAGGAAAAGGAGATGAGCGTAAAATTAAAAAGGGGGTACCAGCCAAGGTGTTGAGATACATTCCTATTATTCCCAGATTTAGAAGGATGTTCAGATCATTGGAGAGTTACGAACAATTATTGTGGCATAGCTTGATCATCATAGCAATGATAACAAAATGCGACATCCCGTTGACTCGCCACAGTGGCGGTCTATTGATAGTAAATGGCCTTTTTTTCATCCGATCCTCGGAATTTAAGACTTGGACTTGCCACAGATGGATTTAATCCTTACAGTAATCTAAGTTCTACACATAGTTGTTGGCCTATGATGCTTGTTAATTACAACCTCCCCCCTTGGCTTTGCATGAAAAGAGAAAATATGATGTTAACTTTAGTAATCCCTGGTCCAAGGCAACCAGGAAATGATATTGATGTATATTTAAGGCCATTGATTGAAGATTTGAAAGAATTATGGATAAGTGGGGTTGAGGTGTACGATCCATTTAAGAAGAGCATGTTCAATATGAGGGTTATTCTCATATGGACGATTAATGATTTTTCGGCTTATGGCAATCTAGGTGGGTGTATGACTAAGGATAAGACGGCATGTCCTATTTGTGGTGTTGATATTTGTTCAATATATCTACCTCATAGTCACAAGTGTGTGTATATGGGTCATCGACGGTTTCTTATATCCAATCATCCTTACCGAAAGAAGAAGAAATGGTGTTATGGAACCCATGAGAAGAGGGGGAAACCTCATATATTGTCAGGTTCCGAAATTTTAGAAGTTGTTAATGGGATTGAAACGAGCAATGATGAAGAACCGAGACAAGGAAGGGCAAAAGGTAAGAGAAACAAGAAAAGGAAGAGGAAGATTAAAAAGAAGAAAGTTAAGGTCCTGAATTGGAAGAAAAAAACAATTTTTTTTTTAGTTGCCCTACTACGAGGTAAAAGCAAATTTTGTGCTTTACTGTTAATTCAATATAATGATATACTCCCTCCGTCCAACTCGAGAAGTCACTTTTGGTCAATTCAAGTTTTGTTTGACTCAAGCATTAATGCAAATCTAATTATAAATATCTTATTGACCAAAAGTGCCTTTTCGAATGGGACGGAGGGAGTAGTTAATAGCTAGCTGATAACTTATAATATATGTTATTTTTAGGATTTGTTGGTACGTCACTGTTTGGATTTAATGCACATAGAAAAAAATTGTGGTGAGAGTTTACTTTGCACTTTGCTTGATATAAAAGGAAGATCAAAAGATGGTCATGCTGCTCGTAAAGACTTAGAAAGTATGGGAATTCGGCCAGAGTTGCACCCAAGTCTCGATGAGAATGAAAAGATACTCCTTCCACCAGGCCAATGTACTTTAACAAGTTCTGAGATAGAGACATTTTATTGGCGACTAAGAAATTTGAAAGTTCCCGACGGGTATAGCTCTAATACTTCTCATTTATTTAAGTAATAGTTGGTATTGTTATAAATAATAGTACTACACTTGTGAAGTAATAGTGTTTTTTTTAACTAATAATAGTGTTAGGAACTGTTTTAATTTTGAGTAATACTTCTCATTTGTTTAAGTAATAGTTGGTATTGCTATAAGTAATAGTACTACACTTGTGAAGTAATAGTGTTTTTTTTAAGTATTACATTATCAATGACTTAAAGTAATAATACATTCAGTCATTACATTAAGAGATGGTAACTATTACATTATAAAGTAATAATGTAAAAGTATTACATTATCTATAGAAATATGTTACAATTTCATCTATCAAAGTGTTACATTTACTTGTATAAACTATTACATTCATATACATAAGTTATTACATTTCAAATGTAATACATATAGTTTGTATTACATTTGAAAAAATGGGTGAAAACGAGCTTTTGTCTTTTTTAAAACAGATATTACGTTTACTTATGAACAATGTTACTTTATATGTATACAGTCATTACATTAAGAGATGGTAACTATTACTTTTTTTAAACCACTGAATAGCCGAAAAAATAATATAAAAACTAAAAAAAAAGAAAAAAGAAAAATAATAATAATAAAAAAAAATAACAAATCCTAGTACATAATAAAAAAAATAATAAAAAAAGCAAAAAGAAAAAATAATAAAAAAAAGCAAAAAGAAAAAAAAAAAATAATAAAAAGAAAAAAATAATAAAAAGAAAAAAATAATAAAAAAAAGCAAAAAGAAAAGAAATAATAAAAAACTAGAAAGAGAAAGTACGCTTAGTAATCTTCCATGTAGCGGTAGATGTAGATGGTGGGATGGGGCACTGGGACGTGACCCTTTTGCTTCTTTGATTTACACGAGGGGAAAGAGTCTGGGTCATGGGTCCGGGCTTTGGGTTATTTCGACCCGTCTCATCCATGAGACGGGTATTGTTGTTCTCACAGGAGACCAACTCTTCTTATAATAGATTATTAAGTACTCCATCTGCCAAAATAAATATTCAAAAATAATTTAAATTTAATCTTGATTTTTTTGAATATTCATTTTGCAATGAATGATTATTAAGAAACAAAGAAATACCTAAAAAAAGAGTGTTAAGTATAAGAAATACAGACCATACACTTTGGAATACGTGTTTAAAGATAATATTAATTAATAACACGTTAATTATATATAGGTATATATTTTTAACGAATCAATGTTTTACATAAAGAGTTGGTCTCCTGTGAAAACAACAATACCCGTCTCATGGATGAGACGGGTCGGAATAACCATGAGACGGGTCGGAATAACCCAAAGTCCGGACCCATGACCCAGACTCTTTCCCCTCGTGTAAATCAAAGAAGCAAAAGGGTCACGTCCCAGTACCCCATCCCACCATCTACATCTACCGCTACATGGAAGATTACTATGCGTACTTTCTCTTTCTAGTTTTTTATTATTTCTTTTCTTTTTGTTTTTTTTTATTATTTTTTTTCTTTTTATTATTTTTATTATTTTTTTTTTTTTTCTTTTTATTATTTTTTTTTTCTTTTTGCTTTTTTTATTATTTTTTTTTTTTGCTTTTTTTATTATTTTTTTTATTATGTACTAGGATTTGTTATTTTTTTTTATTATTATTTTTTTCTTTTTGCTTTTTTTTTTTTAGTTTTTATATTATTTTTTCGGCTATTCAGTGGTTTAAAAAAAGTAATAGTTACCATCTCTTAATGTAATGGCTGTATACATATAAAGTAACATTGTTCATAAGTAAACGTAATATCTGTTTTAAAAAAGACAAAATCTCGTTTCACCCATTTTTTCAAATGTAATACAAACTATATGTATTACATTTGAAATGTAATAACTTATGCATATGAATATAATAGTTTATACAAGTAAATGTAACACTTTGATAGATGAAATTGTAACATATTTCTATAGATAATGTAATACTTTTACATTATTACTTTATAATGTAATAGTTACCATCTCTTAATGTAATGACTGAATGTATTATTACTTTAAGTCATTGATAATGTAATACTTAAAAAAAACACTATTACTTCACAAGTGTAGTACTATTACTTATAGCAATACCAACTATTGCTTAAACAAATGAGAAATATTACTCAAAATTAAAACAGTTCCTAACACTATTATTAGCTAAAAAAAACACTATTACTTCACAAGTGTAGTACTATTATTTATAACAATACCAACTATTACTTAAATAAATGAGAAGTATTACTCAAAATGAAAACAGTTCCTAAAACTATTATTAGTTAAAAAAAAAAAAAAACTATTACTTCACAAGTGTAGTACTATTACTTATAGCAATATCAACTATTACTTAAACAAATAAGGAGTATTACTCAAAATGAAAACAGTTATTAAAACTAGGATGAACACATGATCCTCACACACATAACACGCACAAACTCACCACTCTCAGCCTCTCTCTCTCTAAACTCTCCCTATCTCTCTCTATCCGCAGAACCCACCGTTCTCTCTCTCCTCTCTCTCTCTAAACGCCATCTTCGTTCTCAACCAAGCTTCCCTCACCAAACCATCGTCGGCGACCAAGTTCCTTGAAGCTCCCTCACCGGTGACCCAATTTCCCTCAATCCTCCTCACCTTTCTCTCAATCTCCCTACCTCCAAACAACGCCATTTGAGGCATTCTATCGAAAAGCTTAAGTGCATCATCTGTGCAACCCAGCTTACAATAACACTCAAGCAGCTGACCACCAAGAAAACCAGACAAATCAACGCCGGAGACAATCAAAAATATTGAAATCAAGTTCAAACCCACAAAATCAAAAGCATAAACTAAAATTCAATTTCGGTCTCGAATATCTCAAAATTTTGGCCTGAATTCAAAAAAAAAAAGAGTGAAATTTGCAGGTGATTTGTGGACAGAAGATAGCGACTGTGTCAATGGAGGAGAATGCGGCATTGACGATGTGTGTGGGTTAGGAGACGAGGCCGATCGAGAGAGTAGCGGTGGAATGGGATTGGGGGCGACGACGCTATAGTAGGTGAGACGACTTCAGAATGGGTCTCGGGTCGGGTGATGGAGCGGGTTTCGGGTCGGAATGACCCGTCTCATGGATGAGACGGATATCCCTGTTCTCACATAAGTTTTTGTCTTATAAGAATGGTGTTGTAATTATTTTAAGAAAATCATGCTATCGATGTGCATCACACGGGAGTACTACTAATTTTACAAAAAAAAAAAAAAAAAAAAAAAAAAGACGGACCAAACGGATTTTGGGTCAAACGGGCTTGGAAGCCCACGGGCTAAGTCCGGCCGTCGACAATATTCAATGTAAGGCCTGTGTACCGTTTAAATCACGGGCCGGACCACGGGCAACGGGTCTATGGGCCACGATCCACGGGCCAAAAAAAGTCCACGGGCTAAGGCCCATTTTGGCCATCATCACTACAGACCCTTTCTCTCTCTCCTCTCTCTCTCTCTCTCTCTCTCTCTCTCTCTCTCTCTCTCACACACACGCACTCACACCAGCTTTAACTACTGAGCTACAATGGCGTTGAGGCTATCGATGGCGAGAAACGCCGGCGACAGCAAGGGTTACACTCTGCTACTCCAAAGATGGGCCCACGTCTTCGCCCAACCGGCACCTCTTGACCGCATGATCACTCAAACACCGATGTCTCCACCGCCCAAATCTGGTCAAATTACAGATACTGAACCCGGTATTGGATCGCAATTCCCTGAATTCTACGTCGGCACTGAGTCGATGGAACTCATGGCTGTACCGAAGAGGAAGGTATCTTCTTGCTCTCTAAGGGACCCACCAATCTGTAATTTAACATCATATCTGTTCAATTGTGCAACCTTTTTTGTTGTTTGTGTAAAGGTGGGGATTGGTGTTTTGATTTATTTATTTTTTTTCGTTGGGAATATAATTGTTTTGGGGTTTAGGGTTTTATGGGAATATGATAGTTTCTTAAACTATTAAGCTTATTAATACTCATATTTTCCATGGTGGAACTTGCTTTATTCCGAGTGTAGCTGCCGATGTGTTGCAATCATTGGATTGCGGTTTGAGGAATTTGATTTTGTTTAAAGATGATAACTTCTGGTGATTCATAAGCATTGGCTTGTAAAAGCTGTGTCAATATACTATTTCAACGGCTACAAGCACACAAATTGACTTCTATCTGCAGTTTTGTTGGGTACTCCTATTGCAACATGACACAAAGGTGGAGTGGAAATGAAACTTAATGCTAACAATGTGTATCATCTCAGATAAAGTTTGAACTTATAAATGCAATTAAATTAAGAGTAGAAAACAATGGGAAATAAATTTGTACACTAAATATCCCAAAATGAATGTCCAAAAAATTTCAAATTTGCTCTTGATCAAGAGCAAATTTGAAGAAGTAGAAATTTTTTTTGGTCATTTATTTGGGGACGGAAGGAGTATTATTTATTTAAGTTTCTTATCTCTTGTTGAAGCTTGAATGAAATGTTATCGGGTGTCAAAAAAAGGACGGGTTAACCATAAAGATTGACAGTGCTCACAGAGTGTTTGTTATGCATTAAAATCTTTTTCACGAGTGGAAGTCAAAAGGTTCATTAACAGATGCTCTAGCAGAAATTGTTTATCCTTCTCTCTCTGATAAGTCGATGTTCTAGCTAATTGGCAGATGTAGCATTATTTATAACTAGTGCCATTGACATAAACAAGAGATTACCCAATCTTATTGATTGGTTCACACTAACTTGGTGTACTTCAACCTCAGTTAGATTTAGGATCTATATGTTTCAAATCTATCATGTTCTCATTTTCTTGGCCTTGTCGACTACAAAAGCATTTGCTAATTTACTATGGGTTGATATGATGTACATGTTATTTGATTCGGCACTTGGTTTAATGCTTATGACTTATAAGGAGAATTGTGCTTTAATTGGCTTGTACATGACTTATGACTTATTTTACCCAAAATGAAATCAAACGGTTCAAAAATGACTTATGGGGAGTCATAAGTCATAAACACTTTGGAATAAGTCAAATCAAACAGGGTCGTAGTACCTATGGTTTTGCTCCTTTGTTTATGTAATTTCTTATTTACTTCTGCATTAGACGCTATAAGAAGTTCAAGGTAATATGGAGTTACGAAGAGGTGTAACTGACTCAGGGGAGTGTAAAGGTGATGGAGCACTGCAGCAGTTCTGGAACTAGCAATCCCTGCTCTAAGGATTTGTTATGATAAAGGAAGTCCTTTGGTAGCTAAAACCTAAAAAAGCATGGTTGCTTCTCTGGATACTAGAGGTCACAAAAGATTGGATGAACAGAAATGTAGTCAAATAAAAAAACATGGAAGGGAAGGAACTAGGGCTGTTACGCGAACCGAACAGGCTCGGGCTCGATTCGAGCTCGGCTCGTAAAAGCTCGAGCTCGAGAAGGCTCGAGTCTAACTCGAGCTCGAGCTCGACCCGATTTTCAGGCTCGAATTTTTTTCGAGCCGGCTCGAGCTCGGCTCGTTTGTTCGGCGAGCTTTGATCGGGATCGACTCGTTTAAGCTCGAATCGGGATCGGCTCGTTAAAAGCTCGAATAAAATTTTTTGCAAACAATTCGAGCTCGAGACCGAGCTCGGCTCGATAAGCTCGACTCTGATTTATTTATTATACTTTCATTTGTTTAGTTTTTTTCTAACATTTTTAATATAACATTTTGAAAAAAACTTCAATACTAAAAAAATTCCAAAATATTTATTTCTATTCATAAAAAATAAAAAAACTATACATTTATACATAAAAATTAAAGGATTTTACCCGTCCCTGATTTCTTTATTATACTTTCATTTGTTTAGTTTTTTTTCTAACTTTTTTTATATAACTTTTTGAAAAAAACTTCAATACTAAAAAAAGTCCAAAATATTTATTTCTATTCATAAAAAATAAAAAAACTATACATTTATACATAAAAATTAAAGGATTTTACCCGTCCCTGATTTCTTTATTATACTTTCATTTGTTTAGTTTTTTTCTAACTTTTTTATATAACTTTTTGAAAAAAAACTTCAATATTAAAAAAAGTCCAAAATGTTTATTTCTATTCATAAAAAAATTAAAAAATTATACATAAAAATTAAAGGGTTTTACCCGTCCCTGATTTCTTTATTATGCTTTCATTTCTTTATTTTTTTTCTAAATTTCGTAGTGGTAGTGGTGGTAGTTGTAGTAGTAGTGGTTGTAGTAGTGGTAGAAGTGGTAGTAGTAGTGGTAGTGGTAGTAGTGGTAGTAGTGGTGGTAGTAGTAGTAGTGGTGATAGTGGTGGTAGTAGTGATAATAGTTGTAGTAGTGGTAGTAGTAGTGGTGGTGGTGGTAGTGGTAGTGATAGTGGTAGTGGTGGTAGTAGTAGTAGTGGTGGTAGTGGTGGTAGTGTTAGTGGTAGTAGTAGTGGTTGTGGTAGAAGTGGTAGTAGTAGTGGTAGTGGTAGTAGTGGTAGTGATAGTGGTGGGGGTAGTGGTGGTGGTAGTGGTAGTGGTAGTAGTAGCGGTAGTAGTGGTAGTAGTAGCGGTAGTAGTGGTAGTAGTGGTAGTCGTAGTAATTAGGAAAGTTATATTTCATGACTCCATCCATCCATCCCTAACATAAATTAAACATTTTAAAATTATTACTCTATTCGTTTCAAAATAAATTTGAAAATATGTTTCAAAATATATGACATTTTAAAATGTCATTCGAAAAGTATAAAATAAATAATAAATATTTTTCTTAGTTATTTTCAATTTTTTTTTTATGTTTTTTGTAAGAATATAAAGAATTATGAAAAATCAAAATTGAAAAAAAATTATGTAGAGACAAAGACAAAGCTCGAGCTCGGCTCGACTCGTTTAGGCTCGAGAATTCGAATAAAAGCTCGATAAAGCTCGAACTAAAGATCGTTTGAGTTCAGATTTTTTAAAAAATTCGAGTTAAGCTCGAGGTCGGCTCGTTAAAGCTCGAGTTCGAGAAGCTCGCAAAAAAGCTCGCGAACAGCTCGAAACTGGTTTCGAGCTGAGCTCGAACAAATTTTTCAGGCTCGAGCTCGAGCTCGAAAAAAGCTCGACTCGTTAATTTTTAGTCGAGCTCGAGCTCGACACCTCAAAGCTCGGCTCGTTTACAGCCCCAGAAGGAACCATGAGAAATGATGTTGGAGTAACTCTTTAGAAAATCTGGGATAACAGGCATGAAAGTTCATTCCATGACAGCCTACAAACGAAGCAGGCCCTTGTTAAAGTTAGCATTTAAGCATGTGAAGAAACTTACCAACTGTGGAAATTGAGGAACAGGCTGCAGGCTTAAAAGGGGTAGAACAGTGAGTATGCACAAACAAGAATTAATAAAATTAACAAAGATGTTAGCTTTGATAAGGATTATAATACTGTAGGATCTGGAGAATTACTTGGTCGAAATGAAAACTAGTTGGCTTTTCTAAAAGACTTGGAAGAAGCGTTATTGGTAGCAGCACAAAAAGGCTGAAAAAGGGATAGGGATTGGCGCATTTGACTAGTTCTGGATGGCAAGGAAATATATGAATGCTGCAAGGAGGGGGCATATGGGAAAGCCCCTGGCCTTGATTCAATAGTGTAATGACTCGATGAACAAGGATCAGAGATTCAAAGTCGAGCATATCCCTAGAAAAGCAAAATTTTGTACTGATCAACTGGAAAAAAGATGGCAACCACCATTACAAGTTCCAGTTGAATTAAAAACGAGACTAATTACTGATTGTTTAGATTTAATAGACCTACCTCCAATAATTTGCACAACTTGGTAGAAGGTAAGAAGGATTTAAGCCACAACGTGGGTGGAATACATAGCTTATGGCATTATTTTTATTCATGCGCAACGGCAAGGTTTCATGAAGTTAGAATGCCCTGAAGAGCTCTGGAGTCAATGCTTCGATTGACCATTTTCATTCAGGCTGGGAATGTAAGAGCCTACTGTAGCTTGTCCCTTAAGAGAGACATAGCTATCTCCTCTGTTGTTCTTATATAAATTGTACCAAGTAACTTACTTTTGTTCTCATTAAGGCCATCCTGTTTACTAGTCCTTTAATATCTATGATTCTTATGCACAATCTTATATGTAAGTTTGTTATAAGACTTTATTATTCAAAAGCAGGGGACTGTTTCAAGTTGTACTAAGATATTCTTCAAGTTCATGCAAGTATTTACTTTGGTTTCATTGATATGCAGACTTCTCCACATAAAAGAGGCATAAGAAATGGACCGAAGGCTCTGAAACCTGTTCCAGTAATTGTCCGATGCACGTAAGATCTTTTCTAATCACATCACATCTGCGATCTAGAACTAATATTTCCTGGAAATTTACAAATGTGTATGTCATAGCAGATCTTTAGAATATTCTAGGAAGAATTAGAAGATATTGCCTGTAAGGCCTACAGATTTTTTGGTTGATAAAAATCATATTATATGAACTAAATTAATTTGAAATTGTGTCCAGACAATGATAGGATGTATTAAGAAGTTAAAAGAGGCTATACAACATTTTTATAGGAAGCTATACAAGTCAAAGTGCAGCTCTTAAATTACAAAGGAGTGAGTACCAAAAATAAGTGCGTAGTCCCTCCCTCCTTCCATCTCTCTCTCTCTCTCCCATTCTCCCTGTCACATTCTCCCTGTCTCTACAAACTTGTAAGAATCCCAATACACCTTTGGGTATTGTTTCCCCATTTTTTTTTTATTTTTTTTGTGCGGATATTTTATCAAATATTGTTTATCAATTATCGGCATCATCTTTTCAGGGTTTGTGGTAGAGTGAAGCTGCCTCACTTTTTCTGTTGCAGTGGGCTGAGGGAAAACCCTGATGGCCAGAATGATTCAACCAGTTGAACAATTTCATCTCTTTTTGCTCAATTTTGTATTGTTCCTCTAGCTCTAGAGATCCAACCAAAAAAAATAAATTGTGTTGACAGCAACCTCTACTCTATTAATGACTTTTACCCAATTCATCGTTTGACCCAGGTCAAGTTCATTACTGCGTAAAGCACCAAATATTGATCAGTTATACAGAGCCCTCAATGACTCAATCTTATTGTGTGCTTTTGCTAACTCTAATCGCTTGTTTTTACAAAGAAAATAATCTAACTATCAACTTTGAGAATGCATTTATTGCGCATCTGGTAGGGAAACTTGGCGTGTGTTTCTGCTCACTCTTATCGCATGTTTTGCTCACTCTTTTCGCGTGTTTATACAAAGTAAAGATTCTAAACAACAAATCCGAAAATGCATGATATTGCGTACTTGGCAAGAAAACTTATTGTGTTTCTGCTCGATCTTAAATGTATATTTTTTACGTGTAACTGCTTAATCAAGTATGTTTTCCTGCCACGAGATTTTAATGTGTAGCATGTGGAAATTCCTCTTCCTTACAACTATGATGAATTTCAACTATGATGAAGAGAGTTGTGACAAAGATATTAATCCGGCCTTTGCATCCGATCATGAAACATGAGAATATGATATTCGTAGCCATCCGAACAAGACTTTTCATAGATCTCTGTTTTCAGATCTTTCACCTTTCCATATATGGTTTCTAAAAGGCCGGCGGACTGCCATGACACTATGTCAAGAAAGGAATATCAATCTTTCATCGATCACCATTCATAATCTGACTAGCTTCAAGTCAATATGCATGGAGTTGTGGTGAAATTAGGAATCTAAAGATTGATTATCAAAAAAATCAAAATAAAGATGTTGCTGAATGCTGATTTCACTTAATAACAAAAATTCATCACTTCTAAATATTTGATAGTAAAGATGGGAATTCGAGAGCAGTCCGGCTCAGTGGCTAAGCCACACTAGGCTAATGGTCATTCGACCTCCTTAATATTGGAGTTGTGTCATTTTCACTTGTTTAAAGTTTTTAAAAATTTCCTTCAAAAAAGAAAAAGTTTTAAAAGATAAGATTTTTACCACAAAATAGTAAATTTTGCTGTTTTGACCCCTTGTTAAATTTAGGAAAAAATATCGGTGTACAATAATTTTTATCTCCATCTACTGAATTTTTGACTTCACCACTGATTCGGCTTGCCCTTTAACTCGTCCTCTATTTTCAATCTCGACGATTTACATTAATATTCGGAGGTTAATTAAGGGTATTTTACACAAACTTATCCGAGTTTTTGTGCAGATATAGATAGACGGAGAAAGAGGCTAATCCAATATTTTTAGGGAGAATCTTTTCTTCTGATTTTTTTTTTTTTTTGGACTTAGAGATTCCACCTAGTACTTCTAGGAATTGGTTTTCGTGTTCTGCAAGTTTACATCAGTTTATATTTATTGACAGAAGTAAATAGCAAAGACAGGAAAATTATTTAATCAAAGAAAATTAGGCAAGGGCTTTAGTTTAAATGGCTTAAGAAATCAGCCATGGGTGGCAACTTGTCAACATCTTCATCACCTCCAAACCCAGATCCAAATCCTAGCCCTACCCAAATTTCAATTTCATCAGAAACTTCCAAATCCCAAGAACCAAAATCTCCAGAACAACCCAATTCTACCCAAAATTCAATTCCAATGTCTTCTTCATCAGAAACCCCCAAAACCCAAGAATCAAAATCTCCGGAACAATCCAATTCCCAAGAACCCGGAGACCCAATTCAAGAAACCCAACAAGAACCGGAATCAAGCCAAAATCAAGGAGGAGGAGAAGAAAAAGAGGAGGGGGAATGTGGGTTTTGCTTGTACATGAAGGCTGGCCAGTGCAAAGATGCTTTTATTGAATGGGAAAAGTGTGTTTTTGAAGCTGAGGAGAACAAGGAGGACGTTGTTGACAAATGTTATAAAGTTACAACTGCTTTGAAGAAGTGTATGGAGGAACACCCTGATCACTATGGACCAATATTGAAGGCCGAGAAGGCGGCAGAGAAGGAAGCAATAGATGAGATGGGGAAATAGAAAACTGAAGAGAAAGCAGCCATTGATGTGGAGAAAGAGAAGGAAGGAGAGGAAGCAAAGGAATCTGCAGATTTAGGCGATTGGAGAGAATCAAATTGAGTGTTTTGATTTTTGGGATTTAAGGGAAAGTTTTGAAGATTAATTTTTTGAGGTAATTAGCAGGAAATTGAGAAACTTATGACATATTTTGAAATTCTGCTAATGATATTGGAGATTTAGGTTAATAGCTTTGTTGATTATGTCCTTATGGAGAGGTATGATGGTTGAGTTTTCCCATTAATCTTGATTATGGGAAATCAATTGCTTTATGGGTGTAGAATTTGATCATAAGTTGCTTAGAAAGATTCCAGTTGATGTTCATAGATATGTTTAATTTGAAAATTACTGATAAATTAATACGGAGTACATTAATACAACTGATTCAAACACTAAGCTTATTAGGGCATCATAGTTGCAAATCCTTCATCTACGGCTCTTGGTCATTCTTTTTTTCTGTCCATGGCTTTTCCCCTTTCCACCCTTCCGCTTATTTCCCCTTTCCGTCTCCTCACCACCATTATCACTAGCTATCTCACTTCCATTTCCTTTCTCATCAACGCCTTTTTTGGCTTCAACTTCAAGTTTATCGCACTCTGCCTTCTTATTTTGAAGAAACCCGAGAAGCCCTCCTAGGGCAACATCAGCTTCTTCACTTGTCATGAGTTCCTCTGCAACCTCTGCTGGTGTTACATTCACTTGGCTTATAAGCTTTTCAATCTCAGCAAACAGAGTATGATTTGTTATGTCAAGGTAGTTGGAAGCAAGAATCTTGAACCCACTAGGTGTGCAGTACGACATGTGAATATGCTTGTCCATACGGCCTGGCCTCAGCAATGCTGGGTCGAGTTTTTCTTTATAGTTAGTCGTAAATACAATAATCCTTTCGTCCCCACAACTTGACCATAGCCCATCAATGAAGTTCAGCAGTCCAGACAGTGTTAACTGCAACAGAAAAATTCTTAGTATCTTCATTTAAGGTTGTAAAAGTTGTTCTCCCCCTCGTCCCTAATTGAATGTCAAAAATTCATTTTAAGGGACACTTTGAAAACGAAAACGTGTGTTTTATGTACATTTCAATGGCAAAAATCCATAAATATTCTTGTTATCCACTTTCTAAACATTTAGTTTTACGATAATAAAATGAATAGCGAAAAAAATTTGGTATAAAATTTTTAGGGACAGTTTTTTCCAAAAAAGAGATTCATTTTGGGACAAAAATTTCGTGAATTCGGGCATTCGTTTAGGGACAGAGGGAGTAAAAAACTTAAGAGAAAATGTAATAAGCTGACATGGCTATCACCCTGGTTGTATCCTCCAGCTTGTCGATTTTCCAAGTCAACGCTGCAATCAATATCCTCGATCACAAGAATTGAACGGTTAGCAGTAGAGACTAGTAGATTTCGAAGATTTGAATTGCTTTGCAAACTTGTGAGCTCCATGTCATAAATGTTGAACTTTAGGTAGTTAGCCATGGCTGCAACTAGGCTCGACTTACCAGTACCAGGCGGACCATACAACAAATACCCGCGTTTCCATGCCTTCCCAATTCTTCTGTAATAATCTCTTCTCTTGACAAATCTGTCCAGGTCATCTATAAGTTCCTGCTTGAGAGTTGGATCCATTGCCAATGTTTCAAAAGTCGATGGGTGCTCAAAGTTGACCGACCCAAAAAGCCCCTCGTATTCATTAGAGCCATTAAAAGTTCCAAGTGAATATAGCTTCAAAGATTTGCTCTCTTCCTTGATGACCTTTGACCTTTCCATAACATAAGGTAGATAAGAACTCAACACCTTTTCCTTATACCTTATGTCAAAACTTAGCTCAAACGATTTTCGCTCCACTTTTTCAAAAGTGAAAGATCCTTCATAATCCGTGCTTGACTTATCAGTTTGAGTACAAATCATCTCCCACACGAGCTGCATTCCTTCATACGTGTCAACTATCTTCTCATCTTTGTTAATGGTGATTGAGAAGTTCTTATCTCTCGGAGCTTTTGAAACCTTAAGCCGATGAACTGAGGGAGTGATTCTGGTGTGCAAGTACAACTGTGCAGCCTCGAAAACTTGGTTGGTGGAAAGTCCGGTGCTTTCGTCAATGATCATAGTCATTTGGTTAGAGACATTTCCGATTATGCCCCCGAGTTTTTCCCTGAGTTTTTCTTGGATTCGCTTCGGGAGGAGCTGGTTAGTTGTGTTCTGGAGTTCAGTGACAACTGATCTGATCAACATTGTTAATGCTGAAAATGTGGTGTATGCTGATAAAACTTGTGTGGTTGAAGGCATGTTTTTGACAGTAAACATTTTTGAAGATTTGATGGAAAAGAAGAAGAATAGTATTGGGTTTGTTTGTTTGTTTGTTTGGATGGTTTGTGATAATTGTTCAATAGAAGGTTTGATTTTATAGAGAGTTTGAACTTGTATTAGAAGCATTGTGAAACTGCTGCTTCTGCTGGAAGTTTAGCTGGTTGGGGTCAAAAATTCTCCAGCAATTTTTCTCCAACCAGTGTGTCAATAGTTCAAACTTCACGACTTTTCTCTGATATGTGACTTTTTCACTTAATTTATGTGAATAAAGGTTTGAGTAGTTACTTAGTTTTGTGAAAAGATATTTTGAAGGATAAACTATTTAATTTAAATTTGATATCAACAATAACAAATTTAATTTAATGTTAGATTTACCAATTGATCTAAAAGTTTAAACTGTTAGATCGTGACTCAACAATATATATCAACCTTTCACGCTCCTCCTCACGTGTGACCCGGTCGCACACGTGGAGAGATTACAAACATTTCACATTATCGGGCATGCCAAATTTCAAACATGCCACATTTTTTGGCATGCCAACATAGTGCAATTTTTGTACATATAAATCCGGATAATATTGCAAGCGGGCGAAATAAAACCAAGACCTTGCGCTCCGATACCATGTTATAGTTACCACTTGATAAAAAGATTAAGCTGTTAGATCTTGGTAATCAGCATGCTGAACTGGGTAGGGGAATGTGTAAGAAGATTCATTCGGTCCATCTCCGTGACTATCCGGTTCACACGATCGATTCTAAAAGTCCATCTCTCGTCACACCCTACTTCTCTCAGGTACTCCTTACCTTATAGAACACTATATGAATTGTGACAATTTTTCTCTTCAACACCGAAATTTTCTTGTTGTACTAACTCTGGGATATGAACCGAAGTCCTTTCATGAAGCCATGACGGACAAAGAATGGAAACAGTCAATGAATGTACGAAGAAATCAAAGTCTTGGAGGACAATGACACATGAATCTTGGAGCCTCTACCACCAGGAAAAAGGGCATTGGGTAATCAATGGGTTTATCGAATTAAATATCGTTATTACGGAAGTATTGAAAGATTGAAGCCTCGGTTAATGGTCTTTGGAAAGTACCTTTTTGATCCTTAAACTATTTTATTTGGGATCTTTTAGTCCCTGAACTATTTTTTAAGCCTTTTTCATCCTTGAACTATTTTAATTGAGACCTTTTAGTCCTTCCGTTAAAACTTTCGTCAATTAACCGTTAATTGGGACCTTTTCGTAAAGAGTTTTATAAGCCAGTGACCTTTTAGATACTTAACTCCGTTGTGAAACTATTTCTTTATTTTATTTTTTACAAATTTGAACATTCATTTAGGAGCAGAGGAGTAAACAAAAATCTATAGTATAAATTAGAACGGTCCACCTCACCATGTGAACAGTACTATGAATAGTGTCAACTGTCAAATTTCCCATTTTGCCTTACTAAGTTGTCCCTTTCCCATTTTGCCCTTAAAAAAAAAATGTGTCCTCGGACACGGGCTTAAAAAAATAAATAAAAATAAATAAAAAAATAACGTGTCCTCGGACACGGGCTTTTACTAGTGTAAAAATATTGAACAGTACATTCATTTTGAAACTATTTTTTCATTTGCAAAATTGAACATTCACTTGGGGACGGATGAGTTGCAAAAAAAAAAAATAGTAAAAAATTTGAAAAGTATATTCATTTGGAGCTATTTTTTTTTCAAATTTAAACATTTAGGGACGAAGGCGTAAAAACAAAGTAATTTTGAACAGTTGTTGTATGGGTTGACAGAAAAGTTTAACTTATTGGGTTCAAATTACTTTATTTTTGGCTACGCACCTCCGTTCCTAAATGTTCAAATTTGAAAAAAAAAATAGTTCCAAAATGAATATACTGTTCAAAATTTTTACTTTGTTTTTTTTTTCTACTCATCCGTCCCTAAGTAAATGTTCAAATTCGCAAATGAAAAAATAGTTTCAAAAGAACGTACTGTTTACATTTTTACTTTTTTTTTACTCCTCCGTCCCCAAATGAATCCCTAAATGAATGTTCAAATTTACAAAAAAAAAATAAAAATACATCATTAAAAAAAATACACGTAACTAGCGCATCATTATTTTATTTTATATTTCGTCACAATGGTTTATCGCACTTAGGTTTTATTATCAAAAACATTATTACTTTACCAAATTAAGTATTAAATTTATTTTGTAATAAATATTTTAAAATTGTTCAATTCCTAAATTTTAATTATTGTTTTGGAAATAATTTCTTAATATATGTAAAAATTAATATTATGTAAAAGAATTGCAAGGAAAAATATTTATTGAATCAAACCTTCAATTCTAAGTCTAAAGTGACATATATATATATATATATATATATATATATATATATATATATATATATATATATATATATATATATATATATATATTAAAGGGCCCTATATTTAATTTATCTTTACTATAAATTGTATTTTATATATATACTCCCTCCGTCCCGATAATAGCTTCACCATTTTGGCCCGACAGGCAAATTAACGGTGGAGAAAATGTTGTGAGTGTAATAGTAAAATAGGAGAGAGAATGAGTGGAGGAAATAGTAAATTTGAAAAATATTGTGAGTGTAATAGTAAAATATGAGAGAGAATGAGTGGGTGGAATAGTAAAAATTCTTTGCCATTTTAGGAAAGGTGAAGCTTCTAACGGGACGCCCTTTTAAGAAATTGGTGAAACTTTTATTGGGACGGAGGAAGTATATATTAAGGGCCCTATATTCAATTTATCTTTACTATAAATTGTATTATATATATATATATATATATATATATATATTATTATTATTTTTACTATAAATTGTATTTTATATATATACATTTTTACATTTTTTTTACTCCTCCGTCCCTAAATGAATGTTCAAATTTGTAAAAAATAAAATAAAAAAATAGTTTCACAACGGAGTTAAGTACCTAAAAGGTCAATGGCCTATAGAACTCTTTACGAAAAGGTCCCAATTAACGGTTGATGGACGAAAGTTTTAACGGAAGGACTAAAAGGTCCTAATTAAAATAGTTCAAGGATGAAAAAGGCTTAGAAAATAGTTCAAGGACTAAAATGTCCCAATTAAAATAGTTTAAGGACCATAAAGGTACTTTTCTCATGGTCTTTGAAAAGGATATAATTAAATACAGGAAACTAAAAAAATTACCAAAATACCCATTTATATAATTTTTATTTTTTTCATTTCATATTCAAAAAACACTCTCCCTCTTCCTCTCCCTCGCTCTCTCTCTCTCAGTACGTACGACGAACAAAAGACACAATTCGCCATGGCTCGAGTAAAAATTCCGGCAGTCCCTACCGAAACTGCCGCCGCAGCAACCGCCACTGCCATCGCCGCTGCCTCCGCTTTTACCACCGTGCCTGTAAAGAAGGTAATGCGATTTAAACCTAATTTTAACCTAATTTTACATTCCTTAAATTCTCAATGTCTAATTTTTGTTTGATTGCTTCAATTGATTTCCTAGTTTTTGTATGAACTGGGTTTAAGGTGATTTTAATGGTAGAAATCATCTCGTATGAATTCAAGAATTCATCTCGTGTAAATTCACACGAGAAGCATCTCGTGTGATTTCACACGAGATGTACTCACTCATCTCGTGTGAAATTACACGAGACATCTAGTGTGCATATACACGACATTTATTTCTGAAATTACCCGGATCCGAGAGGCAGCGCATTCGCGCCCCGGCATCTGGCATTTCCGCTTTGCAGCGTTGTTGGTGGAGGTGTCTCGCTGTGTTTTTGCTTGTAGAGTCGCCACGCCGTTTTTATTAAGCCCAAAACATTGAAAAAGGGCATCAGTTTAAAAATAAACTGTTTTTGTGATGAGATTTTTGAGTTCGGAGGTCAGATGACTCCTCGGGAAAAGAATATTAGAATCTTAAAGCTCACCCGAGTTGCCTCGTAAAAACGAGTCTTTCGGTACCCCTTATATTCTTTAACTGTTGTGTGTGTGTGCTTTTAAAAATGCATGCTGTGTCGGATGTCTACATTGTACACTACTTATTGAAATGTATTGAAATAGTGTAGGAAGGAAGCCTTACCAATGTTGGTTCGTGTCTGTCTTCCGCGGGGGAATAGTGTTTGAGGATGGAATAGTGTTCTGGGACAGACCGGATTGCTTCGGATGTGCCGTTATCTCATGGACAGAGCTTCGGCGTGCCTCGGGATTGTCAAGTGTGCACTCGGGCAGAGTTTCGGCGTGCGTTGGGATCGCAGGGATCTTTGACTGGATTCGGGCAGAGGTTCAGCGTGCGTCGGAATCGTCTGTTGGATTCGGGCAGAGGTTCCGCGTGCGTTGGAATCGTCGGTTGGATTCGGGCAGAGGTTCGGCGTGCGTTGGAATCGTCGGTTGAATTCGGGCAGAGGTTCGGCGTGGGCCGGGATCGCTGGTTTGACTCGGAAAGAGCCGGGACGCCTCGGGAAAGACCAAGCAAGGCCTCGGAGTACCACGAGGAGCCTCAGAGTACCTCGAGAGTGCCTCGGGGCAGCGCGGGAGCGTCGCGGGAGCGCTCGGAAAGGGCTTCGGAGCACCACAAGGGAGCTCGGAAGGCCCCGGAAGGAACCGAAAGGGATCAGGAGTGCCCCGAGGGGTCTTAGGGAGGGAGCCTGAAGGCTTAGGGAGAGAAGAGAAGAAGGAGGTGTGAAAATTTCGAGAGGAGGAGCCCTCTATTTATAGTGTGGGAAAAGTTGCAAGAAGGTCCGTACGGACCTTCTAGGAAAACCAAAATTTTAGATTTTCGGGATTTGAGGGAATCTCATGGACTTTAAGCGGATTTTGTAATAATTATGTCTAGGAGCAAAGAGGTCCGTACGGACTTCCATGCTTTTCCACATTTTCTAATTGTGATGGCAAGCTAGTTCTCGTCGAGAGCTTTCCAACCATATATGACACGTCTCAATCGGAGTTCGTATGAAGGAGTTATGACCTCCGGAAGTTTGCCCCTGGTTTTGTCGTATGCTGGGATGAAAAGTGATCCAGATTGGGGTACTTACAGAAGCCCCTCGACGACGTCACTTATGGAGGAAGTGGGGTCGTCGATAAGATAAGGGTCCTGATCTGGATCGCGTGCTGAGAGAGGATGTGACCGTGTAGGCCAGTTTGTGAGGACGTGGCAGTGTCCTTTTGTGTGACCATTTAGGTCAGTTGGATGGACCCTGTGATAGGATTCCTACGTATCCCTAAGCGGGAATCAAGCCTGATCATAGTTCGGGTGTGGGGTGAGTGTTTTAGTGCACGAGGACGTGTGATATCCTCTGATTGAGACTCTGTGCGTGGACGTGGTGGTATCCTGTGGGTGACCGTTTAGGTCAGTTGACTGGACCCTGTGATAGGATTCCTACGTATCCCTAACGGGAATCAAGCCTGGTCGTAGTTCAGAGGTCGTGTAATCGTGAGTGCATGCGGACGTGGCGGTGCCCTGAGGTGATGTGACTGCTAAGGTCGATTGTGAGGACATGGTGGTGTCCTAAGGTGATGTGACTGCTAAGGTCGACTGTGAGGACATGGTGGTGTCCTAAGGTGATGTGACTGCTAAGGTCGATTGTGAGGACGTGGTGGTGTCCTAAGGTGACCGTTTAGGTCGGTTGGCTGGAGCCTTTGATAGGATTCCTACGTATCCCCAGTGGGAATCAAGCCTGATCCTAGTTCGCGTGTGAGGTGATCTTACGAGAAGGTGGTTAATTTCCCGAAAAGGTGGGTAATCTCACGAAAAGATGGGTAATCTCACTAAAAGATGGGTAATCTCACTAAAAGATGGGTTAATCTCACGAAAAGATAGGTAATCTCACTAAAAGATGGGTTAATCTTACGAGAAGATGGGTAATCTCACTAAAAGATGGGTAATCTCATGAAAAGATGGGTAATCTCACTAGAAGATGGGTTAATCTCACTAAAAGATGGGTAATCTCACGAAAAGATAGGAAATATCACTAAAAGATGGGTTGTGATGTAGGAGGACGTGTTTTGGAAATTTATATGGTCTTCCGGACCAGGTAATTTAAAGCCTTTCGGGCTACGGATAATGATTTGGGAGATTTATACGATCTTTCGGACCGGGTAATTTAAAGCCTTCCGGGCTAGAGATAGTGATGGGGGAAGTTTATACGGTCTTCCGGACCGAGTGGTTTAAAGCCTTCCGGGCTGCGGATAGTGATTTGGGAGGTTTATACGATCTTCCGGACCGAGTGGTTTAAATCCTTCCGGGCTGCGGATAGTGATTTGGGAGGTTTATACGGTCTTCTGGACCGAGTGGTTTAAAGCCTTCCGGGCTGCGGATAGTGATTTGAGAGGTTTATACGGTCTTCCGGACCGAGTGATTTAAAGCCTTCCGGGCTGTGAATAATGCTGGTGATGGTGAAATTGTGAGTGTGGAGGCGTTTGCGCCTTGGGATTCACGTTTTGAAGGCATTTGTGCCTTGGAGTTCGGGCTTATGATGACGGCCGGAAAAGGCGAGGAGTATCTAAGTGGAGTTTATTTGAAGGTGTCTATACTCTAAGTGAGACTGTTTAGGGGTATCTACCCTATGTGAGACTGTTTGGGGGTGTCTACCCTAAGTTGAGAGATGGCTAATCTTACGAAAAGATTGGTAATCTTACTAAAAGATAGCTAATCTTACAAAAAGATGGGTAATCTTACTAAAAGATATGCTAATCTTTCGAAAAGATGGGTAATCTTTCTAAAAGATATCTACCCTATGTGAAGGATGGTCAATCTTACCAAAAGATTGATAATCTTACTAAAAGATAGCTAATCTTACTAAAAGATGGGTAATCTTACTAAAAGATATGTTAATCTTACGAAAAGGTGGGTACTCTTTCTAAAAGGTATCTACCCTATGTGAAGGATGATCAATCTTATCAAAAGATCGGTAATCTTACTAAAAGATATGAGATATCTATCAGGGAGACAGGGGGATGTATCTCACTACGAGGTAACAGAGGAAATGTTTAAAGACATAAGTATGATTTTTTTTTCATACCTTTGTTGTGTTTACCTGCAGGAGGAAGGGCCTTTGTGAGGAGGAAGTTGAGGACGTGGTATGCCTCTGACGGAGATAATGAGGATGTGGGGCGCCTCTGACCGAGATAGTGAGGAGGTGGTGCCGCCTCTGGCTGAGATGATGAGGACGTGGTGGCGCCTCTGGCTGAGATGATGAAGTGTTTGAGGACGTGTGGCGCCTCTGATCGAGTTGTTGAAATGTTGAGGGCGAGGTGGCGCCTCTGTCTGAACTTGCGATGAGGGAGAGGTTACGCCTCCGTCTGAACTTGCGGTGAGGGCGAGGTTACGCCTCGGTCTGAACTTGCAGTGAAATGTTTCAGGCCGTGGGGCGCCTCTGACTGAGATGATGAGGACGTGGGATGCCTCAGGTGCTGGACAAGGAGAGGAGGGATGGCTCGTCTTCTTTTTTCTTCTTCGTTCTGACTTCTGCGAACGTCTTGGAGTATCCGGTCGAGGAAAGTGCTGAGTTCACCGAGGATGATGAGGTGGCTGGCGGAGGCGCCAAGATGCCGGATTTCTCGCTTGTGGAGGATGATGATGATGAGTCGGATTAGGGCTCTTTTGCTTTCCCTCTAACCTTTTTTTTTTGTTTGTTGTAGAGCAACATACATTTTGTCCTGTAATAAAACACTTGTATTTGCAAAGAAAGTATTTTATTTTAAGATGTAATGATGTATTTGTGATTCCCGGAATTTACCTAGGAATTGTTGCTAGCTTATTATTATTTTTGTGCATGTCGCATGAGCTGGGAATGCATTTGTGGTTAGTGGAGGCCGAGGCGGCTGCGGTGTTTTCGAGTAGTTGGGCAAGCAGCCTTGACAGCTTTCATGAGCGGCGGCGGGAGTGATGTCTCCAGTGGACGCATTCGCTTTGTGCTTGACAGCCACTCTTTTTGGGGTTAGCTACCTCAGGATATGTGACTGTGCTCTGTTGGATGTGGCAGTCCATTGTCGGGCTGGTGAGGACATCGTTCCCTTAGTTTCAGGGGAGACTTTCCACGACATAGATCGCTTGGCGATGGGGGATCGGTTCATGCATGGGGGAAGCCCCTGCTTTTCTTGCATTATGGTGGCGAGAGAGAGAGAGAGATTTCAAGCTACGACAGTGCCTCTGACATCCTTCAGTCTGTGGACATTTGCTCGGCAACCTCTTGTATTGGATATGGATCAGTCCGCCTGGGAGAGATGGATGGCACAGCTTGGTACGCATTAGATTCGCTGGTGGGTTCCGCATTGGGAGATCTAGACTAGGAGGGCCTTTCAGGAAGGTTCCTATGTTGTCAGAGTTCCGTGTTTGTCTTGGTCCTCTTTCTAGGTTCCATCGCTTGTTTCCAGGTAGTTCGGGACGAGGCAGGAGCCTTTGCTGAGTTGGGAAGGCATTGTCACTATGAAGGTAGCCTCCTTTTGCATGACAGATCCAGATGCCTTTCCGTATTTTTTGAGGGTATGGAAGTATTTCGCTTTCCCTCCTGTGGTGCTCCTTCGACGTCGGGAGAGTATTGTGTTGACCACCGAGTACCTGGATGAGCAGCATGTCGGGCAGTCCCAAGTAGTTTTGGGGAGCAGGAGCGAGGCGATTCCGGGGCAAGATTATCTTCTCAGCTATAGCCTTAGGAGTGCAGAAGCCTGGTCTAACCCTCAGGATGTCATGGGAGACGCTTTGTTTGACTACGGGACTCGAGTTGACAGACTGGCGGGGAGAGGTACCCTTTTGAGGAGGAGATCCGAGTCGAGGCATGGGCGAATGATGCTCTGAGAGCGACTGGTTTGTTTGACACGCCGAGGAGTACTCTTGATCTCGGAATGAGGGAGACAGAACTCGCTCATGTGGAATGAAAGAAGACTTGTTGGGGACGAGGGAAGAAAGGAAAGAGTGACGAAGGGCTAATCGCGAGTAGCATGGAATGACCTTCTGAAACACTGAGTATCCATTCATTGCCATTGCGGCATACATTGATTGTTAAATGTTTTAAGTTGTCTTTCAAAGATGTTGTGAATCGAGAGTATACCGTGCTTGAACTCATCAAAAAGTGTTTTAACTGTGATGATTTGTGATTTACTATTAAAGCTTTGTCGAGACGCAAAATCTCTTGTTTGCTTCTTGTCTGAGCCTTGGTGGCGTCAATTTTTGGAATTTTGTGTATTCTTTAGACCGAACCAATGAAGGCTGCCTACGTTCCCCTCGGACTGAGAGGCTCAGGTCTGCGTAGTTCGACCTTCTTTTGTGAGAGAAACGACGTGTACTGTATACTCGCAAGGGCGTATTTATTTTTGAAAAGGTGGGAACGGGTTCCCTTTTGTGTGAATGCCTTATTTGATGTAGGCACAAAAAACACGCTTTTGGGGTTTAACTCTTTTGAGAGAGTATGAGCATTGAAAAGCTTGTAAAAGTGTATGGAAGCCCTCACGACGTAAAATCAGTGTTTAGCTCTATTTTCCTATTTTGTAGAAAAAGAAGACTTGTCGAGACATTTGAAAACTTGATTTGTTCACATTGATCCCATGTTTGCTTAAAACCCTTTGTTAATGTTCGGGTTATTCAACAATTAAACCTGATATGCTTCGATTAATCATGAGGAGAAAGTCAACCGGTATCCAGGATCGAGTTGGTCTGGTGTGAAAGAAGGTTCGTGTATAGGAGAGGTCATTGATGAGACCGGGTTTGTGGATTTGTATGTGTTTATGACCGGACCATTTCTGGTTGCCTACGTTCCCCTTAAGACAAGGAGCTCAAGTCGACGTAGTTCGGGGTTGAACTGTGTTTGGCTTTGGGGCCAGGGAATGAATATTTGCGTGACCTTTGGCGAAAAGGCTCGGAAGGTTGAATGATGAGGTGTGGGCCTTGAGGTGATTCCTTGACAAGTCGTATTTGACGGCAGTTTCAATGAATCCATTGCTTCTTGATCGTTGGCTCTGGGTCCTTGACCTCATTTATTTTTGTGAAGCTTCTGCTTGAGCTCTTTTTTGTGTAGCTTCTGCTAGAGCTTTTTTTTTTTGTAGCTTCTGCTTGAGCTCTATTTTTTTTTTTGAAGCATATGAGGGCGAAGGCAAGCCCCTGCTTGAACTTTCTTGATGTGCAGGAGGGCGAAGGCAAGCCCCTAGGTTGTTGTCGACATGGGGTCAATCTTTTGATGCTGAGTGACCTGTTGTTGTCCTTTGATGTTGCCGCCGTCGTTGACTTGGTCAAGGTGATGGTGGGGACATGTTTTGGAAAGTGTATGGCTTGATGGAGGCCTTTGTGTCGGGTATGGTAAGGTGTATGGGGAGCTATCGATTGACTCTCTCACACCAATTAAGCAAATCATTAATCATTTGTGGAATTACTTGTTGAGCAATGCAAGTGATCACATAGAACAAAACCATTTCATTATATGTAATGTGGGGTGCAAAATAATGTCTCAAGTCTAGCAAGAAAAGAAAGAAAACTTTCGTATGGAAGATTGAAGACTTAATTACAATGTCCAAGGAGGACTTGATTGAATGAGAAAGGTACTAGAACCTACGAGGTGGACTGTATGATTTTTTTTTAGAGTGTAGAAGGGGGAGAAGAAGACTCGATATTCTTTGGGTGAAGTATCGACGGAGAATTTTCCGATTTGTGTCTCTATGGGCTCTTCAGCAGTTCCCAAATTCATTTTAGTTAGAACCTTCTCAGCAGCTTGGATCCGATTTTCCTCTCGTTTGACAACATGCTTAAAGATTTGTTTTAATGCATTGTTCATTAATGTGTCTGCGTCTTTATCAAGTGAATCATTATTAACTGTTTTGGTTAGTTAATTTATCATTTGTTAAAGTGGCAATGAGGGAATACTTAGAAAGGTCGAACTTTTTATTCGAAGCATAAAGAAGCGCGATTTTTGTTACAAATGCATAATCTTCAGACGTAAAGCCGTCAGACGACTCGAGAGACTTAAACTTTAAACATGACAGACTCGGGGTCTTTTATTTTAGAAGCTAGACTCTAGGAGACTGGGGTTAGACCAAGCTTCTGGAACATTATTTTTGGGGAACGGATTTCAGAGTGTATTGGGGCCGCGGGGGCGCTCTAACTTTCCTTCTTCAATCAATCCTTGAATTGTTTTCCTCAAAACTGTGCAGTTGTCGGTTGTATGAACGTGGTATTTGTGAAAAGCACACCGCTTGCATGGTTACATCCCAATTGGCATTGGGGAATTTGGGCTGGTAATTTTCCATAGGTTCGAGGAGACATTGCTTCACTACACGATCGAATACCTCGCTCAAGGGCATCCCAAAATCATCATAGTGTTGTCGTTGTCTCGGAGGACCACCGTTTCTTTGTAGTGCTCCATTCTGAATATAATGGACTGCTCCGACAACCTCCCTCCCTCTGCTTGGGGCATATATTGGATTGGGCGGGGCTGGACTGACTACCGATTTTTGCATGCTCAGTGTTTTCTCAAACTTGGTCCCAGCGTTGACCATGGCGCGAAGATCAGGATAGAAGTGGTGACTTATCAGGGCCCTCAGGGATGGTTTGAGGCAGGAATGGAAGATGTCCATCTGCTCTTCTTTGGAAAGCGGATCCATTATCTCGCTTAGTTTCCAGTTCCATCTCTTGTAGAATTCCCCTACAGGCTCGTCATCCTTTTGTTCGGTGGCTTGGTGTCAGCGGCGATTGGTTTCCCATTCAAGGTTGGCGCGGTACTTCTCCAAGAAGATTTCACTGATTTGATCCCAGGTGGAGCGATTTTCTGCCTTCACGTTGAGGAACCACCTTAATGCCGTGGATTTCAGGGAGTGCTGGAAGTGATCCACCATTTGCTGTGGGGTTGCCCCTTTGGCTCTCATACCCAAGATGTAGGTGTTGATGTGGGTCTTTGGGCATTCGGTCCCATCGAACTTTTCCATCTCTGGCATTCTGAATTTCGGAGGAAGCGGGACCACTTTGTTTGGATCAGTGGGCACGAGGGAGTCCTTCCGAGAGCTGGCTAGTTTGCCTTGCATGTCCTTCATCTGTTCGATCAACCAAGCCATGTGGGGATCGGTAGGTTGAGGCGGGTTGCCGTTTTCGGGGATGGAAACCGAAGATGGAGGTGGATTGGCTGATGGGATCGCCATTCGGGAGTCTTGGGGAGGTGGTTGAGTGTATACCATCCCGTATCCCGGATTGTTGTAATTGAGGGCGTGATTGTTCGACCCGCTAAGGGTTGTTTTTGGGAATTGGGAAAATGATTCATTAGCCCCAAGTGGCAGACCAGCGGGTGGCAAGTTTGAGATGTTGGGATATCCGCTTGGGATGCCTGTCCCGGGTAAGCCTTGGGATTTTTGGTTATGGCTGCGAGGCTCGTATAGAGGCGGAGGATTGAATCCTGGGGGATACTGAGATGCACTGGGATCCGGGCGAGCAGCACGTATGTGTCTTTGTTGATACCGAGCTTGGGGTGCGCAGAGCCGGAAACCGATCAGGCCGAGGCGGGCATGTCGGAGTTGCTTGACTGATGCCTGAGTGGAGCTTTGAGCGAGAGCTGCTTTGCGTTGCTGGGATCTCGTATCTTGGCGGTGGTGGGACCTGCTGATAGCTTTGAGGACCCGGGGGAGCTGGCATTTCTTCGTCTTATATGAGGACAAAGGTCCCATCAGGTTGGGGAACAGCAACGGTTTCTCGAAGGCGCAGGGTGTCTACGATCCAGGCTTGCTGCTCTTCTTGGCGCTTCTTGAGAGTTTCAAAGGCTCGCAACACCTCCTCCATTGTTTGGAGGTTTCTTAGTGGCGGGGTTCCGTTTCCCTCACTGTTATCTGTTGATCCTGCCATGGGAGAGTAGCGGACTGTTCGGACCGTTGAACTGGAAGGGCTGTTGGACCTTGTGACCTCGATACTGAAGAGGCGGCTCCCGCGTATTCTCAATCACTCTCGGTTCGCTGGAGGGGGTGACGGGTAAGGTTTAGACATGGGAAGGCCTTTTGGATAAAAGGGGGGAAAGCTCACGCGACATGTAGTTTTCGCTTTTCTATTTTTTTATTTTTTATTCTTTTTGTTGTTTTAATTTACTTAAAACAGTGTTTTCTCAGAATCCTAGGTAGGTTGAAAAATATTGCTCTTCTTTTTCGCAACTATGCTAGATCCTGGGTCAGTGGAGACCATCTGTGCGGCTATAAGCCCCTCGTTTTGCACCTGTATTTCGACATCCCAGGGTAGATAGCCCCGGGCGAGGGTCCTATAGGGCAAGCGGTTTCCACCGGCCTAAAAGAAAAATCGAACCTAAGGACCGAGCCTATCATGTTCGTTTTAATGCGTTAGCCATGTGAATAGTGAGCCGAGCCAACCCCTGAGTCAAGATCGGGTCAAGAGTTCGGCGTGACCTCTCTTTACCTTGCTTGCGCAAGGGATCTGTGACGTTAGGCGTTGGCTGGGTCATATCGTCATGGCTGACGTATTAAAGGCTTGATGACATAGTGTCATGTGGGCATGGATGTATATCCGGGACGGAACATCGTCTGGGTGTAGCTTCGAAAAATCAAGATCGGGTCAAGATGACCTTTCATCGCTTTGCTTGCGCAAGGGATCTTGAGTTCCGAGCTTCGACTCAGAAAATGGCCGGCATGGGACATGTATCCAGGCTTGTATGACACGGACTGGGTAAAAACCAACCGAGTCTAGACAGAGTGTGACTCAAGACTCAAACGTGTAGGGTTGACGCTTGGCTAGGATGGGATGTTTGGAATGATCCCGTGCGCGTCCGAGAGGCGTAGGAAGGCCAAACGAACTGCAACTAAGACCACCCCGGGTTAAGGGTTGTAGTGTGCACTGTATCCGAGGCAGCAGTGCGAGTAGCGTGCGGTGTAACCGAGGCAGCAGTGCGAGTAGCGTGCGGTGTAACCGAGGCAGCAGTGCGAGTAGTGTGCGGTCTCTAAAATTCTTTTTCTGAGTAAAACAGAAGTTTTTTGAAGAATTTTAAATATATGTACACAGATGTATATTGATGCATTTTTTTTTTTTTTTTGTAAAATAAAAAAAGTAAAGCACGTGCACACAAACAACAGTTAAAGAGAAGGGGTAAAATGAAAGTTTGACCCTCATCATTGTTTTAAAAATCTTTTATTTTTGTTTAAAAGTTTTTAAAACAAAATATTCCCCAGCGGAGTCGCCAATTGAAATTACCCGGATCCGAGAGGCAGCGCATTCGCGCCCCGACATCTGGCATTTCCGCTTTGCAGCGTTGTTGGTGGAGGTGTCTCGCTGTGTTTTTGCTTGTAGAGTCGCCACGCCGTTTTTATTAAGCCCAAAACATTGAAAAAGGGCATCAGTTTAAAAATAAACTGTTTTTGTGTGATGAAATTTTTGAGTTCGGAGGTCAGATGACTCCTCGGGAAGAGAATATTAGAATCTTAGAGCTCACCCGAGTCGCCTCGTAAAAATGAGTCTTTCGGTACCCCTTATATTCTTTAACTGTTGTGTGTGTGTGCTTTTAAAAATGCATGCTGTGTCGGATGTCTACATTGTACACTGCTTATTGAAATGTATTGAAATAGTGTAGGAAGGAAGCCTTACCAATGTTGGTTCGTGTCTGTCTTCCACGGGGGAATAGTGTTTGAGGATGGAATAGTGTTTCGGGACGGACCGAGATTGCTTCGGGATGTGCCGGTTACCTGCGGACAGAGCTTCGGCGTGCCTCGGGATTGTCAAGTGTGCACTCGGGCAGAGTTTCGGCGTGCGTTGGGATCGCAGGGATCTTTGACTAGATTCGGGCAGAGGTTCAGCGTGCGTCGGAATCGTCGGTTGGATTCGGGCAAAGGTTCCGCGTGCGTTGGAATCGTCGGTTGGATTCGGGCAGAGGTTCGGCGTGGGCCGGGATCGCCGGTTTGACTCGGAAAGAGCCGGGATACCTCGGGAAAGACCAGGCAAGGCCTCGGAGTACCACGAGGGGCCTCAGAGTACCTCGAGAGTGCCTCGGGACAGCGCGGGAGCGTCACAGGAGCGCTCGGAAAGGGCTTCGGAGCACCACAAGGGAGCTCGGAAGGCCCCGAAAGGAACCGAAAGGGACCGGGAGTGCCCCGAGGGGTCTTAGAGAGGGAGCCTGAAGGCTTAGGAAGAGAAGAGAAGAGGGAGGTGTGAAAATTTCGAGAGGGGGAGCCCTCTATTTATAGTGTGGTAAAAGTTGCAAGAAGGTCCGTACGGACCTTCTAGGAAAATCAAAATTTTAGATTTTCGGGATTTGAGGGAATCTCGTGGAGTTTAAGCGGATTTTGTAATAATTATGTCTAGGAGCAAAGAGGTCCGTACGGACTTCCATGCTTTTCCACATTTTGTAATTGTGATGGCAAGCTAGTTCTCATCGAGAGCTTTCCAACCATATATGGCACGTCTCAATCGGAGTTCGTATGAAGGAGTTATGACCTCCGGAAGTTTGCCCCTAGTTTTGTCGTATGCTGGGATGGAAAGCGATCCATATTGGGGTACTTACAATTTCGTGTATATGTACACGAGACATCTCGTGTAGATTCACATGGAATAAGTGAGTATATATCGTGTATACACACACGAGACAGGCAAGGGCAGGGTTGGAATTTTTCCTTCCCTGTATTTTTCGTTTCCTGTATTTAGTATTTACCCTTTGAAAACCATCAAAAGGAGGGGATTGATTATGCTGAAACATTTTCTAGCAAAAAGGAAAAATTCTCCAATGACCCTCATATTCATGTACTCTCTCTTCTCGTTTTTTATCTCTTCCTTCTCTCTCTAAAACAACACACACACTCACAGTTCTCTCTCTCCCAAACCATCTCCGGCGACGGTTATCGGCAACGGCGATCGATGACGACCGCCTCCACCTCTCTCTCCCATCTCTCTCACTTGCACCACCATATCTCAACTGTAGCGTCTCTTTCTTCCTATATCTGAGCCGGATATGACAAAATTCTAGGCTGCAACTCCATTTCCGGCGCTTGTCTTTTCTTCTCCGGCCTAGTACTCCCGAATCTATGAAATTCACGGCCAGATCTATGAAATTCCTGACCAAATCTATGAAATCCGTCAAATTTTACTACCTTCTTCTTCGTCAGGTACTCTCTCTCTCTCTCTTTCACACACACATATTCATCTGCGCTCTTAATTCCAGATAAAGTTGTTCTTCATTTAGAATGTAATGCGATTCCAGACTTCCTTATTGGCGAGTGTTACTAAACTATGCATTAATTATTCATATTAGTATTTAAGGATTATTGTACAAAAGCACATTCTCCTGCCCAAAATGTAGATTTGCTGAAACAAAACTAAATTAAAAGATTTAAAAAATTGATGTGACAGACGGATTAGACTGTCACTGCAAACAAAAAAAAAATACATTTCTATTATCATCAAGATTTTTAATAAATGAAAATAATTTTTAATAAAAGTGTTACTTACGGACGTGCGAGTCTTCCGCATAAATCTGTAAATTTTCTCTTTGTTGCCTCATTCATGGATTTGGTTGTGAGACTGAAGTTCTCATTAAATTTTGGTAAGAAAACACTGTTATCTTCCAATTGATCAACATCTAAAACCATTTTACTCCCACCCAAGTCTTCTCTTTCTGTTTTCTTCTTTCCCTCGATGTTTGAAATCTGTGGCCTCCTCTTCTTTCCGTCGTATGTGTAATCAGGATCAACCTTCTTTTTCCTCTTATCCCCTCTTTCCTTTACTCTTCTTTCCATGGAGCCCATAGTATCAACTATCTTGCCCTGGTTCCCCACAGCCAAAATTTCCATGCACTTCTCTTCATCCCCTTTTGGTTTCTTTTGCAACCTTTCCTTCTCCTTTTCAGCCAATTTTTCTTCCAAAATTTTGATTTCTCTGTCTCTCTCCTCTTGCAAACTTTTAAGTTTTGCAATCTCTCTGTCCTTTTCTGTAATCAATTTGTCAAAAGTTCTCCTCAACTCAACCTCAACAGCCAAAAAAACCTGCCCCTCTTCAATCGCGTTGTTGGTTTTCAATTCGTACTCATTAATCTTTTCCAGCAACTGAGCTTTTTTCAGCTTCAAATTTTCATTTTCACTCCTTAATTCAATTAATTCGTTTGACCCACTCCCCTGACCTTTATCAGTAGGTGTCAGATTGGACCCCAACATTAATTCAAAATTAACTACTAACTCTTGAAGATTCGGACATCCTCCTTCATCCCCTCCCCCAATTCTTTTTTCAGTACCATCTTTTACCACTGACATTTCAAAATCATCTTCTTTTCCATCCTCATTTGTTTTCTCCATCAACAACACCTTCTCTTCATCTGTCAGTGCGAGCTCCTCAACTTGAACCTATGATAAAAGTATTATATCGAATGAATATATTTAACGATAACAAGTGATATAAGACCTGAATACATGTACTATAAGAACTAATAACACCCTATACATTTGCTATAAGACCTTTGAATGGTCCTATAGCAAATGGTATAGGACCTGAGAACATAATATAGACAGCTATAAGACCATTGAATGGTCCTATAGCAAATGGTATAGCAACTGGTATAGGACATGACAACACTATGAATGGTCCTATATCAACTTGTATAGGACTTAACAACCTCATATACACAGCTAAAAGACCTTTGAATGGTCCTATATCAAGTGATATAGGACCTTAAAAAATCATATACTAATGTTATAAGACATTGAATGGTCCTATATCAACTGGTATAGGACATGACAACACTATGAATGGTCCTATAGCAACTGGTATATGACATGATATCACTAAACAATTTACCACATAACATCGTCAACGTGCTTTATACCTGATCACTTCTCAAATTTTTGATAATATCCTTGAAATTGGCAATTGTCTTTGACACTTCCCACTTCATGAACCTTGGAAGCAAGTCTCTTGTTGCATTGAACACATTCGTGTGCTCGTTAAACCATTACTACATTTACAAAATAAAGACAAATATGATCATTCATATATAATTTTACTGATAGTAAATAATAGTCACTAAAATAAAATTAGAGATTTTATTTTAAAATGATATTACCGGTAAGATTGATACACTGCCAACAACGAGGATCGGTGATTTATATTTCTCATTTAGAGACTGAATCAAGTTTTCTACAATCGCTGTTGACCAATCATAACTCTTCATCCTTTCCAAATCATCCACGTAATATAAAAATCCAGGAGACATCACCCTCTCCCTTTGAAGCAAAGAATACAGAACCCAATGCTATGAGATTTAGCAATCTCACCACGTCTCCAATATCAACCTCTCTATCACTAGTGACTAGCCTTCTCAAGTTGTTCTTCACCTTTTTCATTGTTATTTCATTGGCTTTACAGTTGGGGAAAAGCCTCTCAACTATTCCAAGTGAGTGCCTATCCCGTTTCTTCTTCATATCAATCAATACACTTCCAGAAACAACCCCGAATATAGTTGATACATCACTTGCACTCAACGCAACCAAAACTTTACCCAGCAAAAATTTCTTTTCTTTTGGCTTGTAGCATCTGATCAAATCTTCGATTGTTGAGTCCATTTTCCTTAAGTTCACATCTCTGTTTGAGTTTATAGCATTAAATAGGTTGAAGAAAGGTGATATCTTCAACCTGTCCAGATTAGTTTCCCTTAAATCAACCTCTGACAGGATAGATGATATATAATGGAGGTTTGATCTGAAATAAGGGATCCAGGTCAGTCCCTTTGCACTTTTGGTGGTACCTTTTGCTTTGGTTTTTTTTGCTTCTGTTGATTTCTTTGGTGAGTAACGTACTATTCTCTTATATTGAGACAGTGTAACATCAGCTGATCTTATTGGTTCATCTTCACTCGATTTTCCTGTCTGCATACGTGTTATTCTCTTATCTGAAGACATTGTATTTTTCCACCTTTTCATACAAAAACAAAAATAAAACATAAGCCACAAACAAGGATAATTCATATAAACATGATTTTATATAATTTAGTGCAAACTAGTACATCCCCTTTATAAAATCATAGGCAAAACAAGTGGACATACAATGAAATGTATAATAGAGCAGGTCCTATATCACTTGCTATAGGACCATTAAAAGGTCTTAAAGCTTTGTATATGATGTTGCCAAATCCTATAGCACTTGTTATACGACCATTTAAAGTTCTTTTAGCTGTGTATTTGATGTTGCCAGGTCCTATACCAGTTGCTATAGGACCATTCAAAGGGCTTATATCTGTGTATTTGATGTTGCCAGGTCCTATACCAGTTGATATAGGACCAATTAAAGGCCTTATATCTGTGTATATGATGTTGCCAGGTCCCATACCATTTGCCACATTGTTATTCACAAAAAACAATAAATCAAGTGTCTCGAAACAAAATTTTTCACACAATGACAGGTCCTATACCACTGTCTATAAGACCTGATAAAGTCCCTTTCTCACAATTAATGAACAAGGTCAAAATTCAATTTAGGTTTGAATGGGTAATGAAATAATTTTTTTATTCCAAAAATTGTTAAAAAAAATTTATAACCTAATTCAGCAACAACATCTTCTAACAATTGATGAACACGATCAAAAACGAATTTCAATTAAAAAAAAAAAGTTAAAACATACCTTACAAAATCGGAATTATGCAAATCTAGAACGGAGGTTATCAGAGTCGAGCTTCAATCTCTTCGCCGATGACTTCACTCGCGTGGAATTATGTTCGATTTTGGCCGGAATTGATGTTTGGATTACGATTTGATTACGGGAAATCACGGAGAGATTTTAGGGAATTAACATCCGTTCCCTCTGTTAGCTCCGTTCCCTCTGTTGTTGGGCCTTTGGGTTTATTTGAAATTTTAATTTCAAATGGGTTAAAATGGGTTATTGGTTTGGAAGGTGGGCCTTTGGGTCCTTAGCTCAAAAAAAATTTGTGTTGACAGCAACCTCTACTCTATTAATGAGTTTTACCCAATTCATCGTTTGACCCAGGTCAGGTCAAGTTCATTACTGCATAAAGCACCAAATATAGATCATTTATATGAGCCCTCAATCTTATTGTGTGCTTTTGCTAACTCTAATCGCTTGGCTTTACAAAGAAAATAAGCTAACTAACAGCTTTAAGAATGCATTTATGGCGCATCTGGTAGGGAAACTTAGCGTGTGTTTCTGCTCACTCTTATCGCGTGTTTTTGCTCACTCTTTTCGCGTGTTTATACAAAGTAAAGATTCTAAACAACAAATGTGAAAATGCATGATATTGCATGATATTGCATACTTGGCAAGAAAACTTATTGTGTGTTTCTGCTCACTCTTAATGTACATCTTTTACGTGTAACCGCTTAATCAAGTATGTTTTCCTGCCACGAGATTTTAATGTGTAGCATGTGGAAATTCCTCTTCCTTTCAACTATTATGAAGAGAGTTGTGACAAAGATGTTAATCCGGCCTTTGCATCCGATCATGAAACATGAGAATATGATATTCGTAGCCATCCGAACAAGACTTTTCATAGATCTCTGTTCTTAGATCTTTCACTTTTCCATATATGGTTTCTAAAAGGCCGGCGGACTGACATGACACTATGTCAGGAAAGGAATTTCAATCTTTCATCGATCACCATTCATATCTGACTAGCTTCAAGTCAATATGCATGGAGTTGTGGTGAAATTAGGAATCTAAAGATTGATTATCAAAAAAAATCAAAATAAAAATGTTGCTGAATGCTGATTTCACTTGATAACAAAAATTCATCACTTCCAAATATTTGATAGGAAATATTGTTGTGAATATAGCCCTCCACAAACCAAGCAAACCACAAGAATAATAATCGCACACAAACAAAGTAAAAAGAAAATCGAAAGCACAGAAAAGACAAGAGAAATTGTTTACCCAGTTCACCAATATGTTTGGCTACGTCTGGGGGCACTACCAAGCCAGCATCTTGCACTATGTATGTAAAATATGTGTTACAATGAGTTGGGGGGCGGAATACTACTTAATTATATACTAGGGCATCAAACCAAACCCTAGATTACAAAGGAAACCCAAAATTACGTCAGAAAAAAGAGTCCAGATTTACTTCCTCCCGACACATGGGCGGTCGCCCAAGTGCCCATGGGCGGTCGCCCAAGCCAAGGATTCCCCGAACCAAAGTTTCTGTACAACTGAGCGGTCGCCCTCCTTCATATGCGCGGTCGCCCACAACAAGCCTCAAATCCGACGTACCTACTGCCTTCATGGGCGGTCGCCCAACACAGCCTGGGCGGTCGCCCAAGCCAACAGAAGCTCCAGACGAAATTCTCCCCTTTTGCTCGTAACCTAACCCGGTTGGTTCTCTATCCCAACAATCTCCCACCTAGAGATCAACCATACAAATAAGCCCCGTATCCGTCTTCAACTCACCCTTGGTGTCCTCCTAGTGCTCACCTCGATCATGGTAGTGCCATCCTCCTCTCTCATTCTTCAAGCCCAATTGAAGCTTTGCACAGCTTCAACTTCTCAAGGTTCACAACCTTTGTCAACATGTCAGCTGGATTCTCCGATCCCAATATCTTCTCAAGCCACAAAATCTTCTCCTCCAAGAGATGTCTGATGTAGTGAAACCTCAGTTCAATGTGCTTCGTCCTCGAATGAAACGCCGGATTCTTTGCCAAGTGAATTGCACTCTGACTGTCACTGTAGAGAATATTACCACTTCGCGTCTTCCCAAGTTCCCCCAAGAAGTTCGCAGCCTAAACCATCTCTTTACTCGCTTCGTCATCGCCACATATTCTCGCTTCGCGGTCGGCGAGCCACGATCTTTTGTAACTTAGAAGCCCAGGAGATTGCTGTACCACCCAATGTAAACACATAACCCGTAGTACTTCTCCTCTTATCAAGATCACTTGATGCCAAGTCCGCATCAACATAACCCGCTAACACCACTTCCTTGCTTGAAAAACATAGAGCCTTACCAAATAGCATTCTTCAAATAACGTAGGATCCACTTAACCGCTTCCCAATGTTGCTTTCTGGATTGCCCATGAACCGCCGACTACTCCCACCGCATGTGCAATGTCCGGCCTTGTACACACCATTGCATACATGAGACTCCCCACGAAGCATATGGAGTTCTCTCCATCTTGTCACGCTCCTCCTTGTCCCTAGGCGAGTCTTTCTCGGATAGCTTGAAGTGCAAACCCAATGGCGTCCCTGTTGGCTTCGCCTCTTCCATACAAAACCTTGCTAAGACCTTCTCAACATATTACGCTTGTGAAAGAACCAACTTGCCCGACTCCCTATCCCGATCAATCCGCATGCCCAAGATTTTCCTTGCCTCTCCCAAATCCTTCATCTCGAACCGTTCGACAACCGAGTCTTCAACCCGTTTACCTTTCTACCGCTAGAGCCCGCTATCAACATGTCGTCCACATATAACAAAGCAAGATAATATACCCATTGTCCGTGTTCTTGAAGTAGCAACAATGATCCGCCTCACATCTCGATAAAATCAATGTCGTGCATGAATCCATCAAATTTCTGTACCACTGCCTAGGAGCTTGTTTAAGGCCATACAAGCTCTTAGTCAATCTCGCAAACTAGCTCCTCGCTACCCTTAGACAAGTAACCCTCTCGTCGTACCATGTAGATCTCTTCCTCCAAGTCCCCATGAAGAAAAGCGGTCTTCACATCCATCTCGTTCAAGCAATAAGTTGTCCGCCACTACTATCCCCGAACCATTCTGATAGTGGTCATCTTCACTACCGGAGTGAATACTTCGGTGTAGTCAATACCGTACTTTTGCTGAAACCCTTTTACAATCAGTCTTGCCTTGTAACGCTTGCTACCGTCTGCTTCCTCCTTGATCCTGTAAACCCACTTATTATGCAGTGCCTTCTTCCCCTTAGGTAGTTCAGTCAACTCCCAAGTTTTGTTGGCCTTCAATGAGTCCATCTCATCATCCATCGCAGCTTTCCACTTGTTACAAAGTGCACTACGAACAGCCTCCGCATAACATTTCGGTTCCCCATTATTTGTCAACAGCAAATAATAATTGGATGGAGTATACCTATCAGGCGATCCACGCAACCTGCTGGATCTACGCAGCGGAATATCCGGTTCCGGAGTACGTGGTTCATCTTCAGTGACCTCCTGACCATGGTCATCATGAACCGTTCTGCTCCCACCCGAGTTAGGAATATCCACCTCTACAATATCCGGTTCCGAACTAGTGTCATCAGATGCCCCCTTTCTGTCCTTGTACAAAACCTGTTCATTGAATACCACATCTCGACTACGAATAACTCTATGATTTTGGTCATCCCAAAACTTGTACCCGGAGTCATCCCCGCCATACCCAATAAATGTACACTTAATGTATTTAGCATCTAATTTAGTTCTCTCGAGCGAGAATCAACATGAGCATAAGAAACGCAGCCAAATATGCGAAGAAAGGACAGATTTACCTGCTTGCCACTCCAAACTTCCTCTGGAATTCCATTCCCCAATGGTACCGATGGTCCCCGATTGATCAAGAAAGCTGCCGTGTCAACTGCATATGCCCAGAACGTCTTCGGAAGTCCACACTTCAGTCTCATACTTCTAGCCCGCTCATTCAATGTTCTGTTCATCCTTTCGCTACCCCGTTGAGTTGTGGTGTCCGCTTTGGAGTCTTCTCCATACGAATCCCATTCGCAAAGACAATATTCCCTAAACTCACCAAGCTCATACTCCCCACCATCAGTTCGATCTTAAGCACTTAAGCTTAAGTCCCGTCTGATTCTCCACCAAGGCCCTCCACTTCTTGAACACCTCGAAAGCCTCATTTTTCCCCTTCAAGAAATAGACCCAAACCTTTCTTGTAGAATCATCAATGAAAGTCATGTAATATGACGCACCACCCAGAGATGTAACCGGAGATGGCCCCCACAAGTCCGTGTGAACCAATTCCAACTTTGCTTCCCTCAAACCCCTACCTCGTCCTCGAGAAATTATTTCTCCCTTGTTTGCCAAACATACAATCCTCGCAGATCCCCACGTTGATCGTCTTCAAACCCGGTAGTAGTCCCTTTGAACAAAGCACCTTCATCCCTGTCTCACTCATGTGACCCAATCGACAGGTGCCACAAATCCGTATCACCCTTGGGCTGCCGCCACCGCGATACTGTCCTTGGTGTTATTCGCCAAATACAAAGTCCCCTCCTTATTACCCCGAGCGATCTCACAATCCTCCTTGGTAATAACCCGGTTCTAACCCGAATGTCACCTTGTAACCTTCGTCGTCCAACCGCCCAACCGAAAGTAGGTTCTTTTTCAAACCGGAATGTGTCGACCCGTTCGGATGTAAGACCTTCCCGTCTCGATGCTCCTATTCTCGACATCCCCCTTCCCCTTGATTTCCAAAGGCTCGCCATCCGCCGGATAGACCTTCCCGAAATCACCTAAGTGTAGTTTTCCATTTCTTCCTTATGCCCGCAAGAATGGAATGATGCCCCCGAATCCAGCACCCATGATTCTAGTGCACTACTAACACTTAGAACCAGTACATCATCACCTTCGACTGCCACATTCACCTGATTGCCCTTACGATTTGGACAATCCCTCTTGAAGTGTCCCAATTCCTTACAATAATAGCGAGCACAGATCCCTTCGCAACCTTCGGTTTGTCCTTGGTCTCATCAGCTTTGCCCTTTCCACTCACTCCGTTCTCCCTAGATTCGATTCTCCCTTGTTTGCTAGTACCCGGCTTCCCCCTACTAGTAGTAGCTAAAGCCGCTCCCGAAGTACTTGATGTCCCCAACTTCTTCATGCGATTTTCCACACCTAAAAGAAAGTCTTTAACATCATCATATTTCAATTTCTTCTTACCTGCCGAAGCGTTGATTGCGATCACCGTTCCGCTCCAACTTGCCGCAAAGAAGCTAGCAACAAGCATGCATGAACCTCATCATCGAACTTGATCTCCACCGCTGTCAATGAATCTATGACATCCATAAACTCATCGATGTGCTTAGCCAAGGATCCTCCCTCTTGCATCTTGAGACTACCCATCTTACGTATCAAATCAACCTTATTTGCAGCAGACGGAGTTTCAAATCTCTCAGTAAGATAATCCAATAGCTCCTTGGTGGTTGTCGCCTTCCTGGTAGTCTTCGCGATCCACTTTGACAAAGTAGATCTAACCACCCCTAGGGCTTTCCGATCCATGAGTTCCCATTCCTCCTGACTTACATCTTCCGGTTTGACACCCTTCAGAGGCTTGTAGAGATCCTTGTTGTACAAGAGATCCTCAATCTGCATCCTCCAATATCCGTAGTCAGACCCATCGAATTTCTCAACCGCCTGTTTGTCCTTGCCCATTCTTGATTGCTTGGAACAACTCCCTTGATCTTGAAACCAAAAGCTCTGATACCAGTTGTTGTGAATATAGCCCTCCGCAAACCAAGCAAACCACAAGAATAATAATCGCACACAAACAAAGCAAAAAGAAAATCGAAAGCACAGAAAAGACAAGAGAAATTGTTTACCCAGTTCACCAATATGTTTGGCTACGTCTGGGGGCACTATCAAGCCAGCATCTTGCACTAAGTATGTAAAATATGTGTTACAATGAGTTGGGGGGCGGAATACTACTTAATTATATACTAGGGCATCAAACCAAACCCTAGATTACAAAGGAAACCCGAAATTACGTCAGAAAAAGAGTCCAGATTTACTTCCTCCCGACACATGGACGGTCGCCCAAGTGCCCATGGGCGGTCGCCCAAGCTAAGGATTCCCCGAACCAAAGTTTCTGTACAACTGAGCGGTCGCCCTCCTTCATATGCGCGGTCGCCCACAGCAGGCCTCAAATCCGACGTACCTACTGCCTTCATGGGCGGTCGCCCAACACAGCCTGGGCGGTCGCCCAAGCCAACAGAAGCTCCAGATGAAATTCTCCCCTTTTGCTCGTAACCTAACCCGGTTGGTTCTCTATCCCAACAAATATTCCCTTCGTCCCATAAAATATTACCCATTTTACTATTTTGGGCGTCCCACTTTAAAGTCTCACTTTCCTAAAAAAGAAATTTTTTAATACTTCTTTATTCATGGAACCCACTTGTCATGCTCACAACACTTTTCAAATTTACTATTTTCTCCACTCATTCTCTCTCCTCCCACTCACAACACCTACTTTAATAACATTATTCCTTATTTTCCGTTCTCAACAGTAAAGGAGTAAAGTTTTGGGGCACGGAGGGAGTATAGGAATTCGAGAGCAGTCCGGCTCAGTGGCTAAGCCACACTAGGCTAATGGTCATTCGACCTCCTTAATTTTGGAGTTGTATCATTTTCGCTTATTTAAAGTTTTTAAAAAATTCCTTCAAAAGAGAAAAAGTTTTAAAAGATAACATTTTTACCACAAAATAGTAAATTTTGCTGTTTTGACACCTTAAATATTGGAAAAAAAATACCGGTGTGCAATAATTTTGATCCCCATCTAATCTAATGAATTTAGACTTTACCACTGATTCGGCTAGCCCTTGAACTCGTCCGCTATTTTCGATCTCAACAATTTCAATTTCATCAGAAACTTCCAAATCCCAAGAATCAAAATCTCCAGAACAACCCAATTCTACCCAAAATTCATTTCCAATGTCTTCTTCATCAGAAACCCCCAAAACCCAAGAATCAAAATCTCCAGAACAATCCAATTCCCAAGAACCCGGAGACCCAATTCAAGAAACCCAACAAGAACCGGAATCAAGCTAAAATCAAGGAGGAGGAGAAGAAAAAGAGGAGGGGGAATGTGGGTTTTGCTTGTACATGAAGGCTGGCCAGTGCAAAGATGCTTTTATTGAATGGGAAAAGTGTGTTTTTGAAGCTGAGGAGAACAAGGTGGACGTTGTTGACAAATGTTATACAGTTACAACTGCTTTGAAGAAGTGTATGGAGGAACACCCTGATCACTATGGACCAATATTGAAGGCCGAGAAGGCGGCAGAGAAGGAAGCAATAGATGAGATGGAGAAATAGAAAGCTGAAGAGAAAGCAGCCATTGATGTGGAGAAAGAGCAGGAAGGAGAGGAAGCAAAGGAATCTGCAGATTTAGGCGATCAGAGAGAATCAAAGTGAGTGTTTTGATTTTTGGGATTTAAGGGAAAGTTTTGAAGATTAATTTTTTTGAGGTAATTAGCAGGAAATTGAGAAACTTATGACATATTTTGAGTCATTTTTTAATAAAGGTAGTTAACTTTATATGAATTCTGCTAATGATATTGGAGATTTAGGTTAATAGCTTTGTTGATTATGTCCTTATGGAGAGGTATGATGGTTATGAATTTTCCCATTAGTCTTGATTATGAGAAATCAATTGCTTTATGGTTGTAGAATTTGATCATAAGTTGCTTGTAGAAAGATTCCAGTTGATGTTCATAGATGTTCAAATCTATATATGTTTAATTTGAAAATTACTGATAAATTAATACCGAGTACATTAATACAACAGCTGATTCAAACACTAAGCTTATTAGGGCACTACAAGTCATAGTTGCAAATCCTTCATCTACGGCTCTTGGTCATTCTTTTTTTCTGTCCATGGCTTTTCCCCTTTCCACCCTTCCGCTTATTTCCCCTTTCCGTCTCCTCACCTCCATTATCACTAGCTATCTCACTTCCATTTCCTTTCTCATCAACGCCTTTTTTGGCTTCAACTTCAAGTTTATCGCACTCTGCCTTCTTATTTTGAAGAAACCCGAGAAGCCCTCCTAGGGCAACATCAGCTTCTTCACTTGTCATGAGTTCCTCTGCAACCTCTGCTGGTGTTACATTCACTTGGCTTATAAGCTTTTCAATCTCAGCAAACAGAGTATGATTTGTTATGTCAAGGTAGTTGGAAGCAAGAATCTTGAACCCACTAGGTGTGCAGTACGACATGTGAATATGCTTGTCCATACGGCCTGGCCTCAGCAATGCTGGGTCGAGTTTTTCTTTATAGTTAGTCGTAAATACAATAATCCTTTGGTCCCCACAACTTGACCATAGCCCATCAATGAAGTTCAGCAGTCCAGATAGTGTTAACTGCAACAGAAAAATTCTTAGTATCTTCATTTAAGGTTGTAAAAGTTGTTCTCCCCCTCGTCCCTAATTGAATGTCAAAAATTCATTTTAAGGGACACTCTGAAAACGTGTGTTTTATGTACATTTCAATGGCAAAAATTCATAAATATTCTTGTTATCCACTTTCTAAACATTTAGTTTTACGATAATAAAATGAATAGCTAAAAAAATTTGGTAAAAAATGTTTAGGGACGAAGTTTTTTCCAAAAAAAGAGATTCATTTTGGGACAAAAATTTCGTGAATTCGGACATTCATTTAGGGACAAAGGGAGTAAAAAACTTAAGAGAAAATGTAATAAGCTGACCTGGCTATCACCCTGGTTGTATCCTCCAGCTTGTCGATTTTCCAAGTCAACGCTGCAGTCAATATCCTCGATCACAAGAATTGAACGGTTAGCAGTAGAGACTAGTAGATTTCGAAGATCTGAATTGCTTTGCAAACTTGTGAGCTCCATGTCATAAATGTTGAACTTTAGGTAGTTAGCCATGGCTGCAATTAGGCTCGACTTACCAGTACCAGGCGGACCATACAACAAATACCCGCGTTTCCATGCCTTCCCAATTCTTCTGTAATAATCTCTTCTCTTGACAAATCTGTCCAGGTCATCTATAAGTTCCTGCTTGAGAGTTGGATCCATTGCCAATGTTTCAAAAGTCGATGGGTGCTCAAAGTTGACCGACCCAAAAGGCCCCTCGTATTCATAAGAGCCATTAAAAGCTCCAAGTGAATATAGCTTCAAAGATTTGCTCTCTTCCTTGATGGCCTTTGACCTTTCCATAACATAAGGTAGATAAGAACTCAACACCTTTTCCTTATACCTTATGTCAAAACTTAGCTCAAACGATTTTCGCTCCACTTTTTCAAAAGTGAAAGATCCTTCATAATCCGTGCTTGACTTATCAGTTTGAATACAAATCATCTCCCACACGAGCTGCATTCCTTCATACGTGTCAACTATCTTCTCATCTTTGTTAATGGTGATTGAGAAGTTCTTATCTCTCGGAGCTTTTGAAACCTTAAGCCGATGAACTGAGGGAGTGATTCTGGTGCGCAAGTACAACTGTGCAGCCTCGAAAACTTGGTTGGTGGAAAGTCCGGTGCTTTCGTCAATGATCATAGTCATTTGGTTAGAGACATTTCCGATTATGCCCCTGAGTTTTTCTTGGATTCGTTTCGGGAGGAGCTGGTTAGTTGTGTTCTGGAGTTCAGTGACAACTGATCTGATCAACATTGTTAATGCTGAAAATGTGGTGTATGCTGATAAAACTTGTGTGGTTGAAGGCATGTTTTTGACAGTAAACATTTTTGAAGATTTGATGGAAAAGAAGAAGAATAGTATTGGGTTTGTTTGTTTGTTTGTTTGGATGGTTTGTGATAATTGTTCAATAGATGGTTTGATTTTATAGAGAGTTTGAACTTGTATTAGAAGCATTGTGAAACTGCTGCTTCTGCTGGAAGTTTAGCTGGTTGGGGTCAAAAATTCTCCAGCAATTTTTCTCCAACTAGTGTATCAATATTTAAAACTTCACGACTTTTCTCTGATTGTGACTTTTGAAAAGTATTTTTCAAAATGAAACCGTTGAAAAAGTATTACACAAAGTAACCAAGTTTTATGCTTCCTAAAAAAAAAAATTAGATTTGCTATTGCTAAAAGCAAATTTTAATTTTCTCGATGGTATTTTTTTGGAAAAAAATATATTTTGAAGGATAAATTATTTAATTTAAATTTGATATCAGCAATAACAAATTTAATTTAATGTTAGAGTTATCACTTGATCTAAAAGCTTAATGTGTTAGATCGTGACTCAACAGTGTATAACACGCTTTTACACTCCCCTCACTTGTAACCCGGTCACACACATGAAGAGATTACAAATATATCACATTATCGAGCATGCCAAATTTCAAACATGCCACATTTTTTGGCATGTCAACATAATGCAATTTTTGTAGATATAAATTCAGGTAATACTGCAAGCGAACGAAATCGAAATCAGGACCTTGCGCTCTGATATCATGTTATAGTTACTACTTGATCTAAATGCTTAACCGGTTAGATCTTGGTATTCTGCCTGCTGAACTGGGTAGAGGAATACGTGAGAAGATTCCTTCGGTCCGTTTCCGTGACTATGTGGTTCACATGATCGATGCTGAAAGTACATCCCTCGTCACACCCTACTTCTCTCAGGTACTCCTTACCCTATATCACATTATATGAATTGTGACAATTTTTCTCTGCAACACCGAAATATTCTTGTTGCACTAATCCTGGGCAGGGAACCGAAGTACTTTCATGAAGCCAGAAGGACGAAGGATGGAAACAGTCAATGCACGAAGAAATCAAAGCCTTGGAGGATAATGACACATGAACTTTGGAGCCTCTACCACCAGGAAAAAGGGCATTGGGTAATCAATGGGTTTATAGCATCTGTTGGGTATGCATACTTTAACCCTCCTAGCTTTAGCTTTAATTTGATTGATACCATAACCTCATCTCTATTTTCTGGACTTTAGGCACATATGTAATGAAGCTTAGACTTCAATTTTTTTTTGTATAAGCCCATTTTATAGAATAGGTTTATTTAGGCTTGAGGACTGGCACAAGACTCATTGGACATGAGGTTTCAATCCAAAAAGTTTCAGACCGCACGTATGAAACCGCACCAGCAAACCGCTATGTGGAATTCTTACCTTGAAACCGCACTTTGAAGACCACAGTGAAACCTCGTTGGTGAAACTGCACTGCTTAAAACCGCAACCTCGTTGGTGAAACTGCAGTGCTTAAAATCGCATCCTCACCAAACCGCATCCAATGATTGATAAATTTGAAGTTCGACTACTTATGACTGTTGAAATCCACGTCAGCAATATAAAAAGTCAACCACAAAATCTTGTCACGTGACTAACTGTCAGACTAGATCTGCAAGGATTCCAAAAAGGTGATAGATATCCTTCATTCTTTAAATACAGCTGAGGTCTGATCAGCCTTATCTGCATCTTCTGAACAAAGGGACAAAAGTGGACACGTGGACCAATCAGACCGCACCAGTACAGTACTTGCACAGCTGTATCATAACGGCTACTTTCTTGGTGCTTGGGTATAAATACCCCCATTCTTCAACATTTGAAGATTGCTTGAGAAATTGATTTTACAGTGAGTTCATAGAAGATTGAAGTTATTTTCAGAAATATTCAACCCTTTGAATCTTCATCTTCTTCCTTCAAGAAAAATATCTCCAGCCCAGAAATCAACCCTTTAACATCAAGATTTCTTGAGTTCTATATCATTCAGATTCAAAGAGCCTTGATTCTTGTTTATCACACACACACCTCACTAGATTAATCACATAGATTAATTCATTTGAGATACACTGGTTATAGTCTAGGATTTGATCTTCATAGAATAGATTTTAAATCTGAGTTTGATTCTTGTACTTTGTAATCTCTCTCATACTCTAATATAAAATCTAGCATTAGAAAATTCAAGACTAACCATATTGGTAGTGGATGTAAATCATTTATGATTGAACCACTCCAAATATTGTGTTCTTATATTTCTGCATTTTTACTTACTATTCATCGCTGATTATTTTGTCATTTTCTGTTTGATCTTCATATAGGTTATCAATTGTTGTGAATTGTGTTTCTAGTTAATCTTGTCAAAACATCATTTTACTGTTTGTGAAAACCGCACACAAAATCGCACCTCTAAATCGCACTATAATACATAAGAAATTTCGCTGTGCATTTTGCAATCCTACTTGCGGTTTTGATACACTGCAAGAGGTTTTGTAAGCAAGATGTTTAATTTTCAAAAAGAGGGCGAAAAATTTAAAACAGCTATTCACCCCCCCCCTCTAGCTGTTTTTCACCCTTGTTGCCGCCTTTGGGACCAACAAGTGGTATCAGAGCAAAATACATTTATAAAACTTTTGTTTTTCAAGCTTAACAGCTTGTATGCCGATTCGTTATGGCAAACTCAAAAACCATGACAACGGTTAACTACTCACAAATTCCTATTCTGGATGAAGACCACTTTGACATCTGGAAGGTCCGAATGTTAATCCATTTGGAAATCAATGATGAAATGCTGGTGGAGTGCGTGACAAATGGCCCCTTTGTTCCTATGAAGGTCAACACCAATCCAATCACCAGTGCTGAAACTCTAGAGGTCAAAAACTAAAAGCTGAGTGGACTGATGAGAAAAAACGCTTAGTTGCTTTGGACAGCAAAGCAAGATTCATCATTTCCGGAACCTTGCCCGTTTCAATTCTTCAAAAAGTCATGTACAGTAAAACCACAAAGCAGATGTGGGATGCCATTGAGAGATACCTTGAAGGAGATGATCTTTGCAAGGAAAACAAGAGATACGCTGTTGAAATATCCTACAACAACTTCAACAGAAAATCAAACGAAACCTTGCGCCAAACTTATGATCGCTACATTGAGGTAGTTAATGCTTGTAGATCTCTTGGCAAAGTTTTAACTGATAAAGAAGTCAATATGACTTTCCTAGCTGCTTTGGGTTCGAGATGAGTTAATAAAGCCACATCTTTTGAGTACTCTAAAGATTTAAATACTTGGACGTTAAGTAACTTGTATACAAATCTTAATGTCCATGAGCTTAAATTAGATCATATTGAATAAGTTGAAGGAAAAGGAAAATCACTCTCTATGTCAGTAGTGGAACATGTTGATAAACCATCTACTTCAAATCAAACCTCAGATCCTTCCATCTCAACCTCATCACTCATCAATATGGATGATGATGAATTTGACATGTTTGTAAAAAGATTTCAAAAATTTCGAAAATCTTCAAAACCATTTTCTAAATCATTTTCAAAAGGTAAAACTCCAGCAACTTTTTCCAAGGCTGCTGATACAAAAAAGAAGAGTGATCTAGTTTGCTACAATTGTAGAAAACCTGGTCACTTTGCATCTGAGTGTCCACAGCCTAGATTTGAATACATGAAAAAGAAAACCTCCCCTGCAAAATTTTCTCATCGCAAGGGAATGGTTGCTAAAGAAGAAGAGAACTCAAAAGAGTTAGCAACTTGGATTGAACAGATTCTGATGAATAATGCGAGGATGAAATCGAAGAGGTTAATCTCTGCCTTGTTGCAGACACTTCTGATGATTCAGATACTGAGTCAGTCCAGTCGCTTGATATAGAAGAGGAAGAGGTTATTCCTAAGAAAACCTCATATAGGGTTACTAGTGTGGATGATGACGTGAAACTCACCCCTAGTATTAAAATTGGGAATAGTTCTTACTCTCGTCCCATTTTTCCCCTAAAAATGAAACACCTTCAAAAACTATTCCAACTAAGAAAATTTTGAAAAAGGTGATGGAAGAGGTTTCTCCCATGGAATATGAAAGGATGTTCAAAGAAGCTAAAGTGATGATACTTAAATTTCAAAATGTTAAGAAAGCTTTGTCTTTAGCAAATGATGAACTTACACAGCTTAAGACGAAGAAAACTATGCTGAGGTCTGAAATTTCAATTCTTAAAGACCAAGTAAGAACTATGTCTCCTCTTACTGATAAAAATCTCATTCTGGAAACTAAGGTAATTGTAGGTGTTAGTGCCCTAGGCCTATAGAGATAGACTTATTTGTAATGTCATTATTCATTTATATGAGAGATTGTTATTTTGATTATTATATATGTTTACATGTTTATTGTAATAATCGTGTCCCTAATACTTATGAAGCACTAGTATGAAGTTTAATGAATCACTACTAGAATAAACTTATTTGGAGACGAGTAATTGGAGACCAAGACGTTGGACGCAATTTAGAGACCACCAAATTAAATATTGTAACCAGCAAATGGTTGCCAATTATGTATCAGATTTCAAAAAAGATTGGAGACGATAAAGTGGTCTCTATATTATTAACGCAACCACCCAATTAAATTGAGACCAAATTAGGTCGCCACAGAAAATGGGGGAAAATGAAAAAACTTAGCGGGAACCGAAATAATTGCGACCACCAAATTAGGTCGTTTCCAATTTTTTATTGCTACCATTGAATGGTGTCCAATGCTTAGATATAAATACTTCAAATGTAAACCTAATTTCTCCCCCTTTCTCAAATTTACACCGTTCCACTCTTTCTAGGTCGACGGACGCTAACTATCTCCGGCCTACGCTACTATTCCGGCCAACCGCCGTGGCCTTGGTCCGTGGATTGTCCAAGCCGGTGGTGCGGTTCAGGCTGTTCGCCTCAGGTGAGTAGTCCGCCGTTCCTTCTCTTTCTTTATCTCTCTTTCTCCTACATTCAATTTTATTCTGCTGAATCACAACAACTGAGGCCGCTCTAGAATCTCTGCCCTGTTTTAACACAACAACTGAGGCCGCTCTAGAATTTGCCTTGTGCCTCACCTTGCACGGCCGCTCCTATCTTCTGCCACAAGCGCCTGGTTGTTGACCTGTATCAGTACGCTTAACTCATAACATGCATGAATTTTTATTTTACTTCAAATTGGTTGTTGCTGAAATTCGTGATGTGGGTTAGCTTAATTCTCTTTTTAATTTGGGAATTTTTGATGTGGAGTAGCTTAATTTCCATGAAATTCTATTGGTTTTGAAATCGATGCAGCCACTTATTCACAAACATGAATGGGGTTTTATCTGTCTAATTGGTTTCTTGTTGAATTCGACAAGTGGGTAGCTAAAAGTTTAACTCGTTTAGAAATCAATGACAGACACTTATTTACAGTCACAGGTAAAATCACGAAAACAAACCAAACATTTGTATGCTAGATGAAGTCTTTTTATGTGATAAGACCTAAAATTTTCGTAAATGGAATTGATGAACATCTGAAATTACAACCTTTCTTCCCACCATGGTGGTGAGGTGCAAAGGTCCCGTAACTCATCTCTCATCTGCATAATCTGGCTTATTGTTATTGATTGCGGAAACTTCCATGGTTTCGGCTTTCTGATAGTTTTCACTGTTCCTGTCATAACAGATTTATATCCATGCTAATGTCAAACAGTTTTGATTTGTAAATCGAGTTGTCAGTTTGTCAGATGGGGTGAACTTGGCAATACAGGTAATAGGAACTGAACAAACATGAAGAAGAAGAAGAAGATTAGTTATAAACTCACGGTTTCTCTTCACTGGCAATGATCCAGCACATCCCATTTTCTCGTTTTCGCTTCTCTGTAACAATAAAATAGTCTACGCTCTATAACGGTTGAACAATCGGGAGCTTAGCTTAGTGAAATTTACGTGTTTGAAAGTGGGGATTTCAGGGAAATAGCTGAAGTTATTTGAGAACTTGTTTGCTCTGTTGTGGAAGTCATAACAATATGCAATGACACAGGAAGAGGGAAGGGAAACACTTATCACCATTTTTAAGTTAGATGCTTAAATTTTCTCAATTATTGATTATATAAAGCATGTAGATAAATATGATATTTGCAATTCATACAATTGTGTATTTTGAGATGGGATAGAAGCCTAACCTCATTTCTAAAGCCTAAATAATAAGATTTATAGATAACAAAATTTAGTAGTAACATAAATGGTGTTGTTGGTGAATGTAGGTGTTATTAATGGTGGGGGAAGATCGTAGTTGGATGGATAATCGAAAGGTTGTTGGAATGAGAGGATGCACAGAAGAATTTACAAGAGGTGTGAAGTATTTTGTAGAATTTGCTAGATCACATCCTGAATGTATACGTGATGGAATGCTTCGATGTCCATGTAGTAGTTGTTGCAATCTCAAAGTCCAAACAGATGGTCATATTAAGTTGCACCTTATGAAATTCGGGTTTGTTGGTAACTATAAGAGGTGGATATTGCATGGTGAACCAAAGATTGCCTTTAGAGATGTTCAAAGGCATCCATCCGTAGCTACGAATTCCATAAATGTAACTGAGGCAATAGCTAATGATGAAGAACAATATATGGGTATGGATGATATGGTTAGAGATGTGGCTGGTCCATCAATTGATTTCACATTGAATTCTGTTGAGGAACCAAATCACGCAACTAAATCATTTTTGAAAATGATGGATTCCGAAAATGAGAAGGTTTATCCCGGTGCAGAGCCTTCTGTGTTGGAGTCTGTAGCTGAGCTTCTTAATATCAAGGCTGATTCAAACATGAGCCAACATATTTACAATCGAATCTTATCATGGTATAATCGGTCGCTGCCTAAAGAGAATAAAATGGTATCAAATTTTTATGAGACAAAGAAGTTGGTGGGGCATATCGGTCTTGGTTATGAGAAAATTGATTGTTGTAGGAATCAATGCATGCTTTTCTATAAAGAAGATGAGGAGTTGCAATCATGTTTAACATGTGGACTTAGCAGGTATAAATCTCCACGGCGTGGTAGTGCGAAACATAAGAGAAATGTACCTTATAAGCAATTACGCTATATGCCACTAATTCCTAGGTTGCAATGCCTTTATTCTTCAAAAGATAGTTCTGAAGCTATGCATTGGCACAAGGAGAGTCCGCGTGAAGAGGGTGTTATGACTCATCCATCAGATGGGGAAGCATGGAAAAATTTGACGCCACGTATCCTGACTTTGCAGCGGATGCTAGAAATATAAGATTGGGGATATGTTCAGATGGTTTTACTCCTTTTTGGCCGGCGGCTAAATCTTATTCATGTTGGCCAGTTATTGTGACCGTTTACAATCTGCCCCTTTGGTTGTGTATGACTGATCCTTATATGTATTTGAGTTTATTCATTCCTGGTCCATTTAGCCCAGGTAAAAATATTGATGTTTATCTTCGACCATTGATTGATGAGCTAAAATTGCTATGGAATTTTGGTGTGGAGACGTGGGATGCAAATAAGTCACAAAACTTTAATATGAGGGCTGCAGTTATGTGGACAATTAACGACTTTCCAGCATACGGTATGATGTCTGGTTGGAGCACTCATGGAAGATTGGCTTGTCCATATTGTATGGAGGATACAGGTGCCTTCATACTTGATAATTTTAAGAAGCAATGTTGGTTTGATTGTCATAGACGCTTTCTTCTGGTTGACCATCCGTTCCGGAAACAAAAGAATGCCTTCACAAAAAATAAGGTGGAAAATAGGCAGGCCCCTCCCCGTCTTAATGGTGAAGAAGTTTTTCAGCGGGTTTCAAAGTTGCATGATATCAGGTGGGGTAGGAAATTCTCGAAAGAAAGAATAGAAGGTTTTGGTGACACTCACAATTGGACAAAAAAGAGTATATTTTGGGAATTGCCTTATTGGAAGACAAACTTGCTACGACATAATCTTGATGTCATGCACATTGAAAAGAATGTGTTTGATAATATATTTAACACGATTATGGATTTCAAGACAACAAAGGACACTCCTAATGGTCGCCTTGATCTTGAGGTAATATGCAAGCGTGATAATCTTAATTTGAAATATGTTAATGGGAAACCTCTAAAGCCTGTTGCACCGTTTGTGATTTCAAAAGATAACAAAATCCGTGTCCTTCAGTGGTTGAAAGATTTAAATCTTCCCGATGGTTATGCGTCAAATATTGGTAAATGTGTGAATGTAGAAGAAGGGACAGTATTTGGGTTGAAGAGTCACGATTGCCACGTGTTGTTGGATAGGTTACTTCCAATTGCCTTAAGGGACTTGTTGGCTAATGATATATGGGTTGCTTTGACTGATTTGAGTGAATTCTTTAGAGCCTTGACTTCGAGCACTTTACGAGTTGAAGATATGAAAAAGCTTGAAAATAGCATTGTGATTACATTGTGCAAGATCGAAAAGATTTTTCTGCCATCTTTTTTTGATTCAATGGAACATTTACCAATTCATTTAGCATATGAGGCTAGAGTTGGTGGACCTGTTCAATATAGATGGATGTACCCATTTGAAAGGTTTTTGGGTAGACTGAAGAAGAAGATGAGCAATAGAGCAAGGGTTGAGGCTTCTATATCTGAAGCAGTTATCATTGATGAAATAGTGTCATTTGTCTCAGCTTACTGTCATCCAGATATTGAAACAAGGTTTACAAGAGTTGGTCGTAACTTTGATGGTGGACACACTAACCTGCATTTAAAAATATCTGTGTTTTCTTTGCCGGGTCGATTTCTTGGGAACCGTGTTCGCAAGCGCATGCTTACTAGAGAAGAGTGGGATGCGGCCAAGCTCTATGTGCTCCTTAACTGCCCTGAGGTTGAGGAATATTTGGAGTAAGTTATTCTCTTGTATTTGTTGCTAAATTACTCCCTTCGTCCCATTCAAAAAGACATAAATTTCCATTTTGGGTGTCCCATTTGAAAAGGCACACTATCAAAATGGAAATATGTTAATACTTCTTTATCTATGGGACGAAGGGAGTATTTCTCTCTTGATACTTTTAATAACTGAATTTTAATATGTATCATAATACAGCATGTTTGAAGAACAAGCTGGAGATATGCCGCCCGAATTGATTGCAATTAGAACAGACAAGGAATTTCCATTATGGCTAAAAAACTATGTAAATATCATTATTTCTAATTTAGTTTCCTTATGCTGATTCACAATTCAGTTATTTAATATACTTAATGTATTTTTATCTAGATTTTGGAACACCCTGAAGATACGAAAGCTGCATCATTAAAGTTTTTAGCCATGGGTCCAAATTTCGAGGTTAATGTATACAAGGGTTATTTTGTGAATGGTTATGTCTTTCACACCGATGAGTATGGCCAAACCAAATCAACATGGAATAGTGGCATCAATTTGAAAGGGAATATGGAGTATTATGGCATTTTAAAAGAAGTTTTAGAGTTGACATATCCACGAGGAAACTCTGTTGTCCTACTCAATTGTGAATGGCGTGATTCTCGGAGAGGCATAGTCAAGGATGATACTTTTGACCTTGTCGATATTAAGCACTCTTCAAGGCATGATGGTGATGATGTTTTCATTCTAGCGTCACAAGCTCAACAAGTTTATATGACATCCTACCCTCATCGACGAAGAGGGAGTAACGGATGGTGGGCTGTTTGGAAAACTAAGGCGAGAAGCACGTTTAATATACCATATGAGGTAACAATTGATTCGTCCTTGGATGATTGTTATCAAGAGGAAGAAATGCCTGCTACTCAGAATGTGTCATTAGATGAACATGCACACGATGATTCATTTTGGGTTGAAAACCCTCCTCGAGAAGCAGAGGAAGTATTGCAATTTGATGAACAAAATGAGGAGCAAGAAGATGGTGAAGATGACTTTGAAGTGGGGTCTGATGATGAAGAAGAATGTGAAGAAGAGGAGCTTGAGTTTTGCGTTGAAGATGAAAATGATAGTTAAAGGGATGTAAATTCACCCCTCTATAGTTTGTCGTGTCATTAATTAATTTGCATTTATGTATTTCACTTAATACTGCTTATTTCATCTTATCAAAAATATTGCTTATTTTATTTTGTAATATATATTTGCATGTATGTCATTTAGATATGCCATTTATTAATTTGCATTTTTTGAACTTCACTTAACAATGCTTATTTCGTTTTATATATATTTGGCATGTATGTCATCTAGAAATGTCTAGCGGCTCCGAAGGTAGACGTGCAGATTCAGGGCAGAGTACACAAGGAGGTAATGGTAGGGGTGCAGATTCTCACTATAGTGCAGATGGAGATGCTGGTGGAGGAGAAGATTCAGTTTATAGTGGTGGTAGAGGTGCTGGTAGAGGTGGTAGTAGAGGTGGGGGTAGAGGTACAGGAAGACAACGAAATGGGAAACTTTGGAGAGTGAAAGATTGTCAAACTGCTATCACAAGTACACCATCGCAGTTCCTTGAGGAGGATGTTACTGGGAATAGATGTCAGGAAGAGAATAGCTCCCTTCCTCCTGTGTCACCCACTGCCTCTGATGCCTCTGAATTGGTATACTTGGAACCTGAGATTCATTCAGATGGGAGGTATATTCTTAAAATGTGTAATAACTACGGGTAAGTCTATTAGTTTCTTGTTGCATTCATTTTATGGGAGGTATAAATATATGTTGGTGTATTTATTTAACACTATAAACTCGATTTTGAGCGTACCTTTGTGCTTTCTCTGCTAGCCATTTTGGTCACATAAATTCTTTACCTATTGGAATTGGTTGAAGAATCAGAGTTCATATTTGCCAGCAGATAGTTCTGATTCTTGCATGAACTGGAATATAAGTTCACAGTTCTTCATTTCTCCAAGATTAAGCACTTACTTTAATACTATCTGCATCACACATAAAAGATGATCTCCATGAATTTTTTCTCGATTAAAAGAAACAAATCACAGATTCTGGACAGATTAATTCTAATTAAGTATATGAGACCAATTAGAAGTCTAGGTTTGTTGTTCGTATATGGTTATCTTGGGAACCTGTTTGCATAAATATAAAGATATTTCCGTTTTATTTATGATTGATATTTGCCTTTTATTATTGACAGACGCAATATAAAGATATTGTCCGAGAAAGAGCAATTTCTGAGGGTCTCATTGACCCAAATGAAGCTTCCAACACTCGTGTTCCATTTGAGGGCAAAGATTGGGAAGATGCTATTGTCGTCTCTCTCAAGGAAAGCAAGTCGAAGGGGAATACAATATTTGGCTTTGGGAAGGGTGGAAGACCCTGCTTAATCTACCAACCAGCCGCACCCATGCATCCTCACTTTGCAATTCGACTTCAATACTTTCAATTAGTTCCAAGTCCATAAAGGAACAACAATTAGAGACACAGGTTAATGGTCTAAAGGAAATGATGAAGCAAATGATGGAGCAGCAACAGAAGGATAGAGAGAGACATGAGCAAAACCAATGTCTCATGCAACAATTGATTAACCAGCTGCGCAAAGGGCCCCTCGAGCTCGCAATGAAGCAACAAAATCAATGGCCTCCTGGTATTTTTCTTGTCTACTTTAATTGGATCATTGTGTTTGGTATTATTGATACTTAGTTTTGAAAATTATTAATCTGCCATCATTGGTTGCAAGTGAAAAAGGGCTCTAATGGGAGCCATGGAGTCTGACTAAAGAAAAGTTTTTGCAAATATCATGAAGTAGCTAAAGGACTTATCTTCAGCTTGATGCATGGTTTTTTGGGTTTGAGTGTATATTTTTAGTCGTGTTTTTTGGCGGGGTGAGGCTGTATTTGACTATATAAGAAGCTAAAGAACTGGTACTGGTTTGTTTAACTGTATGTAAACAACTACAAGAAAACTTATGTATTCCGCTAAAGAAGTGGTATAGGTATTGGTATTGGTATGTTGTAGGCAGATCATGGGCGTAAGCCAGGTAGGTAGAGGCATTTCGTGATGTTCATTGGGAAGGGTCATTGAAGTGTTAGAAGGCCAATTACATCAGAACATGAAAAAACTAATTCAATAGGGCTTGATAATTAGAGAGTATTAGCTGTTATGCCATGCCAGAATTTTGAACTCTAGAATTGATGCTGAATGATGTTCATTTAGAACAATCAGGTCAGTGATATGCACTTAGACGACATGCTAGACTTATCGCATGGTGCCTAGAATTTTGCCGAAAATGATTTCCTTACAGAAGGTGGTTTGAATGAATACAGAAGGGGGTTTAAATGAATAGCTCGTAAAGCCAGTTGGACTAACATAACCGTGAGCACCTTTATGTCTACAGAGTCAAGTACTAGAACTAATTTATGAGAAGTTTATGTGGGTGCATTGTGAAATCTTTCCTCTAGAGATCATATCAGCTGCTAAGAGTAACAATACTGGCTCAAGAGTTCTTAATCCTCCTCTGCCACCTGAAATTAATATTCCTTTCTTGATCAGTATATTGCAAACTGATTTATTTGATACTTGTTTGAAATAAATTATGTTGATGGATGTGTGGATTTGTACAGCTATTACATGTAAAAGGAATCTTTATTCTCTTTATTTTGTACATACTTCAGGGGTACATCCTTGGCAACCCATTGATAGATAACACCACTTCTCTTTAATCTTTATTCTCAGTGCCAACTCTTTGTGTGTGGTGGTGCTTCTTCCCTTCTTTTAACTTTATTGTGTTTGCAGGTTTAATGATGGGTGGTGCTAGTGGCTCCTTCCAGCCTCAACAACAGCAAAATCAATGGCCTTTTGGTACGTTTCCGCCCCAAATGCAACTATTGCAACTACAACAATTACAACAACCACTACAACAACCACAGAGCGGTCATAGCTCACTAGGTAGCGGTGGTGGAAATGGTGGTAGCAGTAGTGGTGGAAATGGAGGTAGCAGTAGTGGTGGAAATGGAGGTAGCAGTAATATTCCTGGTGGAAATGGAGGTGGCAGTGCTGGTGGAAATGGTTCCTTTGTTGCCGATATCGTTGGAAATAGTTCGCTTCTTGAAATGCTTATGGATCCAAATTATGGAAGAGTTGGTGGCAGTGGAAGTGCATGACTTTAGAAACATAGTTTATTTTGTAATGATCAAATTTAGTGCTTTAAGCATTTTGAGTCAAATTTTGGCTTTATAAATGCGATGAAACCTTGCATAGTATGTTTTGTTGGAATGGTTTAATGATGAAGTTATAAAATTTAGCAAAATTTTTGCTTAATTATAAGATTATTTGTTTATTTGAATATTTAATATTATTTTGTTATAAAAATTCGGATATGTTAATATATTTATATCTAAATGCATTTAAAAATAAAAATTAGACTTTAGAGATCACCAAGTGGTTGCTGCCTTAGTAAATTTGGCAACCAAGTGAGGTCGCCAATTAACTCGCAACCATGATGTGGTATCCATTTTGCAACCACGTGGCAGGTCGCCAATTATTTCGCAACCACGATGTGGTCTCCATTTCGAGACCAACAATATTTGGCAACCACATATTTTGGAGACCATCATCAGTTTTGGAGACCATTAAGTGGTCTCGAAGTGGCGACCACCGTTGTTTGGTTGCCTTTAGTGACCAGATTTTTGCAACCACAAAACTCGTCTCCATTTTCTTATTTGGCAACCATTTTAGCATGTTAGAGACTAATTTTGTTGTCTCCAAATTTGTTTATTCTAGTAGTGAATAATCATGTGATAATTATATGCATAGGGATGCACATTAAATTCATGGGTACTTGTTAGAGAACAAGGTACTGGACTTGACCCATTATGAGATTTATGTCATGGTCAAATGTCATAATTAAATCTCATATAGTTATATCATTGATATCACTACTAGAAACAGGGGTTTTACCGACGGATATTTACCGACGGACGTAGTCCGTCGGTAATACCGACGAAAAAACCCCATTTACCGACGGAAATTAATTTCCATTTACCGGGAATTTTTTTTTTTTAATTTTTGTTTTGTCCGTCGATAATGGATAAATTCCGTAAGTATTCCGTCGATATTACCGACGGTCATATGTCCGTCGGTATTACCGACGGTCGCTGTCCGTCGGTAACAAATGACTATATATAATGAAAATTTCCCCATTTTTATTACGCCTTCCTCACTTCCTAATTTCCCAAATTAACAACGAACGCCCTAGGTCTGAACAGTCGTCGCCGCCGAGCCAGAAATTCGCCGTTGCCATCTCCCTCGCCGGTAAGAACTCTTTCTCTCTCTCAATCCCTTTCTCTCTCTCACTCGATTTCTCTATCTCTCTCTCTCTCTCGCAGTCGCACACACACAGCCAAACAAACAGCCGTTCGCCGTCGCCGTCTCCCTCGCCGGTAAGCTCTCTTTCCTCTTTCAGTCCCTTATGTTGTGATTTGTTAAATTGAAATGGGTTTTCTGTTATATGGTATGAATTTCGGGAATTTGAATTAACTTGGGTATTTGATTATCAATTTCCTGGGAAATGGATCAGTTTCATTTCTTGATTGTGATTTGGACTGTGATAGGGCTTGTTTGTGGTTATTGATTCTTGGCTTTGAATTAGATTTTTTTTTTTTGAATTTTTGGTTTGTGATTGCTGTGTTATTGGAATGAGTATTACTCTGTGTGTGAAGAATGAAGGAAAGAAAGCCAGCATTTTGGAAACAAGTGCTGGTTGTCATTATCTATGCATAATAATTTGTGTGTCTGCTGTTCGATTTCCAAAAAAATAAAAATAAGTCAAGAACCAGATTGGGGTCTTTGGATCAATGAAATTGTTTATTTTTTATATTTGTTTGTTTTACTGTTAAATGCTTGCGTGTAATCTTAACGTGAGAATTCCAACACAATTCCGAAGCCTTTATCATTTATGTTCTCTCATTTCATTGTCATGCAATCTATGTTGCAATGACTCGAGGAACTAGTTATTTCAATTTGAAGCCGCAAATGTGTTTGTTATACGCGTAAGGTTTTCGTACACAAGGTCAAGACTATAGAAGTTGGGTGATACGATCATTTGCATTCTTTGTTCTTTTGATAAGTGAATTCATGCCATTGTTGATGTTGGCATTCGAGTTGTCAAGAGCTACTAATGAATTTGTTCTAATTTGATTGTTGTAACGCGAACAGGATTATGTGCCGACTGTTTTCGACAACTTTAGTGCAAATGTTCTAATTTGATACACCATCAACACTACTATCAATAATAAGTTTTAAATCAATCTAATAAAATTAATAAATAATAATAATAATAATAATAATAAATATAATAATAATAAAAAAATAAATAAAATAAAATAAATAATAATAAAAAAAAATATAATAAATAATAATAATAATAATAATAATAATAAATATAATAATAAAAAATATAATAATAAAAAATAAAAAATAAAAAATAAAAAATAAAAAATAAAAAATAAAAAATAAAAAATAAAAAATAAAAATAAAAATATACATATATGTATATGTATATAAATAAGATGAGAGCCTTTCTCACCCACAACTATCAAAATCCGTCCATCTTTGATCAAAAAAGATAGAGCAAATAAGTTCTCCACTGTTTGAGCAAAGGATTTTCTGTTTAATAAGAGTTTTTCCAGTTTCAATGTCCTCTTCTCTCTAAGGATCTTAAACATCACAACCATGTTCTTGTCAGTGTCTGTTTTCTCTTACTGGTGGTATACGGTCACAAGTAAAAACAAGGTAGCAGTATAACACCAGTGAAGAGAAAATAGAACTTTTCTCCAATTTTTTCAATCTCCACCTTCCATTTACCCAAGATCCTAATTGCAGAATCTTCCTCATGAGCATGAAAGCTGGCGGTGTTGCCCTCAATCTCATGGTTGCTTCGCAAAACATGCGAAGCAACCGTGACGTTGAGGGCAACACCGCCAGCTTTCAAGCTCATGAGGAAGATTCTGCAATCAGGATCTTGGGTAAATGGAAGGTGGAGATTGAAAAAATTGGAGGAATTTTCTGTTTTCTCTTCACTGGTGCTATATTGTTACCTTGTTTTTACTTGTGACCGTATACCACCAGTGAAGAGTAAAACAGGCACTGTCAAGAACATGGCTGTGATGTTTGAGATCCTTAGAGAGGAGGACAATGAAACTGAAAAAACCTATATTAAACAGAAAATCCTTTGCTCAAACAGTCGAGAACTTGTTTGCTCTGTCCTTCTTGGTCTAAGCTGAGATAGGGTTTTGATAGTTGTGGATGATAACGACTCTTATCTTGTTTATAAAATTAATGTTACGACGTGATGTTGTGACGGTAATGATTGTAAAATTATATATTTTACAACAAAGAATTAATATTTAAAATTATTCACAATATTAATAATTTAAAAAATATGATAGATGTGTGTGTTAATTCATTATTGTAAAATTATGCATTTTATGGTAATGAATAAAAATTAATGTTACGACGTGACGTTGTGACGGTTGAAACACAAAAGCTTAGAAACCCGTTTAAGAATCTTTAAATTATCATGTTGAGGTCAACATGTAGTCATCGATTCTTAAATTATCCGTGTGGACAGTCTTGACATGCACGATTATATGATTTGTAAATATCATTATTGTCTATTAAAATTGCTTGATTTTCGATTATAAAGCAAGTAGACAAAGTGATATTTGAAATTCATACGTGTATTTCGGGATGAGATAGAAGCCGACCCCAATTCTAAACCTAATGGACATGAATTGTCCTTTCACCCTAGAGAATGATATACTTTACAACAAAAAATTAAATATTAATAATGTTTTGTATATAATGTTTACATTTTATATCACTTATCACTGTAATATTATATCTATCTCATGATTTTCAATTTTACTTGGTTACTCTTACATGCTATGTAATATTACATCTATCTCATGATTTGGATAATAAATGCTTCCTACTATTTAAATGCAAACATAGTGTATATTGGCTGCAAACATCTTACTCCATAATCTGCTTGGACATGTAGTCATTATTTTGAATGCTTCCTACTATTTAAATTTTGTTCTACTTGATAATATTTTCTGTCTACATATATAATATACTAGTTTAGATATGTCGGGTCGAGGTGGCAATCGTTCAAAGAGAGGGAAGGTTGCGGGTTTTATCCATCGTCTTGTTTCACCAAGGACGGGAGGGAGGGGCTCTACTTCTGGTTCTGGACGGAGTGATGATGATTTGAGCTTGATCCAGTAATGATAGCTCTAGTGTTCTGTTAGTGAACCATCTGGGCGGGTTAATTTGGACGCAATTATTAATGAGGAAGGAAAAATGGAAATATCTATCTCTCCCAGTGGCCAGTAAGTATTATTTAATTGTAAATGTCATATATATAATGTTTACATTTTATTATTGTCTTTTTATTTGTATATATATTGATATATTGTTTTTCAATTAATATCTTAATAGGTTTATACATGGTGGTTGTCAAGATCCTACTAGATGGTTTGGGGATTTATTCAGTGGGTATAATTTTGAGGAATTTTATCCCACCCCAAAGTCAATATCAAAAGATGTGTACGCTATCTGGTATTGCCAGTTTCGGGTAAAATTACTTAATTCTCTTTCCTTTGTAAAGTTTGTAGACTAGTCCCCTATTTATTTAACTACTTTTACTATTTTTGTAGCACATATATTCATGCCCTGGGTTTACCGACGTTCAAATCGAGGCGGCTTTCAAGCAATTGGTTGCTAAGCGGTATGCTGGGAAAGTGTATGACATGAAAAGAAAGTGGCTAAGGGATGGTTTGCCTCCAGCTAATTTCTCCAATAGTGCGTGGGAGCAGTGGGAAGCCTATTGGAATAGTGAAAAATTTCAAAAAAATTCAGAAATTGCAAAGAAGAATAGGAACTCACAAGAGGGGCGGGGGAGTGTGCATACTGGAGGATCGATTAACTTCAGCGAGACTTGGTCCAGAATGGTAAACTTACTTCATTTATTATCCGTTTGTAAATTAAGCAATACTCTATTTGATTCATATATTGTTATTATTTGATGAAATTTTGAAGTTTTAATTTTTTTTATATGTTAAGCGTAAGAAACACGGAGATGATGAGGCTGATGCTGCTGCTGTGTTTCTGGCTACACATACTGCGGAGGCTGCTGATGGCTCAGGGCCACAATGGGTCAACCCTTATTACCAGACCCTTTATGTAAGTGTTAATAGTATTTTCTATTAGTAAATTATAAATTATTTAGTTAAAGAAATATTATTTTCTACCATAGTGTATAATGTATTTTTTTTTTCAGGAAGAGTATGATAGGCGGGCTCGTGACGAGGCTATTGCAGAAGGAAGTATGGCGCCTGAGAGCACCGAGCGGCCCGCCTTTCGTGAAAAGCTTTGGGCGGCCATTGTCCTCCGAGACAAGCAACCAAAGGGAGACCGCTTGCCAGGATTCGGAGGACATGGTGCTGGGTATTTTAACATGCCATTCTGCAGCCCTACTACGCAATACTTTTCATCTTCTTCCTCCGGCGGCAGTCAGCATGTGGATCAAGAGGCTTTTGATGATCGGGTCAACAGAGAGGTTGAGAGGCGAGTGGAGCAGATCCAGAGCCAGGTGCAGGCCCAAATGCAAACCCAGGTGGAGGCCCAGGTACAGAGCATATTGGAGCAACAGCTTGAGCAGCGCATGCAACAATACTTGGCTACCATGAATTTGCAACCACAGCCACCTAATAGCGGTAATGCTTCTGATGAGTCAGTCGGTCAATACCTTAGGCGAAGTGGCGGTGGTAGCGGTAGCGGCAGCGCTCGTGGTCGGGGTCGTGGTAGTTAAACATTCATTTTATTTGGCATGTAATAAAACAAATATATTTTGTTTCCCTTTCCCTTTCCCTTCCCTTTTCCCCAAGCGAAACAATTTCCCTTTCCCCTTTTCCCCTTTCCCTTCCCCTTTTCCCCTTTCCCCTTTTCCCCTTTTCCCCTTTCCCCTTTCCCCTTTCGCTTTAGGTTGTTTGATACAGTTTTCCTTTATTTGATGTTTAAACAAAACATTTTTCCTTTCCCCTTTTTCCCTTCCCCTTTTCCCTTTCCCATTACCCCTTATCCCTTTCCTGTTTCGCTTGATTTTGATGGTTGTTTCAAGCGAAACAAGTTGTTTGTAGGTTGTTTTTGTTTCTTTTATGTTGGGATTTGTTTAAAACAGGTTTGACAGGTTTACAGGTGGTTTGATAATAAAATAGATTTTTTTTTTTAAATCTGTTCAAATTACCGACGGAAATTTCCGTCGGTAAATATCTCAAAAAAAAATAATTAATATCGTTACCGACGGATATTTCCGTCGGTAAATAATTAAAAATAAAAAAATAAAATTCATTACCGACGGAAATTACCGCCGGTAAATCTTAAGTTTTCCGACGGATTTAACCGTCGGCAACGTTTCAGATTACCGACGAACATATCTGCCGGTAAAGCTTAAGATTTCCGACGAATAAAGCCGTCGGTAAGGGGTTTTAATATTTTATTATTTTAATATTTACCGACGGAATTCCGTCGGTACACTCCGGTAACGGCTCCGGTAAACCGGCCGGCATACATGCTTTCCGACGGACAATTTTCGGCGGAATTTTCTGTTTTCCGACCGTCTATCCGTCGGTATTACCGGCGGATAAGGTCCGTCGGTATTACCAACGAATTATTTCCGACGGAATCCGACGGACTATTTCTGTCGGTAAATGGACATTTTCGACGGATCTGGGGAATTACCGACGGAAATTTCCATCGGTAAGAGGCCTTATTCTAGTAGTGTATCCTTTGACCTGAGATTATCATCGTCTTCCACTCGATGAATATTGTGTTTGATATAGTTTAACGTTATCTTTAACCGGATAACAATAAGGGCTATTATTGGCATGATAGGATTCTTGTTGGGAAGAATGATAAGTCAAGATGGAATTTTGTCCCTCGTAAAGAGAGATGTTTGCTAGGCCACTCGTAAGTAAGATTGATGATGTACATGGCCATGTCCGAATGAATTAATGTGATTAATATCATTCGATTGATCAATTTACTTGATAACGAGAAAGGATTGAACAATATGAGTTGACGTGGACCATGACTCATGTTCAATATAACATCGTGTGACAATGGGATTGTGATATGTTCTATGTAGGAAATCGAACTTAATATTATATTATTTGGGTAGGCATGATGGCTTGCTAGAGTCCGCTCATGTCTTATGAGGATCGATGTGATTGAACTCATTGCCAACATAATATAGTCCTATGGGGTCACACGCATCGAACGAATTGTCAAAAATGAAGAATATGGAATTTTTGTACACACGGGACGACTCGTCCCCAGGCCAGAACCAACTATTCCCTTGGCCTGGGACGAGTGAATCTGAGGGAATGTCCTGAGGGACAACTGGTACCATAGGGGACGACTCGTGACCATAGGGACGACTCGTGCCCTGGGTTTGTACCAACTATTCCCCGTAAAGGGGACGAACGTATCTGAGCATTGTGGAAAGGGGACGACTCGTGCCCTGGGGGACGAGTCGTCCCGTCGCGCTGGCAGGTACGTAAATGACTTAAAATTAGGGTTTTCTAAATGGGAAAATATTTATAACATATAAATACTAACCTTTGGTTGCCCTAGCAGTCACTCTCACGTTTTTGGGTTTAGAGAAACACAAAAGGAGTGATTTTTAATTGTGAATTGAGAAATCAAAAACACCAATTCCATAATTCTTCATTAATAGGTACTTATATGTGTTCATATGTGTTGCATATCTTTGTAGATCAATGGCATCAAACCCTAATCAAACTCTGTCACTGCGATCAGTCCTTGAGAAGGACAAGTTGGAAGAGAATGGCAACAACTATGTGGATTGGATCCGCAGTTTGAGAATTGTTCTCAAACAAGAAAGGAAGTTGTACATTCTTGATGGACCCGTTCCACCCGAGCCTGCTGCTAATGCAACTCGAGCTGAAAAGGATCAACACAAGAAACATATGGATGATTCTATTGATGTTGGTTGCTTGATGCTCGCTACCATGTGTAAGGCCCTTCAGAAGGATCTTGAACACATGGATGCTTATGATTTGGGAAATCATTTGAATAAAATGTTCCAGTTGCAAGCACGACAGGAAAGGTTTGACACCATGAAGGCTCTTCATTCATGCAAGATGATTGAAGGACAACCTGTTGGGCCTCATGTGTTGAAAATGAAGGGTCACCTCGAACATCTTGAGAGGCTTGGATATCCTATCCAGTTGGGCGCTACGGATATGATATTGCATTCACTCCCTGAAAGTTATAATCAGTTTGCTATGAATTATAACATGAATGGGATGAATAAATCTCTGTCTGAATTGCATGGGATGCTTAAGAATGCAGAGAACAATATCGCCAAGAAAACCAATCAAGTGTTGATGGTGAATAAAGGAAAGGGGTTCAAGAAAACCAAGGTTAAGGCAAAAGTTGCTAAACCGGAGGCAAAGGTTGCCGTTGTTGAGAAGCCTCAACCCAAATCCCAAAAGGATGCGGTGTGCTACCATTGCAAGGAAACTGGGCATTGGAGGCGTAACTGCAAGGTTTATCGGGAAGGGCGAAGGAGAAGGGCAATGAGATTGCCATGACTTGAGTATCTATATGATAGATATTCTACTTTCTACTTCTAGTTCTTGGGTATTAGATACCGGATGTGGATCTCACATTTGTTTAAATGTGCAGGGACTAAAGAATAGAAGGTCGCTCAAAGAAGGTGAAGTAGACCTACGTGTTGAAAATGGAGCAAGAGTTGCTGCATTAGCCGTAGGGACTTATGAAGTCGCTTTACCTAGCGGACTAATATTAGTTTTAAATAATTGCTATTATGTTTCGGATTTGAGCAGAAACATTATTTCAATTTCTTGTTTAGACAATGAAGGTTATAGTTTTCTTATTAAGAATAAGAAATTTTCCATTTATTTGAATGATATGCTTTATTGTATTGCACATTCTTTTAATGGCCTTTATGTCTTAGATGTTGAAAATAATGTTGAAAATATCTATCATGTTAATAAGAAATCTAAACCAAATAATGTGAACAACACATTTAAGTGGCATTGCCGTCTTGGTCACATAAATGAGAAACGCGTCTCTAAACTCCATAAAGATGGATATTTAGACTCATATGATTATGAATCATATGATGTTTGCGAATCTTGTTTATTGGGCAAGATGACTAAAGCACCTTTTACTAAGAGTAGTGAAAGGGCTAGTGATTTGTTGGCTCTCATACATACTGATGTATGTGGACCAATGAATAGCATTGCTAGGGGAGGATTTCGGTACTTCATAACGTTCACTGATGACTTATCAAGATATGGCTATGTCTATCTGATGAAGTACAAAAGTGAAGCATTTGAGATATTTAGAATATTTCAAAATGAAGTACAAAATCAACTTGGCAAAACTATTAAAACACTTCGATCTGATCGAGGTGGTGAATATTTAAGCCAAGAATTTGACGATCATCTTAAAAGTTGTGGAATTGTTTCAGAACTTACTCCACCCGGAACACCACAATGGAATGGTGTGTCCGAGAGGAGAAATCGAACTTTATTAGATATGGTTCGATCGATGATGAGTCAAGTTAACCTTCCTATTTCCTTTTGGGGACATGCACTGGAAACAGCTGCTTTCATGCTTAATAAGGTCCTTACTAAATCGGCTCCTAAGACCCCACATGAGATGTGGCATGGAAGAAAACCTAGTTTATCTTTCATGAAGATTTGGGGATGTGAAGCTTATGTAAAGAAATTGGTTTCTGAAAATAAGCTTGCACCCAGATCCGATAAATGTATTTTCGTTGGTTATCCCAAGGAAACGAAAGGATATCAATTTTACAATCGATCCGAGAACAAAGTGTTTGTTGCTCGACATGGTGTCTTTATAGAGAGAGAGTTTCTCTCTAAAGAAACTAGTGGGAGTAAAATTGATCTTGAAGAAATTCAAGAACCCGAAAATGACAAGGAACCAATAGTAGAGACGGAACCAAATTCATGGCAAGGTTGTGGAACCGGTTCAAGATACACAAGTTCTTCGCAGATCGGATAGGATACGATCCGAACCTGAGAGATATGGATTTCTCATGACGGAAAGTAATGAAGTAGAAATCATTGAGAATGATGAACCTACTTCCTATCAAGAGGCGATGTCCACTCCTGATTCGGACAAGTAGCTAGGAGCCATGGAATCCGAGATCAAATCCATGTATGATAATCAAGTTTGGAACTTGATTTATCCACCTGAAGGTGTAAAAACCATAGGGTGCAAGTGGGTTTTCAAAAAGAAAACCGACATGGATGGGAAGGTACATACTTACAAGGCTAGGCTTGTTGCTAAGGGGTATAGGCAGATTCATGGCGTTGACTATGATGAAACCTTTTCGCCCGTAGCAATGCTTAAGTCTATTAGAATCTTAATTGCCATGGCCGCATATTATGACTATGAGATATGGAAAATGGACGTCAAAACAGCGTTTCTTAATGGAAACCTACTTGAGGATGTATACATGATACAGCCTGAAGGGTTTGTCGATCCAAAGAGTTCTAATAAAGTATGTAAGTTGCAAAGATCCATTTATGGGTTAAAGCAAGCTTCGAGGAGCTGGAATATACGTTTTGATGAATCAGTCAAAGAGTTTGGCTTCATCAAAAATGAAGATGAGCCTTGTGTATACAAGAAAATAAGTGGGAGCATAGTACTATTTCTGGTGTTATATGTCGATGACATCTTGCTCATTGGAAACAATGTTCCTGCACTTGAGACTCTCAAGTCCTGGTTAGGAAAATGTTTCTCAATGAAAGATATGGGTGAAGCGGCTTATATCCTTGGTATCAAGATCTATAGAGATAGATCAAGAAGGATGATTGGTTTATGTCAAAGTACGTATATTGACAAGGTCCTTAGAAGATTCCATATGGAAAATTCTAAGAGAGGGAACTTGACAATGGGACATGGCATTACTCTTAGCAAGACTCATTGTCCTAAGATAAATGATGAGCGAAAGAGGATGTGTGATATTCCATATGCTTCGGCAATTGGGTCTATCATGTATGCCATGTTATGTACTAGACCTGATGTCTCGTATGCTCTGAGCATGACGAGTAGATACCAGTCTGATCCTGGTGAGAACCATTGGATAGCAGTCAAGAATATCCTTAAGTACTTGAGAAGAACTAAGGATGTATTCTTGGTTTTTGGAGGAATGGAAGATGATCTGGTTGTAAAGGGTTACACAGATGCAAGCTTCCAAACCGACAAAGATGACTTTAGATCGCAGTCTGGGTTCATGTTTATGCTAAATGGAGGTGCCGTTTGTTGGAAGAGTTCCAAGCAAAGCACTGTTGCTGATTCTACAACCGAAGCCGAATACATAGCAGCATCGGATGCAGCAAAGGAGGCGGTTTGGATCAAGAAGTTCGTTAGTGACTTAGAAGTCGTTCCGAGTATCACTAACCCGATAGAGCTTTATTGTGACAATAATGGTGCTATTGCCCAAGCAAAAGAACCAAGGTCACATCAACGATCCAAACACATTTTGAGACGTTTCCACCTCATTCGAGAAATCTGTGAAAGGGAAGACGTTAAGATATGCAAGGTACCTACGGATGACAACATTGCGTACCCTCTCACCAAGCCTTTGCCACAAGCTAAACATGATGGTCATGTTAGGTCCATGGGTATAAGATAAATGAATGATTGGGCCTAGTGCAAGTGGGAGACTGTAGGTGTTAGTGCCCTAGGCCTATAGAGATAGACTTATTTGTAATGTCATTATTCATTTATATGAGATATTGTTATTTGATTATTATATATGTTTACATGTTTATTGTAATAATCGTGTCCTTAGTACTTATGAAGCACTAGTATGAAGTTTAATGGATAATCATGTGATGATTATATGCATAGGGATGCACATTAAATTCATGGATACTTGTTAGAGAACAAGGTACTGGACTTGACCCATTATGAGATTTATATCATGGTCAAATGTCATAATTAAATCTCATATAGTTATATCATTGATATCCTTTGACATGAGATTATCATCGTCTTCCACTCGATGAATATTGTATTTGATATGGTTTAACGTTATCTTTAACCGGATAACAATAAGGGCTATTATTGGCATGATAGGATTCTTGTTGGGAAGAATGATAAGTCAAGATGGAATTTTGTCCCTCGTAAAGAGAGATGTTTGCTAGGCCACTCGTACGTAAGATTGATGATGTACATGGCCATGTCTGAATGAATTAATGTGATTAATATCATTCGATTGATCAATTTACTTGATAACGAGAAAGCATTGAACAATATGAGTTGACGTGGACCATGACTCATGTTCAATATAACATCGTGTGACAATGGGATTGTGATATGTTCTATGTAGGAAATCGAACTTAATATTATATTATTTGGGTAGGCATGATGGCTTGCTAGAGTCCGCTCATGTCTTATGAGGATTGATGTGATCGAACTCATTGCCAACATAATATAGTCCTATGGGGTCACACGCATCGAACGAATTGTCAAAAATGAAGAATATGAAATTTTTGTACACAGGGGACGACTCGTCCCTAGGCCAGAACCAACTATTCCCTTGGCCTAGGACGAGTGAATCTGAGGGAATGTCTTGAGGGACGACTCATGACCATAGGGACGACTCGTGCCCTGGGTTTGTACCAACTATTCCCCGTAAAGGGGACGAACGATCTGAGCATTGTGGAAAGGGGACGACTCGTGCCCTGGGGGACGAGTCATCCCGTCGGCGCTGGTGTAAGTGCTCCAATTTGAGCTTGTTAGAATTTTCGTTAGAAAATTGACGAAAGTTATAACATTTCTAACAATTCCTAACAATCCTAACTTTTCTAACAAAGTGAGGGTAAAATGGGCATTGTTATTTAAGGTTAAACCTTAAAAAGAATCTCAAAAAGCAAAACAAAAGGAATAAAACCACAAATAGCAATGGTGGAAACACAAAGCATTTGGTTAATTTGAAATTTCAAAAGATTATTCCTCTTGTCCAAAGTGTGCATTTAATGAACGAGTGCACGAGGGTTCCTGTCCGCGCGGATGGGATTGCAATTTCGAGAGGGCTATAAATTGAGCCCTCCGGTCACAAAAATAAGGAGGAAAAAAACACATTTTGCACCGAACCTGGCGAAATATAGAGAAAACGGTGAGAATTCACTTGAATTGTCACCATTTTCTCTCAATCTTTCCCAACTCATACTCATCCACTCACTCTCATATTAAAGCCCTAAACACTCATACACTCAAGCCAAACACTCAAGAACACAAGGAAGATTGGTAAACCCTCCTCTTCCTAACCTAAATCTCATCCATGCATGCATCTTCAAACTACAAAATGTAGTTCTTTCATCTTCTTGCTTTAGATCTAAGAAGATCACCATGGAAGACCATCTCCATGGATGATCTTCTACAAAGATCAAAATTATTTTCAAGTTTTCTTACTTTCTTACCAAGAAAACTCATTTTCAAAACCCTAAAAACCATTTTCAAGCATAAAATCTCATTTTCAAAGGATAAAAATCCCCTTCCCAAGCAAATGAAATGCTTAGTCCTAATGTACCCCAAGGATGGTTTGGTATAGTTGATTCACCACTAAAATGTCTAGTGATCACTAACCAAAACCTAGGGAAATGGGGACAAGCATGGATGCAAAACCCCCTTAAAATCATATTTTCTTTCTTGAGAAGTTGCTGTCCAGTAGCAATTTTCTCAGACCTCAGTCCATGGTCTTAATTTTTGGACACAGATGAACTTGGAATTTGGTGTTGACTACAAAATACTTTTTGTAGCCAACATCCAGAGCTTTCCAGACATATTTTTACTTTATTTTTAGGGTGAGTAAAACTCCTCTTTTCAAATTATCTTTCAGAGGCTAGTTCATCAGCTTCTGGGAATCCAGATCTCATATCTGAGGTTTCCAGAAGGTTTTGACCCCTCAAATCTTCTCCAAAATGGAAAATTCCTTCGCACAAAAACTTTATTTAAGGTGTCTAGAACAACTTTCATTCTCTGAGTTTATCCAGATTATGAAGTTTTAAGACCCTTGAATCCATTTCAAAATCAAAGGTCCACTGCCTTTTCATTCTGGCAGAAATGGCTCTCAACTTCAAAAGGTCTTTTGAGTACCAAATCTCAATCCAAAAATCTTCCAAAAAATCATGGGATCAGTTTAAAGTCTTAAAAAGATATCCCAATTTTTACTTTTCTGAGTTTCAACTTATTTTGGCCAACACACACACACACACACAAATGATTTTCAGCTTGGAAGACTCGTTTTACGAGGCGCGTCGGGTGCACACTAACGTCCTTCCCGACGCGTAACATGACCTCCGAACCTAAATCTCTGATCTCGGGCTTTTTTCAAAGTTTTGGCCCTCAAAATTAAAATGGCGTGGCGACTCCGTTTTCGTTGATTTTCTTTTAAACAAAAAATGGGAAAATTTTCGGATACACATCATCACAGTGGCGACTCTGCTGGGGATTAAGCTTTTTTTAAAAAAAAAAAAATGGTATTTGGTATATTGGTGGAAACCACTAAATTTCCCGTTATCGCCTCCTAACACGAGTCGGGGATAAATTGTGGTCTAACAATCCCACGTACCGGTATCACCGTTTTAAAAAAAAAAAGCTTTTGAGGGTCAAGCTTCCGTCCCGGCTTTGAAAATCATTTTTGCGTGTGTTGATTTTTTGCACAGTTTTCATGTTGTTTTGGCCGCCTCGGAGAAAGTCAAAATTTTGACTGTCGGAATAATGTCCCTAACTGTCGGAAGTTTCGTGCTTATGCGCTCATTAAAAATTTCAAAAAAAAAAATTTTCAAAAAAGGATTTTCAAAAAAAAAAAAAAAGAAAAAGAAAATTTCCAAAAAAAAAAATCATGCATCATATTTTTAAGACACATAAAAAAATCTCTATTTTACTCAGAAAAAGAATATAGACTGCTTGCACACTATGCGCACGTGACCGTACACGCACACTACGTCCTTAACACGGGGAAATCCTTGTCGCGGTCCGTTTGGTCTTATTACGCCTCTCGGATGAGCACGGGACTACCCAAACATCCCATGGAGCCTCGTGTCGACCATGCGCTTGTCAAGTGACACACTTTGTCAGAGACCCGGTTGGTTTTTAGTAAGTCGTGTCATGCCTGTCCGTGTATAGACCTTTCCTTTCAAGCCTTTGTCGGCATACCGACTCAATATCTTTCGGGGACCCTTATCGGTCGAAGTTGCGCGGTTTTCCGCCGCGAGACTTTGACCAAGATATTGACCAGGCGCCTTGACTTCGGCTCGGCGGCACAAATTATACACGACTCCCGGCATTGACAGAGTCATCAAGGATTAATGAATATTCCATGCCTAATTACGGCTTAGCGACGACAAGTCAAGATCAATTGTGGACGCTTATCGGTCAAATCATGCCGACTTTTCGTCGAGCCCTCGGACATGATCTTGACTTTTGACGTCGGCTTTGTCCGTAATTTACATCGAATGCTCGTTAAGACTCGATTACCCGCCGACTTTTAGGATCGTTTTTCTTTCGGTCGGTGGGACCCGCTTGCCCTATAGGACCCTCGCCGGGTGTCCACCACAGGAGGTCGAAATACGGGTGGAATACGAGGGGCTTATAGACGTAGTGACGGGGCCAGCGATCCGAGGAATCGAGTAGTTTGCGAAAAAGAAGAGCAATCTTTTCCAACCGATTAGGTTAATAAAACATGTTTTAAGTAAACGTGAACAAATAAGCGCATGTTGCATGAGCCTAAAGCCCAAACACCTACCCTCCTTCCATTCCCGGACATCGAACCTTCATGTCCTTTCCCCATGACTCCGCACAAAGCTTGGTTTCGGGCACCGGGTCACCGTTTGATCAGGTTGGGAAGAGTCAAGCGCGTCATCGGCTTCGCCGTTTGTTAGACTCGGGTTTGAGAATGTACGCATCGGCCGGTAATGATGGGGATAACGTCACTCCGCCTCCCGGGACCCCTCGGACGAGCAACGGTGGAATCGGTTAGCGAACGAGATGAGGTTACGGCAGGAAGCACGGCTAAACGGCCTTATGGAGGCTATTAAGAGTCACGGTCGGCCGCCGGCCTCAATCCGAGATGGCACCTTCACCGTGGAAGAAGACGAGGATGCCAACCCCACTCTCGGTCGCCACGACTACACCGAGGATGCCGCCACCCACCTCCTATGGTGCCACTACGAGAACCCATGCTCCTCGATTTTCGGGACGGCCCGGCTCCCAACCACGAGACCACGGATCCATGCGGCCCAGACGGCACAAATCGGTGGGGGCAAAATCGGTACGGAATGTCTTCTCATGGTTGGGGCTATCTCGGAATGCCACGGCTAATCGGGATCCCTCCTCGGTTCGGAACCGATCAATCCGGACCCTCGCGGCAACGGCCACGGTTCGGAATGCCGCCACGGCTTGGTTACGGGCGCGATCGGGAGCCCCTCCTCGAACAGTACTAGTTATTTGCTCCTCACACAAATCCATTCCTCACTCGGACTTCTATGGGTTACCAAGCCTCCATCCCGGTGTCATCCGAATCACCGGGACCGCAGTACCCCGGGTTACACACCTTCACCATGGCGGCCATGCAATTCAACAATCGGGACGGCGGCCGCACTCAAGCCTACTTACGGGCCCCACTCTGGAAATCCAAGTTATCCGGCTACATCGGGGCTGCCCCCACCTACTTTGCCGGTTGAAAATCAACGGCAAGCCGCGAGGTTCTACCCTTTTGCTCGAGGCTCCTACTCATGCTCCCGGGGTAACTCGGCCCGGGACGGAGGTTTTCACCTACGTCCGGATCGGCCGTTCCCTCCACGATCTGCCTCCGAGTGGTAGCTCCTCTCTCTAGCTCGGCCACTAGCTTGAATGCCACGGTTCCGCCACAAGACCCTCATCGGCACTGGTTCATGGAACAACACAAGGAAATGAAAGCGCGGATCGGCGCGGCGCGAAGTACGCCTTCGGCCTACGGACCGGACTCCATTGTTCCTCTGCCCCACAAATTCGTGATGCCTAATCTGGATCTCTTTGATGGGACCGCATGTCCAAAAACCCATTTGGACACGTATACCTTGGCGATGAAAGCGAAAGGATGTACCAATCGGCGGTTGGGCGACTATTTGATCTATCCTTGAAGTCCGGTGCCTTAAAGTGGTTCTTCGTTTGAAACACGAAGCCGGGGCTACATGGGACCGGATTACCAATGCCTTCACGAGAAAAATATAAGGCCAACTTGGAATGGGAAACAAATAGGGTTGACCTACAAACAACGGTGCGGCGTCTGATGAGAATGTTGGGGACTTCTACAAGCGGTGGAATGCGAAACTCGGTGAAATGGCCATCCCTCCTTCCGAAGAGGAACAATGGACATCTTCCGGTCATGCTTGAAACCACATCGAGAGCCTCCCTCGGTCACTTCCCATACTCGAGACTTACGGGCCATGGTTAACTCTGCGGCTAAGTTTGAAAAGGCCTACAATCGACAGCCATTCTGCACACGCCTACGGATATCGGGCTCCTCACAAACACCGCCCTGCTCTGCTAAAGGCAAAGAGATGATTAACTATGCGGGACGGGAATGTAATAACACGACTCCTTTTGCTCCCGGGAAACCCAGTAGAGCCCAAACCGCGGGTCATAAATCTCGAAAACTTTGGGATGCCTGAATGACATCTTTAGGGGCTGGTGAAAGAAGGCTTCTTTGCGGCCTTTGGAGAATTTCCAACCCAGAAATCCGAATGCTCCCGTGGATACTACAAAGTATTGTGCTTTTCATCAAGCTCACGGACATCGGCGACAGTTTGCTTTACTACGAAAAAGGCAATCCGGGGGCTAATAGAGCAAGGAAAGTTGGAAGGCCCCGAAGGGCCTAACACGATCAAAAATCCTGCCCGAGGAACCATAATCGGTGAATATGATTGAATGCGGAGAATCTTCGCATGACCGTAGAAGATGCTTGATGAAGGTCCCCAAATACCGTGGCCAACCTCGTTGAGGATCCACGAATTCGGATTCCCCTCGGCCTTGAGGATATCGAACGAATCAACCCATCTTGGTCTCATGTCGGAGACTCCTTGCAAGAATACGAGACCCGCTATTTCTCGGATGAAGGGAAGGCCGATACCAGAAGCTGGGGCTGTTCCGTTCAAAATATGAGAGGACCATTTACACAAGATGGTTAGAACAATCGAGAAGAATCGAACAAGAAAGCTTCCGGCGGGCGCTGTCTTGGGGCTTATCGGCAAAGAGGCCGAAGAGCATGCGGAGCTAGTACACTTCTGCAAATTGGCTTTGGGAGAGCCCGAATATGATCCAGAGAACGGTGAAGAATCGGAAGAGGAGGATTCCTTCTATATCCTACACAGTGTCAAATACGTGCCACCCCCTCTCACTCTTCCCCGCAATTTACGGGAGGAGAAGGCTGAGTCACAATTGCCACTTCCGGGAATGGGAACATATGACAATTTTGCGGTTGCACGCACCCATATTCCCCCAGCGGGTTTGATCAACGTTCCCTCTCGGCGAAATCCCGGTAGTATGGGAAGAAGATTCCGTGACGGCGATGATGATGATGATGACGAGAGTGAAGAGTCAGCGAGGCCCCGATCCGGAAACAATGCGGAACAATCATGCCGAGAAATGAGCCCATGGGAGCCGGGCACAATGGTTGGTTATCGGCAAGCGACGACGAAGAAACTTCGGAAGACGAATACGAGACCGAGGACATGAAGGCCATGAAGTTTCATGGATGCGAGCACGTGGATGTCTTAGAATTCAACACTTGCCTACCATGCTTTGGGGAAAGGGTTTTCGGGTGTCGATCCGGGTGATAGTCGAAGATCGATCGAAAGAGGAAAATTAACTCCCATCCACCCAAATGAGAAGATAACCATGGTTAGATCAAATCCACCCGAACAAAGTAACACTCCTTGTCGGGGTTACCCAAGAAGAGGTCACCTTCCCAGAATGTATGTCGGCTTTCGGAGAAGTCCTAGGCGGCATGATACCGGATGCGCCTCCCACACGAACGCTATAATCATCTCCAACTCAGAGTATTACGAAGGGAATCGGAATGGCTGCACTATCCAAGGGATGAAATCGAAAAGCCGCCGAGTCCCGACAATAGCGACTCTTGTTGCATGATAACTATGAGCAAGGCCGGCCATGAGAGTGAGTCGGAGGACGCCACTAGCTCGTGGGCCATCCAAGGGGCAACAACACAACCCCAAAGCCCAAAGCTGTGACTTGGGAAGCGGTTATAAGGGCCGCCCGGGGAAGGAGCCGGTACGGCTCGGCCCCTACATTTGTCGCTAGACTCAGTCGGGCCCGATGGCCAATAGCGAAAAGGGCTCCCCATTGACCCTAGCGGCATTGAAGAAATCTAGTCAAGAGGCGGCGATGAGGAAGTTAATCTGTTGACCCGATGCGGCGAGATCTTCCAAGGAAATCCCAAGGCGAGATAAGAAGGCCACGAGATCAAGCACCAAAAGAAGGTCGCCGCCCTATGCTAAGGCAGTGAAACTCCGGACCACGAAAAAGAGGATCCCGTGCTCACCCGGTTGAAGCAAACACGAGGCCAACATTTCCCTCTGGTCTCTACTCACCTCGTCCTATCCCCATAAGTGAAGGCTGGAAGAAAGCACAGCTCGCACTCTCGTGCCTATTGATGCTACTCCCGATGATGTGGTACGGTGATTGGAAACATCCACTACGGGAACATAATCACTTTCACGGATCTCGACCTCCCTCAATTTGGGGCTGATCATAATGAGCCTCTCTTCATCACGGTCCCAGTGGATGAACGACGCCTCCCTCGGGTCCTGGTTGATAATGGGTCAGGAATGAACATTCTTCCGGCAAAGATCATGAGCTTGCTTGATATCAAGACTACGAGATTTGAAGCCTTCTTCTCTCACGGTCAAAGCTTACGACTCAACATCCGGCAGTCCTCGGAGTTGCTACTTTAGACCTCTGGTTTGGACGAGAAATTGATACTGTGGAATTCCGGGTTATCGACATCCCGATTACTTTCAATGCCTGTTTGAAGACCTTGGTGCACCAAGTCAAAGGGGTCGCCTCAAGCCTCCACCGGTGTGTGAAATTCGTCTCGAATGGGGATCGACGACCATTTACGGAGATTTAGTCACTTTAGAAGGCACGGATACGGGCGAAATACCTATTACAGGAAATCAAACATGACGAGGAAGGTCACATGCTAACGGGCTTCACGGTCGAGCCTCCCAAGGCCCAAGTGTGCAACATAGATCGACGGTCACTCGGGATAAAATCCCACCGGTCTTGAAAATGATGAGAAAAATGAGCTATCTACCTGGCCTCGGTGCAGGGAAGCACCAACAAGGAACTCACAAACTCATCGAGGTGAAAGGACGAGAATACTCGCCACGGCACAGGATATGAGGCCTCCTCGGTGGACCTTTGCAAAGGGAAAAAGATTTGAAGGCTGCCACGGGGAAAGGTCCGGTCGACAACCCTAAATCTCTCCCCTTCGGTCCTAATTTGGTGACTACTTTGTAAAGGGTCCCACACAACCGGGAAACATCACGAGCCCACTCCTACGGCGGGATGGCTAAAGCTACGGGATAGCCTCAACAAGTTCGGAAGGAACCAAGGCTAACCCGGTCAGTAGAATGTTCTGGACCTACCCAGATACACAGGGCTACAGCTGCCATGAAGAGTGAGTATACCTTCGGGCGTGCGACACAGTGGAGCAGGTTCGAGAAACTCACAACCACTATTCCTACGCCCGGGAGGATCCGAAACTGGTCGAAATGACGGTGCCAAAAGCTAAGGCCACGGAATTTCCCTCGGATGATTGGGATGGTGCAGTTATGCGGCAATTGTTCGAAGAAGAAGTCCAGTGCCGGACTGATTGATCTCGGCTCGGTCCAAAAGATGATAGCGGCAATTGAGAAAGGAAAACAAAAACGGCCACGGTTCAGAGTCATGAGGCCACCAACGGCGATGCCGCTAAAGAATTGGGAAACTCTCTCGGGCCCGTCCGCGACCAAGGAGGAAATGATCACCAAGCTTGGATTGGTCCCCGTCCCTTTGTGTCAATCTAGGACAAGTCCTCCCAGTCTCTCTGTTAAGATCGGAGTCTCTAGGGTCGTCCAGATGACCTTACGCACGAAGACTACGAGTGCAGCAAGCCTTGTATCCCCTTTCGTTTTCAATGAAATGACGAACCTTTACGAGTATCCCTTGATTGCCACTTTAACTAATGATGAATTAATTAATAAAAATTTTTAATAATAATTCATTAGATAAAGAAGCAGACACATTAAAAAAAAATCAAACAACAAAAAAAACATCTTTAAGCGGGTTGTCAGGAAAGAGGAAAATCGAGCCCAGTATAGAAGAGATTTTGATGAGTGTGAATTTGGGAGCTGCGGAAGAGCCTAAAGAGAGCCTTGAGATTGGCGATTTCTTCGAGGGAATCGAAAAGGATGCTCTGCAAAGTCCTACAAAATCCTCAATTCAAAGAAAGTTGCTCTCTTCATTAAAGAAAACATCATGTGCGGATACGGGTTGCCAGTAGAAATCATCTCGAGATAATGGATCCCACTTCGAAGGGGAATGTGAAAAAAGCTGGCGGCGGAATTCCGAATAACCCGTCACAAGTCATCTCCCTACAGGCCCCAAACCAACGGAGCCGTCGAAGCAGCAAACAAGACTCTGGAAAATATCATCCGGAAAATGGCTGTCCAAGGCAGAGATTGGCCCGAGAAGTTACACCTGGCACTCTGGGGCTACAGAACATCAGTCCGAACGGCAGGCGGGAAACACCTTTTGCCCTCACATACGGAATGGAAGCCGTACTCCCAATCGAGCTGGAAATACCCTCGCTCCGTATACTGTTGGAAAGCCAGATCAACGAGGTCGAATGGCTCCAGAGTCGCCATGATGAACTGGCCCTACTAGACGAACGCCGACTGAAGGCCATGGAACACATCCGAGCCTACCAGGGAAGAATGGCTAGAGCCTTCGACAAGAAAGTAAAGCATCGGGAGATCCGAGAAGGTGATCTCGTTCTAAAAGAAAAGCCCCCAGTCCGTATCAACCCCCTCGGCAAATGGGAGCCTGTATGGGTCGGGCCATATGTCGTCCAGAAGATCTTCTCCGGAGGAGCCATGCAACTTGCAGACCTCGACGGGAATCCCTTTGTACACCCAGTGAATGGTGACAAGCTGCGCAGATACTACGCGTAAAACAAAAAAAAAGAAGAAAGAAGGAAAAGTGCTAAAAGAGTAATACCCAACTAGGTTAGAAACCCGAAAAGGGCGGCCTAGGTAAAAAACAGGGTTGCACCAAAAAAAAACAACAAAGAAAAAAAGAGTTCACCGGTTGAACTACGAAGACCTGAGCTCCTCAAAATGAGGGGAACGTAGGCAGCCGGAAACGGTTCGGTCTAAAGCACAAATAAAAGCCATACTTTGGCATCAATACAATTGATCAGACCATGAAAGCGTCTCGAAAAAACTCTAAAGCAATTCAAATATTCATTACAAGTTAAAAGCTCTTTGATGAGTCTAAGCCCGATTTATTCCTACAACCGGCAACCTCGCTAAAAGAAAACTAAGATACATAATCAAACTAATGTGTCTCGCCATGACAAGAAAGGGATACTCGGAAACCTCGAGTCACTCCAAGCCACTCATGCGGCCTCTCCCCTCTTCTTCCCTCTTCGAGTCTTCTTTTACGAACGGGAAAAATGTCGGTGTTCCTCCTACCAAGCTTTCCGGTATAGGGACAGGGTCTATCAAACCGGCCTCTGTCGGGGCCTTAGTAGCCCTAGCGTCATCCCTCATCTCCCGTAACCTAGGCGGTAGCATAGGAGCCCTCCTCTCTGTCTCTTGACGTAAGCCTCATAATCGGTCGCGCGTCTCCGCTCTGTCATGAGGGTTGGCCCTCGCCTCGGCCCTCCTCCTCTCGAAGCAGTCGGGTCCTCCGCACCCACAATGGCCTCACGCCGTCTCAAAATAGCCACTGAGTCTCTCCTGCATGCCTCTCATACCAATCCAGGTACCAAGTGGTCAGGAACACCGGTCTCGGACGCTGAGAATAACCCGAGGAGGAAAGGTATCATACCTCCATGCTCGGGAAAGAAATGGAAACACCGAGGGATCATCCATAGAAACAGGAGCCACCACTGCGGTGGCTATATCATCAAAGCCCTCCAAAGGAACTCCGCTCCGTGCCAAACTGTCTCGAGAACTAAAGCCGGAATATAGAAGCTAGACCGAGAAAGCCCGGGAAGCATGACCACGGGAGACCCATCTGAAGCACTCTGCGAGTCTCCACCCGCCAACGAGGCACCGACCATCGATGTCTTCAGCCCGGCGACCCGCCATCCAACGCTCCCACGAGCCCCGATCATCAAAATCTACATCAACACCTCTCCCGGCAAAAGTCCAAGGCACGATCATATCGAGGTTTCCCGAAGAACCCCCAAACGCTCCATCGCCCACGGGTCGAGAGGAACGGGCCGCCCCCGTGCATATACCGTCTGCCGGTGGCCAGCCTATCAAGAGCATGAAGAGTCTCCCCCAGAATCAAAGGAACGACATCTCTGCCCAGGCGACAGTGAACGACAACATCCAGCAGAGATCGATGACAGATCCCAAAGGAATAGACCATGAACAGGGTGCCAAACATACAAAGTGCAAAGGCATCCCAATAGGCATCATCTACCAAACCTAGGCCCCTAAATCTGTCGGGAAGACCGGAAATATCGAAATGATCGGGACCGCGGATCATACCTTGCGCTTCCTCCGGGGAAAGATGAAGGAGGACGCACACCTGTCGACAAAAGAAGCCCCTCCGGGCAAGGGAACCGCTATCTCTTCCACCTCCGGACCTCCAAGCAAGGCCCGAAATTCTTCGACAGTCGGAACAATCTCGTTGAAGGAAAGGCAAAAGACATGCCTTCTAGTATCCCAAAATGATGAAGAAGCTCTCAAAAGCTCATAATCCGGAACCAATTCTTTGAGAGACCACAAGCATCGTATCTTGTACCTTTCTTCAAAGAAGAACCTCCTCTCATGCATGATTTCCCGGGACCAATCCTTGAACTTGTTGAAGAATGACATTTGGGACTCTTGGGACAATTTTGATGGAGCTTTTCTAAAGTTTTCCATGAATTTTCTCTCTTTCTCCCCGAAAATGGCTGTTGGGACTGGAGGTTGAAGAGGATATTTGAATTTGAAATAAAGCAAGACCAGGTCTGAACCAAAATTAAAGGACAGTGTCAGATGCAGTCCCCATCCGCGCGGATAGGATTGCTTTCCAAAAAAATGCAGCAGTCAAGTTGCTACACCAAAAGAGGAATATTCCGTCCCGGTTGCTCGAAACCCGTGCGAAAACCTCCCCAAACCAGTCCATATACCAAACACCCTTGCAAAAAAAAAAAAAAAACAAGGCTCATGCAACCTTTGCATTCATACCGCATTGCATTCATAAAATAAAATCCTAAATTATTACATTCCAAAAAAAAGAGGGTGCATAAAAAAAAAAAAACAAACAAACATAAATAAAATCCTAAATTATTACATCCAAAAAAAAAAAGAAGAAAAAATGTGCATAAGCTGTACAAATCTAAATCTCAATCTCAAATCTCAAAAAAAAATAAAAAATCAATCGGAGTCTCCGGACCCGATGTCTCCCCCTAGCCCCTCTTGCGACTCGGGCCCGCCTCCTCGGGAGCCCCGAAAATCTCGGGCTCGAATCGTCCTCGTCTCTGGAAAGAGGCTCATCGGGACCTACCGGCACGCTCCGATAGGGCAAGCCGAGATCCGCGAAAAAATCGTATCCAAAGGTGAAGGCGTCGGACTCTGGACGTACGAAGACGACCCGCCATGCCGCCATACGTGTCCTCGCCCGTGTGGATCCCCGAGAATGACGTGATCCGAAGGCAGCACTGCGCGATGATCAATGAGAGGAGACAAAGGAGTCTACGAAGAAGTCTACGAGCGAATAGGGAAGCCTCCCGTCGACGGGCGCGGCCGTGGTCGCCTCGATCTAGCACGAGGGGCCCCGCAAGCGACCATCCTCCTGATGAATCTCTTGGCCCCGATCACTTGCTTCGTCAGCTTCTCGACGACCACCTCCGAAAACTGCACAAAAGCAAAAGCGTCAAAAAAAAAGAGGTGATGCTAAAGATGATGAAACAAAAGAAAGAAAAGAAGGGGAAAAGGTGAAGCCATACCTTCATACCGGACGAGGCCGGAAAGCTAGTGGAAGTCGCTCGGCCGAGGGATTCGCACCTCAATCGGACCCCATCCCGGGATATAGGAAAAATCCGTCCGAGGGTACCGCGGGATCCCAAGCCCCTCCCTATCCGTAACTCTCGAGTCATCCTCGGCCTCCTCAAGACGAATGTCGCATATGGCTCAATCGCCACGAAATCCGAGAAGTGCTTTGGCCGGCTCGGTAATCATCCCAGTCACGGACCGATCGCTCGGGTGCATCATATCGACGGGAGGCTCCACCGGTGTCCTCAAGGCGAATTCACGCCATGCCGGCGCGTCACCCTCTCTCCCGGATAATATGCATCGCAGTCGGACCCTCAAAATCCTCCCTTGCCTGCAGTCCGGATCTCGGCGCCCTTCAGCTGCGCCACCTCAAAGCGATCCCGGGGGAAGAATATCATCCCCTCATCTGTCTCGGCCTCCGTCGAAAGGAAGGCAATCCGCGTACACGAGAGTCGTACGCCCGGAGCTTATCTTCTCCCGGGCATGCTTGGACCAAGACCGCATAGCCGGATACGCCCCGACGTACTCCGCCGGTTGTCGCCACATCGTGACGTGGAAAAACTCCAACGCCCATACCTGCGAAAGGTAAAAATCCAATTAATCCAGTGCAAAATAAAAGTGCGTGCTCAAAAAAAAAAGAGGGAAAGCAAAAAGAGAGCTTATACCTGTGGGCAAACTCAAAGCGGTACAAAGAGCTCACGGCCTTCCGATTGTACCTATCAAGAGCAAAATAAAGCTCGCCACCCGCCTCTCCCCACGAGACATCTCCGGCCGTCTCCATGTCCTCCAAGGACCTCAACAAGGCAAAGACCGCCGTCCCTCGGCATGTCCAAAGAGCGTGCTCGAAAAAGCAAACCACAAGAAGGCCACGGCAATCGATCGGCGCCTATCCTCTCCTCCCCACCTCATAGCTCGCTATGGTCTCCACAATCTTGCCGTAGACCACGGCATACTCCATCCACATCCCCTTTTTGGGAATAGGGGAAAATCCCGAAGAGCTGCAGATCGGCATCGCCGTAGCCATCCCGCCACTCAATGCTTTGCGTCCATTAAAGGACAGGCCCGTAATCGCGGCATAGTCGGAGGGCGTAACCGTAGCCTCGCCCCGAAGAAGTGGAAGGTGTGAGTCGCGTCCCACCAATGCCGCGCCGAGCAAACATCGAAGCCACTTGCTCTTAGGGAACTTGACCCCGGTCCCCTCGAAGCACTCGACAAACTCCCAAAGCCCCGTCTCGACAACGATCCGTCTCGGACTCGGCAAAGCTCCTCGGCCCACATCAGGAAGCCGATCCCACAAGTCAATCACGGACTCCACCGATCCTCGAGTCTTCCTTTTGTTCAGCTGCTCCGTCACAAAACGGTTTCCGCCCTGCAAAAAAAAAAAAGAGAGAGAAAATGTCAAAAAAAAAAAAAAAAGTGCATTTGCATTTACACAAAAAAAAAAGGGGCATACACATGCATTAAAAAATTTCGACAAAGATAACAAAGATACAATGAGCATAGCCCCATTTTTCTCGCATAAAAGAAAACAGTTTTCAAAGAAGTCCCAATGCATTCATCAAAAAAAAAAAAAAAAAAAAAGAAGAAGATGCATTCCTACGGAAGTAAAAACTCCGTCCCATTTTCATAAAATAATATGCATATCATCCATCATCTCAAAAAAAAAAATTTGCATACATGCATATCATCCAACGGGAGGAAAAATCCGTCTCACTTTTCAAAAATAAAAAATCCTAAACATACATACATCTCATATTGGCAAAATGCCCATTCTTTCCAAACAAAATGCATGCATTGCATCATTCATCAATATCAATATTCAATTTCAAAAAAAAAATCATCATTCATCAATATCAATATTCAATTTCAAAAAAAAAATCATCATTCATCAATATCAATATTCAATTTCAAAAAAAAAAAAAAAATCATCATTCATCAATATCAATATTCAATTTCAAAAAAAAAAAATCACAATTTTCGAATTTTCACATGCAATTTTCGAATTAAAAAAAAAAAATGGCGAAAATGCCAATTCTTTTTCCCAAGCAAAATGCACATTTTGGGTTACTCACATAATCATCAAGATTCAAAGACAATGAACATGCAATATTCAATTTCAAAAAAAAAATTTCAAAAATCACCTAAAATTCAAATTTCAAACAAGAAATCAACAAAGGGATCAAAGGGTTTCAAAGTATACCGTTCGGAGATTCGAATCCGAAGCCCAATGTTGCCAAGCATCGGGGTAGGGCTCCTCCGCAATCGATTGCGAAAGATTGTAATGCCTCCTCATTCGGACGAGCTCCAATCGCCTCTCCGCTACCGGGCCACGTCCTTGGCCTTGAAAAGCGCCTTCCCCGTGTTCCATTGCTCGAAAATCGAAGAAAAACGGAAGATTTTTGAAGCTTCTAAGGCCAACAATGGCGGATTCGCAGTTCTCTCTCTCTCTGTTCTCGTAATTTTGAAAAAACTGAATGGGGAAGAGAAAGGGCGTTGGCCCTAATTAATACCCCTGATTTTCAGGTCCTCTCCGCGCGGACAGGATTGCAAGGGTCAAAATGACCCTTTTGCCCCTTAAAATTCCAGGACTCTGCAATTCAGTCCCCAATTTGACAGAGTTAACAAAGTTAACCAAAGTCAGCCCCTTGTCATCAAAATCTTCCCCGGCAGTCAAACGTAAGACCGAGTGCCCCGAGAAAGATAACGAGATCCCGTATCTTTCATCAAAATCACCCCCGACAGTCAAACGTAAGACCGAGTGCCCCGAGAAAGATAACGGATCCCGTATCTTTCATCAAAATCTTCCCCGGCAGTAAAACGTAAGACCGAGTGCCCCGAGAAAGATAACGAGATCCCGTATCTTTCATCAAAATCATCCCCTGATCAAACGTAAGACCGAGTGCCCCGAGAAAGATAACGAGATCCCGTATCTTTCATCAAAATCATCCAACGGCAGTCAAACGTAAGACCGAGTGCCCCGAGAAAGATAACGAGATCTCGTATCTTTCATCAAAATCATCCCCGGCAGTCAAACGTAAGACCGAGTGCCCCGAGAAAGATAACGGATCCCGTATCTTTCATCAAAATTACCCCTAGCCAAACGTAAGACCGAGTGCCCCGAGAAAGATAACGAGATTCCGTATCTTTCATCAAAATCATCCAACAGCAGTCCGATCTCCCTGAGAAAGATAACGAGATCCCGTATCTTTCATCAAAATCATCCAACGGCAGTCAAACGTAAGACCAATTCCCCAGACGAATACGTCTGATTTTCCCCAGCAAAGGCTAACGAAATCCCCAGAAAAGTTAACGGAATCCCAAAAGCCAACGAAATTTCGAGGAAAACTCGAACTACGAAAGGGCTTGATTCCCACTAGGGATACGTAGGTAGCCTATCATTAGGTCCAGCCCCTCGACCAAAACGGTCACCCTCTCCTTCGGCAGCAGACGAAGTCCACCGAAAGGCCATTTCAAATTAAGGTCCGAGGCACCTAAAAAGCCATCATCATTAAGGTCCGAGGCGCCTAAAAAGCCATCATCATCAAGGTTCGAGGCACCTAAAACGCCATCATCAAGGTCCGAGGCACCTAAAAAGCCATCTCCAAGGTTCGAGGCACCTAAAACGCCATCTCCAAGGTTTGAGGCACCTAAGACGCTATCACTAGAAAGCGATAAATCGCAATCATCCCCAGCAGAGACCGAAAATGGTCATCTCTTATCCCCAGCAGAGTTTCTTTCCAGCAACCGACTGCAGAACTCGCTCATCAGGTTCGAGGCACCTAAAACGCCATCATCTCCAGGGTCAAAGACCCGAACTACGACTGGCTTGATTCCCAATCGGGATACGTAGGTAGCCTATCGCTAGGTTCAGCCACCCGATCACTCGATCATCCTGCCAAATATGGAGCCTTACTCTTATCGACGACCCCGCTTCCTTCGAAAGCGCCGTCGCCGAGGGGCTACTATAAGTGCTCCAATTTGAGCTTGTTAGAATTTTCGTTAGAAAATTGATGAAAGTTATAACATTTCTAACAATTCCTAACAATCCTAACTTTTCTAACAAAGTGAGGGTAAAATGGGCATTGTTATTTAAGGTTAAACCTTAAAAAGAATCTCAAAAAGCAAAACAAAAGGAATAAAACCACAAATAGCAATGGCTGGAAACACAAAACTGGCTGTTAATTTGAAATTTCAAAAAGATTATTCCTCTTGTCCAAAGCTGGAGCTGCATTTAATGAACAGTGCACGCTGAGGGTTCCTGTCCGCGCGGATGGGATTGCAATTTCCAGAGGGCTATAAATTGAGCCCTCCAGTCACAAAAATAAGGAGGAAAAAAACACATTTTGCACCGAACCTCTGGCGAAATATAGAGAGAAAACAGTGAGAATTCACTTGAATTGTCACCATTTTCTCTCCAATCTTTCCCAACTCATACTCATCCACTCACTCTCATATTAAAGCCCTAAACACTCATACACTCAAGCCAAACACTCAAGAACACAAGGAAGATTGGTAAACCCTCCTCTTCCTAACCCTAAATCTCAACCATGCATGCATCTTCAAACTACAAAATGTAGTTCTTTCATCTTCTTGCTCTAGATCTAAGAAGATCACCATGGAAGACCATCTCCATGGATGATCTTCTACAAAGATCAAAATTATTTCCAAGTTTTCTTACTTTCTTACCAAGAAAACTCATTTTCAAAACCCTAAAAACCATTTTCAAGCATAAAATCTCATTTTCAAAGGATAAAAATCCCTTCCCAAGCAAATGAAATGCTTAGTCCTAATGTACCCCAAGGATGGTTTGGTATAGTTGATTCACCACTAAAATGTCTAGTGATCACTAACCAAAACCTAGGGAAATGGGGACAAGCATGGATGCAAAACCCCCTTAAAATCATATTTTCTTTCTTGAGAAGTTGCTGTCCAGTAGCAATTTTCTCAGACCTCAGTCCATGGTCTTAATTTTTGGACACAGATGAACTTGGAATTTGGTGTTGACTACAAAATACTTTTTGTAGCCAACATCCAGAGCTTTCTAGACATATTTTTAATTTATTTTTTGGGTGAGTAAAACTCCTCTTTTCAAATTTTCTTTCAGAGGCTAGTTCATCAGCTTCTGGGAATCCAGATCTCATATCTGAGGTTTCCAGAAGGTTTTGACCCCTCAAATCTTCTCCAAAATGGAAAATTCCTTTGCACAAACTTTATTTAAGGTGTCTAGAACAACTTTCATTCTCTGAGTTTATCCAGATTATGAAGTTTTAAGACCCTTGAATCCATTTCAAAATCAAAGGTCCACTGCCTTTTTCATTCTGGCAGAAATGGCTCTCAACTTCAAAAGGTCTTTTGAGTACCAAATCTCAATCCAAAAATCTTCCAAAAAATCATGGGATCATTTTAAAGTCTTAAAAAGATATCCCAATTTTTACTTTTCTGAGTTTCAACTTATTTTGGCCAAATCACACACACACACACACACACAAATGATTTTCAGCTTGGAAGACTCGTTTTACGAGGCGCGTCGGGTGCACACTAACGTCCTTCCCGACGCGTAACATGACCTCCGAACCTAAATCTCTGATCTCGGGCTTTTTTCAAAGTTTTGGCCCTCAAAATTAAAATGGCGTGGCGACTCCGTTTTCGTTGATTTTCTTTTAAACAAAAAATGGGAAAATTTTCGGATACACATTCATCACAGCTGGCAGGTACGTAAATGACTTAAAATTAGGGTTTTCTAAATGGGAAAATATTTATAACGTATAAATACTAATCCTTGGTTGCCCTAGCAGTCACTCTCACGTTTTTGGGTTTAGAGAAACACAAAAGGAGTGATTTTCAATTGTGAATTGAGAAATCAAAAACACCAATTCCATAATTCTTCATTGATTGAAAGGAGTTTCAATCAAAGGATCTGGAAATCCACCTAGAATTGTTCTAGGGTTCGTTCAACGCGTGGATACACATAGAGGATCTTCGCCAATCAAGATCTAACGTTCGTGATTCAAGGATCGTTCATTGAGGATTCACAAGATCATCAATCTGGAGTTGGAACGCGTTTATCAAAGACAAAAGCACACAAGGTTGGTTATTCTATTTCATCCTTCTTAATTAATCATCTAGAACGGATCCTAGGCTCCGGGTTTTCGAGTTAATTTTCATTATTCCGCTGCGCATGGACCCTCGAAACCCAACAGTATCTGCACTTCAACTTAGGAACGATGACTTGGTTGCTAAAAACAATGACCTCCAAAAGGTAATTGATGAGTGGACCAAATCACGTGTCACCATGGATCAAATTCTAGAATCCCAAAAGGTCAGTGGTGATAAAGAAGGCTTGGGATTCCAAACTGGTGAAAAGTTGAAGTGTACATCCTGCTGTGAAAAGGATGAGGAATTTTTTAAACAAACTCAAGAAATTCCTAAGGAAAAGCATTCCACTTCAAAGGGTAAAGGACAGGAACAAAAGGCTAAACTTAATTTCCACTATGTCTACCCTAAGAAGCAATTTGGGAAAAATTCTCAAATGAAAAGAAGAGTTTCTGAAAACGAAACCGCTTCTGAGGATGAAACCGCAAAGGAGATTTCAATTGAGGCTGACCGCCCTTCTTCTTCGATCGCATCTCCTGCTTTCAAAAGCAAGGGGAGTGTTCCCAAAAAAACTGCGGTCAAACCTAAAATGACCACCTTTGTGAAGGCCAAAATCGGAATCCCAAAAATGAATGATAATCCCAAGAATAGTAAAGAGTTTGTAAAACCTCATGTTGCTCAAAGCTTTTATCACTGTTCTGTGTGTGATGGTTTAGGTCACAAGGCTACAGAATGCCTTTTGAAGTTCACACCCAATGCTAGAAAGAATAATCCTCCTTCTGTCAAACATGTGTGAGTCATCAAAAGATGCTAACCTCAGGACCCAAAAGAATAAAGGGGACCTCGTTTTTAAATGTTTATTTTCCAGGTCCTCTGCTTAATGGCTGGTCACTCCAAGGAAAATGAAGGGTATCTTGACCACTACAAGAAAATCACGTTTTAGCGACGGAATATTCCGTCGCTAAATAGGAAAAATCCGTCGCTAAAGGCATTTACCTACGGATTAGCGACGGATTGTTTCCGTCGTTAAAACCCTTGTCGCTAAATGATAACGACAGATTTTAATGGCCGTCGTTATTTTAACGACGAATTATTCCGTCGCTATCTTAAAATTTCCGTCACTAATGTTGAAAAAAAGCCGACAAATTAATTGTTTTAGCGACATAAATTTCCGTCGGTAATGTGTAATCCCTACTTCACGATCAAATTAACGAGGGATTTACTGACAAATAATTCCGTCGCTATAATTAAATTAAATTTTTCAATGTTTTTTATTTTTGATATACCAAATTACCGACGGATATTTCCGTTGCTAATTTGATATTTTTTATTAAAAAAATTATATACTCCCTCCGTCCCAGCCCAGTGTAAACTTATTTCCCTTTTGGGCTGTCCCAGCCCAGTGTAAACTACCAAAAATGGAATGTCCTTTAATATTTTATATTCTCCCTACCCCACCCATTTAATCCCTAACTACCCATTAATAACACCCAATTACCCATTTTCCATAATTAATCTAATCCTAATTAAATGGCCCATCAGTTAACCCAAACGCCCAACCTAAATCTATTCAACCCAAACATTTCCCAAAAAACCCTACCCCCATTTACGCCCTTCAGTGTTCTTCATTTTCTTTTTTGAAGAAACCCTAACCCCTTTCTTCTTCACCGCCGTCGATGAAACCCGTCATCTTCCCATGGATCCTTTCATTTGTGGTTCAAGAAACTCCATTTCCATGGTTTCGTTGCCCGTATATGATATGTTGGCTTTGATTCCTCCACTTGTTGTCTCTGAAATCGATGAATGTCCCGATTCGCCGATTTATGGAGATCTTCCTTTGATTTCTCGGTCATATTATGAAGCCTTTGTCCCTGATACTCAGTCCCCTGGTAAAGAGTACATCTACGAAGGAACCGAAGTCGCTGAAACGGAGCTTCAAATTGAGGAGATGGTTACTTTCGAGCTGAAGCCTATGGCTATCGAATCAAAATCCTACTGCTACATTTCGACCCTAAGAATGATGGGTTGTTTTTTACCAAGATTTATTGGTAAGAACGATATTGACAGTCCTTACTACCCCGCTCCGGATGATGTTAAAGATTTCTTGGCTACTTCTCAGGTCATCTCTTTTATTTACTCTGTTTGCACTTGCATTTGTATGGTCAAGAGCACAATTTTTGTTTGGAAATTTGTTGTTGGGAGTGAAGTGATGATTTACTTGGTTTTTTGGGGGTTTGGAAATTACAGTGATGAATTTACAAGGCTTTTTCAGTTTATTTATGCCCAATGATGATTTTTGGTGTCAATGATGGCAAAAGCTGAGACAAATTGGTTTCTTTAGTGATAAATTTGCTCAAAGAGTAATTTTCTTTTGATACTCTGTGATGAATTTTTTCTGAGAGTAATTTGTTGAGATAAAGGGTGCCTTGATTTTGGAAATGTGGTTGCTTGTTTTGTGGTGATTGTTGCTGGTGAGATGGAATTTTCTCAGTGATGAACTTGCACATTGCTTTCTGAGAGTAATTTATCATTAAAAAGGCCACTGCTTTTTTTACACAAAAAGGGCCTATTCTTTCAGGCCACTGATTTCTTTAAACAAAAAGGGCCTATTAATACATTTTCAGGCCACTGATTTCTTTACACAAAAAGGGCCTATTAAAACTAAAGAAAATCTTCCATCATGCCCTCAAGGCCATCAGCATTACCTGTTTCCATTAGGTACTCTACACTTTCCTTGACTAATTGCATGGTCACTGGATAGTGAGCTGGGAGTAATCCCCTTCTTCTTAAGGCCTCTTTTCCCATGTGCACAATCTTGTAATCATTTGATCCACGTTTGGTCATGATTGCATTCAAACATGATTGCAAGGTCAAGAAGACATTATCTAGTGTGATGTGTGAGAGTTGGTTGTAAGATTGTTGCACTGAATTCACCAACTCATCTATAGTCCTTGCTTGCACATCAGTCTTCAATGATTGTATTGATCTAAACCATCCTAGATCATTCACATTTGTATCTGGACTGTTTGGTGGCTGAAACAAAAGGGAAATGTTGAATCCCCCTTCTGTGGCTGCTGCTATGAACTCCGGATCAGAATGCAGGGACACATGTGGTGGGGCATTGTCCCACTGAATGACAATGTTTTTGCTTTCTGTAAATGGCCATTTCTCTTTGATTGCAGGGAGAACCTGCAATCAACACAAGTATGTGTGCATTAAAACAGTGCAAATCATGGACACAATAAGATAAACTTCATAACTTACATGGTTGAGCACCATCTCTTTTGTGACTTGTCTGTTTATGGAATCAAGAGCCTTTGTAACCATGGTTCCAGCAGGCCTGTTTCTACTTTTCCTCTTTGCAGCTTCTTGTTTTGTAAATGGCCACATCCCTATTTTGCCATCGAACAACAACTCACCATTTTCTTTGTACATTGGCCTACTTACGGCACAAAAGAACATCACCTTTGTTACAAATTTCTTGCTTTGGCAAGATCTGTAAGGCTCAGCTTCATGATTGCAAATGTAATACCTTTCTGTGCATTTGGTCATGTTAAACCACTTCTCATCCACATGTATAGTATGGGTCATGCTTCTAAATGTTGGTTCAGCTGTTATAGGATCATATCTGAGTGCATTCAAACTGAATTTTAGCCTTGTTATCTTGTTTAATTCAGTTAAAGTAGGGTTTATGGCATTTGTATGAGGTCTGATCACACCATTTTCTTTCCATCTATGAATTGTGCTCTTGCTAACTGACATTCCATTTGCTAAATTTCTAAGAGTACCCCTTTTATGAAAAGGTATTGCTTTGAGCTTTGCAAAATCTACTTCTATTTTATTGTGCACACGCTTACCTCCTCTTCTTGTAGGCAAAGCAACAGTTAGTCCAAGTCGCACTTGGTTCTTCACCCTCTTCCAGAAATTGAGGACTGTCGATCGGGACACTCCAAATCTCGCCATGGCTGCTTCAACCTTTTGCCTTGGAAGCATCCCTTCTTTTGCGGACAATGCAATGAACTGGGCTAGTTCTTCTCTTTTCACTTGGGAAATGTCCTTTTCATTTCCCATTTTTTTTTTGGTAGCCTGGATGATGTAAAACTGGTTAAACAGTGGATGCTTTTTATTTATAGTAAGCTTGTAATGGAGTGGTGGGAAATTTAATGGAGTGGTGGGAGATTTAAACTTTTTGAATGTAATTAAAATTTTGGAGGGAAGCTTTTTAATTACAGTACTTTCAATTTTTAAACCCTTTTCTTAAGTTCCCAGGTGAACGGCTTAGGGAGGGGACAAATCCCTCTGATCCTTACCTTTTCCTTATTTTATTCATATTCCTTAATTGGTGTGCCATTTTTTTTAGTTTACTGATTAAATTTGGGACGGAGAGAGTATATATATATATATATATATATATATATATATATATATATATATATATATATATATATATATATATATATATATATATTTAGAAATATATATTAATATATTTTAAAATATATATTAATATATTTTAAAATATATATATTTATTCTTTAGTCAGTCCCTTAACATTTTTAATTCTCAAACAAGTTTTTAATATTTCAACAGTTACACACCACCCTTCACCACCACCATCCATCCACCGTCACCATCATCAAATGTATACCAATAAGAGATTTTTTTAAAAAAAAAAATCAAAAAATGAAAAACTTGACAAATGAAGTTTCTATAAAACAAAAATCAACAATGGGGCAAAATCAAAACTAAGAGAGAGACGGAGCCACCGTTGCCGTCACCGGAGACGATGAAGGGGAGACGGCTAGGGGTTGAAGACGGCTAGGGGAGGAGAGAAGAGTAAGAGAGATTGAAGTTGGTTAGGGATTGAAGTTGGGTTGGCGGAATTAGGGATTGGGGGAGAAGAAGATTCATCGTCAAGAAGGTGTTCACGAATAAGGTCTAAAGTTAAAGCGGCCATGGCGTTTTGCTCATATCTAGCCGGAAAAAAACCAGATCTGAGGGAGGGAGATGTAGAGGGAGACGAAAAGGGAGAGAAGATGGATGGGAAGGTGTGGGCGTGCGTGAATCGGTGGATGGGGAAGGGAATGGAGATGAGAATCATCGGAAGTGAGGGAGTAAGGGTTTCACCGGAAGTGGGGGAGGGGTTCGCCGGCGACAGTGATGGGAGAGATAGAGTAGAAATTTAGAGAGAGAAAGTGTGTGTGTGTGTGAGAGAGAGTGTGTGTGTGTGTGACTGGGAAGGAGGGTTTATATATATATATATATATATATATATATATATATATATATATATATATATATATATATATATATATATATATATATATATATATATATATATATATATACATATATATATATATATATATATACATATACATATATACATATATATATACATATACATATATACATATATACATACATATACATATATACATATATACATACATATACATATATACATATATACATACATATACATACATATACATATATACATACATATATACATACATATACATATATACATATATATATACATATATACATATATATATATATATATATATATATATATATATATATATATATATATATATATATATATATATATATATATATATATATATAAATATTCAAATGAGAATCAAATTTATATGAGCAGTGAGAACTAAACCCAACCATTGGATTAAAAACACATCAATCTCCAGATTAAAAAAAAAAAAAAAAAGATAGAGGGTGGCATTTTCGTAATTATTGTGAACTAAATCCCCCTCAAATTTCAAAATAAAATATCTCAATATCTATAAGTCGAAAAAAAAATTCGAAAACACTGATTTTTTTGTCTTGACGAGACGATTCAAACTAGATCCCTGAAGATAGGATTTTGAAAAAATAATATTGAACAACGTCTAATTTTTAAAACACTAGCTAATTAACTAGTGTACACTAGTGTGATGTACCCGATTTTTTTGAAAATCAAACGGAGTCGCCACGCCATTTTTGTTTTAAGGGCCAAAACTTTGAAAAATGCCCGAGATTAGAGATTTGGGTTCGGAGGTCATGTTACACGTCGGGAAGGACGTTAGTGTGCACCCGGAATGCCTCGTAAAACGAGTCTTCCAAGCTAAAAATCAGTTGTGTGTGTGTGTGTGTGTTTTGGCCAAAATAAGTTGAAACTGAGGAAAGTAAAAATTGGGAATTCTTTATTAGACTTTGGAAAGATTCCATGATTTTTGGTGTGATTTTTGGGTTGAGTTTTGGTACTCAAAAGATGTTTGGAAGTTGAAAACCACTTCTGCCAGAATGAAAAAGGCAGTGGACACTTAATTTTGAAATGGACTTTAAGGCTTGAAAACTCCAGAATCTGGGAAAAGTCCGAGAATGAAAAATGTTCAAAACACCTTAAATAAGGTTTCTATAAAATAAATTCCCATTTTGGAGATGATTTGAGGGACCAAAACCTTCTGGAAATCTCAGATGTGAAATCTGGATTTCCAGAGACTGATGAACTGACCTTCAAAAGAAAATTTGAAAAAAGGGAGTTTTACTCACGCAAAAAATAAAGTAAAAATATGTCTGGAAAGCTATGGATATTGGCTACAAAAAGTGCTTTGTAGTCAATACCAAATTCCAAGTTTATCTGTGTCCAAAATTTTAGACCATGGACTGAGGTCTTAGAAAATTGCTACTGGACAGCAACTTCTCAAGAAAGAAAAACATGATTTTAAAGGGGGTTTGGCATCCATGCTTGTCCCCATTTCCCTAGGTTTTGATTAGTGATCACTTGACATTTTAGTGGTGAATCAACTATATCAAACCATCCTTGGGGTACATTAGGACTAAGCACTTCATTTGCTTGGGAAGGGGAATTTTATCCTTTGAAAATGAGATTTGATGTATGAAAATGATTTTTAGGGTTTTGAAAATGTGTTTTCTTTGCAAGAAAGTAAGAACACTTTGAAAATAATGTAGATCCTTGTAGAAGATCATCCATGGAGATGAACTTCCATGTTGATCTTCTTGGATCTAAGACAAGAAGATGAATGAACTACATTTTGTAGCTTGAAAATGCATGCATGGATGAGAGAATTTTAGGGTAAGGAGAGGGAGGTTATACCTATCTTCCTTGTGTTTTGTGTTTGAAAGGCTTGAATGTGTTTAGGGCTTGAAAGTGTTTAGGGCTTGAAAGTGTTTAGGGTTGATGATTTGAGTTGGTTAAAGAGAAAACAAGTAGATAACAATGAAGTCCTCTATGTTTTCTCTCTAATCCTCCTCCCAAGGGGTGATTTGAGCTTGGATTGGTGTATGTATGAGAGTATGTATGAGAGTAATTTGAAAGTATTTTGAGTGAGTGGGATTTGGGAAAGATTGGAGAGAAAATGGTGGCAATTCAAGTGAATTCCCACTGTTTTCTCTCTATTTTTCGCCAGAGTGCCGTTGCTGTGAGTGATTTTTTGTTGTGTAAACTGAGAGAGGAGGGTTCAATTTATAGCCCTCTGAAATTGACAAACATGTCCGCGCGGATAGGATTGTAAACGTGCACTGTTCATTAAATGCAGCTCCAGGCTTTGGACAGGAAGAATAATCTTTTGAAAATTCAAACTGGTTATGTTTTTCAACTTACCAGATTGGGTTTTTTCAATTTCTTTTTCTTTTTTAGATTCTTTTGTAGGTTTAACCTTAAATAACAATGCCCACTTTGCCCTTGCTTGGTTAGAAAAGTTAGGAATGTTAGGAATTGTTAGAAATGTTATAACTTTCGTTAATTTTCTAACGAAAATACTAACAAGCTCAAATTGGAGCACTTACAACTAGCTAGTTAAGTAATGTACACTAGCTAATTAACTAGTTAATTAGCTAGTGTACACTAGTTAATAAGCTAGTGTACACAAGGACTTGGCCAAGACCAAGCCAAGGCAAGTGTACATTACTAGCTAGTGTACACAAGGTCTCACTTGATAGCCTTTCTCCTTAATAGAAATCAATGAACTTGGACAAGACGAAGATCTCACTTGGTTTATCTCAACAAGATCTTGTAACCAAATAGACCAATCGTTTGGATGGCATCTGCAGCATTTGTTTTGTTCTCTTTGCAGACTATTGGTTCTTTACTTGACATTAATATGTTAGTAATTTATAGGGTACCTTTGGATATGGCAGGACCCTTTCGAATTAAAAACTGAAGAAGAAAAGTCAAAAGAAAGTGTTCTCTTTCTTCCTGAAGCAACCAACTAATGGGATCTCGCCAGACTTCTCGAAAGTATCTATGCTTAACATTATTAATGAAACCTTTATGATACATAAACCATTAATTTTACGAATTACATCATATTTTCGAAATAAGTAGTAACTACAATAACACAAAACAAAAAGCAGATATTTATTAGAAAAATAAGATGCTTTCCAGGTTTTTAACTTTAATTATCTCAACTAAACACTTTTCTTGTGTACACTAGCTAATTAACTAGTGTACACTAGCTAGTGAAAAAATAATATTGAACAACGTGGTCTTGGTCAAGTCCTTGTGTACATTACTTAACTAGCTAGTGTACACTAGTTAATTAGCTAGTGTACACAAGGACTTGGCCATGGCTGATGAACATTGAAATTAAACTTGGGTACACTAGCTAAGTTGCTAGTGTACATTACTTAACTAGCTAGTGTACACTAGTTAATTAGCTAGTAATGTACACTTGTCCAAGTTCATTAATTTCTATTAAGGAGAAAGGCTATCAAGTGAGACCTTGTGTAGACTAGCTAGTAATGTACACTTGCCTTGGCTTGGTCTTGGCCAAGTCCTTGTGTACACTAGCTAATTAACTAGTGAACACTAGCTAATTAACTAGTTATAAAGGACTTGAGAGAAAGGGAAATGAGCAGCATGGACATTTCTTCAATGAAGTCAAAACATGTACGTATTTGTATTCTTCAAGTTTCATTTATCTCTAGTCTTTTTTGTACGGAGCCGGGTACTACTCCTGCACACGGAGGCAACCGTTTGCCTGAGTGAATATTTGGCTGGAAAAATGGCAATTGTGGGAAAAAAATGTTACGAATGCCTCTACATGATAGCAAGAAAGAAAATTATTTCAGTTGTCTTAGCTGGGATTGACCCATATTTTGTTTATTTTTTGTTGCTTTCATCAGATTTGGGTTTATATATATTTATTTTCCTTTTGAATCCCTAGTTAAGTAATGTACACTAGCTAATTAACTAGTGTACACAAGAACTTGTGTACACTAGCTAGTGTACACTAGTTAATTAGTTAGTGTACACAAGAACTTGGCCAAGGCAATGTCCAGTATAAGCCATCTGGCTAGTGTACACGAGTTAACTAGCTAGTGTACACTATATACATAGCTAGTGTACTTAGCGTATTTTAAAAATTAGACGTTGTTCAATATTATTTTTTCAAAATCCTATCTTCAGGGATCTAGTTTGAATCGTCTCGTCAAGACAAAAAAAATCAGTATTTTCGAAAAAAAATTTCGACTTATAGATATTGAGATATTTTATTTTGAAATTTGAGGGGGATTTTAAATGAAATAATTACGAAAATGCCACCCCCTCTATCTTTTTTTTTTTTAATTTGAAGCATTGATGTGTTTTTTAATCCAATGGCTGTTAGTGGTTCTTATGATTCTCATATAAATGTGGTTCTCATTATAATAGGACCCTATATATATAGAGCTAGTCTCCCATGAGAACACTATGACCCGTCTCTTCTATGAAACGGGTTTTTTTACCCGGATCCATGATCCATGGGGCATAACCTGCCACGGGGCAGCCACCCATTGACCTTTTTTCCCCGACTTTTTCGTCGTTTACCAAAAGTAATAGTTACCATAACTTAATGTAATAACTGTATACATATAAAGTAACATTGTTCATAAGTAAACGTAACACCTGTTTTATAAAAACAAAAACTCGTTTTACCCATTTTTTCAAATGTAATACTAACTATAATTGCATGTAACCCAAACAATATCTAAATGTAATTATCATTTATACTGAAATGTAATAGTGCTTTTGCAAAAATATAAAATATTGTGTATTTTGATTTTATTTTTAAAAAGAAAGTAACATTTGAAAAATAACAACTTATATACATGAATGTAATTATTTGTACAAGTAAATGTAACACTTTAGTAGATGAAATTGTAATAGATTTCTATAGATAATGTAATACTTTTACATGTATCATGATAAATTGAACCCATTGTAACTTATTATTTGAAAACATATAAATATACTATTACTTTTCTATACATATGTGTTAGAAATTATGTATAAACACTGTTACATATAAGTAACACGTTCGTTACATTTTAGTTGTAATAAGCATTACTTTTGGCAAATGATGAAAACATAGGAAAAACACTGTTACTTTTCTGTATATATGTATTACTTTTATGTATGCAAACTGTTACATATAAGTAACATGTTTATTACATTTAGTTATAGTAGCTATAACTTTTGACAAATCGGAAAAAAAAATAAAAATAAAATATATATATATATATATATATATATATATATATAAAACATGCAGGGTCACTCCCATGAGTCATGGAGCCGGTTTGTGGGTCAGGTCGGGCGGGTCAAAAAAAACCCGTCTCTACCATGAGACGGGTTTTTCATGTTCTCACCTAAGTTTTTGTCATATATATATATATATATATATATATATATATATATATATATATATATATATATACTCCCTCCGTCCCACAATAATCTGCAAAAAGTCACATTTTAAGCATCCCACAATAATCTGCAAAGTCTAAAAATGAAAATGGGATACACTTGTTATACTCACAACAATTCCTCACTAACTTCACTTTCTCTCTCCTACCCAACCATCTACACTCACAACACATCACCTTTTTCACCGTTTACCTTAATTCTTGTGCGAAGTATTTTTTGCGTATTTCTCCTGGGACGGAGGAGTATATAATATTAATATATATATATATATATATATATATATATATATATATATATATATATATATATATATATATATATATATATATATATATATATATATAATGGTGAATTAGGATCATTGGATTTGAGTGTGAGATTAATGGTGTAGATTGATTTATTGATAATTCATGTGAACATTAATGAGCCAATCAAAGGAAAGTGTAGTTTTATTTTTATGGGATGAATTTGGACCATTAGATGTAATGTATTTAATGGTGAAGATATTGTTTTAGGCTAGTGATCCAAGTGAATATTTGTGTGTCCAATGAAGTATTGTCACTTCTTATATTTATTTGTATTTCACAAAAAAAATCATCATGATTATAAAATAATATTATCTCATAATAATAATTGAAAAAAAATAAAAATATTGAATAATTATAACAGTAATAGTAATTAGTAATAAAATAAGTAAATATCTAGAAGGAGTATCATTACTAATATTATAAATTATTAATAATAAGTAATAATTGAATAGTAGATGTTAGAAATAATAATAATAATAGTTATAAATTAGAAAAAAAATACTTTAGAACAACAATAATAACTATACATTTAAAATATTAATAATGCTTAATTATTAATATTATAACCTATACCTTGTACCTTGTATCATATACCCTATACCCTATATGCTATATATTATACCATATACCCTATATACTATACCCTATACCCTATATATTATACCATATATCCTATACCCTATACCCTATATACTATACCCTATATATATATATTATACCCTATACCATATACCCTATATACTATACCCTATATACTATACCCTATACTCTATACCCTATATTCTATATCCTATACCCTATGCCCTATACCCTATACCCTATACCCTACACTCTATATCCTATACCCTATATATTATACCCTATACTATATACCCTACACCCTACACTCTATACCCTATATACTATACCCTATACCCTATACCCTATACCCTACACTCTATACCCTATATACTATACCCTATATACTATACCCTATACCCTATATACTATACCCTATACCCTACACTCTATACCCTATATACTATACCATATACCCTATATACTATATACTATATATTATATACTATATACTATACTTAATACCCTATATATTATACCCTATATACCCTATATATTATACCCTATACTCTATACCCTATATATTATACCCTATACCCTATACACTAAACCCTAAACCTTATATACCTTAACCCTCATACCCTAAACCCTAACTAAACCTTATAGGAGTATATCCTAAACCATATATAATATATCATATATAAAATGCCCTCTATACTATACCCTATACTTTGTACCCTTTATAATATGCCCTCTATACAATACCCTATACCCTATATACTATGCCCTTTATATTATACCACATAAATGTATTTTTTTTTATGAATATAAATAAATATTTTGGACATTTTTTAGTATTGAAGTTTTTTTCAAAAAGTTATATAAAAAAAATTAGAAAAAAAACTAAACAAATGAAAGTATAATAAAGAAATCAGGGACGGGTAAAATTCTTTAATTTTTATTTATAAATGTATAGTTTTTTTATTTTTTTTATGAATATAAATAAATATTTTGGACATTTTTTAGTATTGAAGTTTTTTTTCAAAAAGTTATATAAAAAAAGTTAGAAAAAAATAAACAAATGAAAGTATAATAAAGAAATCAGGGACTGGTAAAATTCTTTAATTTTTATTTATAAATGTACATTTTTTTATTTTTTTATGAACATAAATAAATATTTTGGACATTTTTTAGTATTGAAGTTTTTTTTCAAAAAGTTATATAAAAAAGTTAGAAAAAAATAAACAAATGAAAGTATAATAAAGATATCAGGGACGGGGTAAAATTCTTTATTTTTTATTAATAAATGTATAGTTTTTTTTGTTTTTTATGAATATAAATAAATATTTTGGAAATTTTTTAGTATTGAAGTTTTTTTCAAAAAGTTATATAAAAAAAGTTAGAAAAAAATAAAGAAATGAAAGTATAATAAAGAAATCAGGGACGGGTAAAATTTTTTAATTTTTATTTATAAATGTATAGTTTTTTTTATTTTTTATGAATATAAATAAATATTTTGGACATTTTTAGTATTGAAGTTTTTTTCAAAAAGTTATATAAAAAAGTTAGAAAAAAACTAAACAAATGAAATTATAATAAAGAAATTAGGAATGGGTAAAATTCTTTAATTTTTATTTATAAATGTATAGTTTTTTTTATAAATAGAAATAAATATTTTGGATATTTTTTAGTATTGAAGTTTTTTTCAAAAAGTTATATAAAAAAGGTTTAAAAAAAAAACTAAACAAATGAAAGTATAATAAAGAAATCAGGGACGAGTAAAATCCTTTAATTTTTATTTAAAATGTATTTTTTTTTATAAATAGAAATAAATATTTTGGACATTTTTTAGTATTGAAGTTTTTTTCAAAAAGTTATATAAAAAAGTTAGAAAAAAAGTTAATTTTTTTTAAAAAACAATTTCCGTCGCTAAATCCGTCGCTATTCCGTCGGTATGTTAAAAAGATTTTTTTATTTTTTATTATTTAGGGACAGAATATATCCGTCGGTAAATTTGTTTGTAAAATCCGTCGCTAAATTCGTCGGTATTTTAAAAATAGAAATATTTTTTATTTTTTATTATTTAGCGACAAAATATATCTGTCGGTAATTTAATTTTGTAAAATCCGTCGCCAAATCCGTCGATATTTACAAAAGAAAATATTTTTTATTTTTTTTTATTTAGCGACAGAATATATCCGTTGGTAATTTATTTTTGTAAAATCCGTCGCTACATCCGTCGCTAATTTAAAAAGAAAAAATATTTATTTATTTTTTATTTATATAGCGACCAGAAAAATTCGTCTTAAAAAAAATTGTAATCCGTCGCTAAATCCGTCACTAAAATGGGCGGACTTTTTTGGTGCCACTATTGTGACGGATTAGTGACAGATTCACGTCTGTCGCTAAATCCGTCGATAGCTGATTTTTTCGTTTTATTTTGCTTCCGTCATTATTCCGTCGCTAATAGCGACAGAATTTGGTCCGTCGCTATTTGGCAGTTTTCTTGTAGTGGACAGTGGGTGTTCAAGACACATGACTGGAGATAGATCCTTACTTGAAGATGTCATTGAAGCCAAGGGCCCATCTGTAACCTTTGGTGACAACAACAAAGGCAAGACCATTGGGTATGGTATTATAAGGAGAGGAAACCTAACCATTGAGAAGGTTTCTCTTGTTGAAGAACTCAAGCACAACCTCCTTTCAATTTCTCAATTCTGTGACAAATGAATGCATTGCAACTTCACTTCCTCAAATTGCTTCATTAAAGATAGCATTTCTGGAGTCACACTACTCACAGAGATTCATTAAGTAAGAGTAATATTTATATTATTGATTTAAATTCTACATGTAGTATTACTAATCTCTGTTTTGTAGATAAAAATGTGAGTGAAAATAGTTGTGTAACGACCCCAACCCTAGGCATTAATTTTTAATATTTTATTATATGCTTCTAATATTTAAGTTAACTTATGTGTTCGATTATGTCTTTAAAATTCTTAATTTAAGATAATTTGGGTGAGAAGTAAAATTAGAATCTTTTGAGAATTTATGGGATATTAAATAAAGAACTTGGGGAAATAATAAAAATGGAAATTGGACAAATAGTAAGAGAAGGTTAAAATATGTAGAATAAATAATGGAAATAAAAAAGGGTTTAATTTTAATTTGGTGGGAAGCCTTGGTTAGAGGGGGGGCCATTTCTTACTTCCTCCTAGAATTCCTCCATGTGCCTCCCCCATACTTCCCCCCTTGACCGGCCCCCCCCCCTCTCTTCATCCTCCTCACTCTACTTCCTCCTCCTTCATTCATTCACTAATTTCCTCCTAAGCAAACCTAGAGAAAGCTCCATGGAAGCTCCTTCTTCCAAGCTTTGAAGCCAAGCCATTTCTCCTCCAAAATCAAGTCTAAGAGCACCATTGAAGTTGGATCACCTAGAGGAAGCCATCAAGTTAGAAAGATCAATCTTTCCTTATAAAATCCAGGTGAGTTATTATGACTTTCCCTTCCTTAATGTTCATGAACTATGTTGTTGTTGTTGTTGTTGTTGTTATATGTTTTGGAAGTCTTCTTGGAGTTGGGAAATGGGTTAATGACTTAAAAATAAAGATGTTATGGTTTATGGGAGTTGATTTAGATTTAAAGGAATGGGTGGAATTTGATTTGGAAAGTTAGAATTCATTTGAAATGGTGAAATGGGTAGAAATGGTAGTGGTAAATAATCTAGGGTTAATTGGTTTTGGAGTTTACATGTTTGTTGGGACTTGATAAGATTGAAGTATCATTTGGTGTTCTTGAACTAAGCTTAGTTAGAAGGATTTGAAACCTAGGCTTAAAGGGGGTAAAAATCGCATTTTGGGCCGTTTGGAGGCTTGGGCGGTCGCCCAAGTAGGTTAGGGCGGTCGCCCATAGCCACAGATTCATGGTTGCCTTGGAAGGACACTTGGGCGGTCGCCCAAGTAGGTTAGGGCGGTCGCCCAAGATGGCAGAAACCTCAAATTCCTAGGAAGTCCACTTGGGCGGTCGCCCAAGTGGTTAGGGCGGTCGCCCAAGCCCCTGAACCAACCTTTTTCAATTTAAACAAGAATTGTTTAGCAAGTTGTTTGACCTCTTAGAAATGGTGACTCCCACCCAATATAAAGTAGTAGAACCTAATCAACTCGGATACGAAGTGATCCTCTTTAACCTGAGTTAGAGTAGGATACTCTGGTTTGGCCATGACGTTTTATTTGGTCAAAATGGAATTGTAGGAGTAGTTAAATATTGTTCGGAAAGTGGTCCAAACTTGGGAAGTAGGTCTTGCACTTTTAATAAGATTCATTCAAGGTTAAGTAATGATTTCGTAGGTTTGGTTTATGGTACTTGGTGACTTTACTTGTTCCCCTATCCTTGGTGATTAGTTAGAAATAGCGTAGAAACCATAAGTTTCACTATTTCGTTAATGGAAGATGAGCATGTATCTCCTTGTGGCATTATTATCCCAATTTGTGGAATCATTGAATTTGGTGTATACCTTAATATCCTAAGTATGGATTATTTGGCAAGTTGTTGTGTTGTATCCCGGTGTGGATTAATTGGTACATGATGGTATTGTATCCCGGTGTGGATTATGTGGTTATATTGTTACCTTAATTGAGTTCATATGCATTAATGATATTATGCATTGTGTATTACATGAATTGTTGTACTATGGTTCTGTTTAGCATGAGTATACATTACCATGTTATTATGTTGTTATCCCGTTTTGTGGATTATCTCAAGTATCTATTATGTGCTTGAGCGTGTTTATGTTCGGGTGGGTATGATGGATTTCAATCAATTATTGATTTGTTCAATAAGTGATTGAAGGTTCGTCATACCGGTGACCCTTCCCCACTCTGTGGCCACGGAGTGGGGCTGTGCTAACGACTGTATTGACCCAAAAGGCTTTACAGACCTGTTGCGATTGTTGTAAGGAGGGACGATATTATTGTTGGATACTCTAAAATAGGTATCCTTTCTTATATGGATCTCTGGGGTATGAGTCCTATAAGAGGTGAATGTGCTGGAGGCAATTCACCAAAGAGTGGAGTTTTACTCCCACGTTGTACGACTTATTGTTCAGACGGGAAAGGTAAAATGAGGTAACGTAAGGTGTTTACCGCTTTCATAATGTGTTATGTGCTACCATGCTATGTGTTGCACTTTGTTTGGCATCTTGCTGCATATCATAATAGCTCATTGAGATTTATTCTCACCCCTCTCCCTTTACTGTTTTAGATTCCGAGACAGGTGACCCGAACCCGTGAGGCCGGGGATTTCATTGTGGACTTTTGCTTTTGGGCTTGACAAGTTAAGTATAGGAGTTGGTTGTTAGGAGTATTTATTAAGTATTCTTCTTTTGTAATTTGTATGGAAAACTCTTTTGTTAAACAAGGTTAATTAAGGTTTCCAATGTAATTGGTTAGATTTCGGTTTATTAAAGTTGTAGTTGGATTTCCTTTAAGTAGGGATATTATCAATTGATTTTTATTTGGAAGTTTGAAAAGTGGTTTTCTTTTAAAGGCAAACAAATGTTTAAAAATTTAAATGGATTTTCTTAGTTTGAGCTCCCTTAGCTCGGGACACGTGTTAGGTCCCGGGTTGGGGTGCTCACAGTTGGTATCAGAGCTTAGTTTAGAGGTCAAGGGTAGATGTCTAAACTAAGGGGGAATGTGTGGAAATTGACGCCGAGTGTTTAATGCAGGAGTTCGTTCTAATGGCCGGAAGCAAGGATGATCAGCGGGAGGTTCTAGAAATTGAAGGAGATATGGGTATAGGTGGAAATCAGAATGAAGAGATGATGAAATTGTTCAGGATGTTTGTACATAATATGGAGACTAGAGGATCGGCTCCGAATCAACCTGAGGGATACCAAAGTGATGGATTAGATAGATTTGTGAGGATGAACCCACCGAGCTTTTACGGAGATCCGAATCCGTTAAAGGCGGAAAAATGGTTAGCAGAAATGAATAGGATTTTCGAGGTTATAGGAAGTCTTAACAAAGAGAGAGTTAGGTATGCCGTTTTCAAACTTGAAGGTCCAGCTGATCAGTGGTGGCAGATTGTGAAGGGAAGTTGGGAGCGGGATCATACGCCCCAGACTTGGGATAATTTCACTCAACAGTTCGAGGACTATTTCATTTCCATGGTTACAAGGGATAAGAAGGAGATTGAATTCTTAAGACTAAAACAAGGGAACATGACGGTGAATCAGTATTCGATCCGGTTTGAGGAATTAGCTAAGTGTTGCCCTCATTTGGTATCGCATGAAGTGAAAAGGGTTCAGAAGTTTGTAACAGGTTTGAGGAGTGAGTTTAGGAAGAAATTATGGATTGATAGTTTCATTGATTATCAGACAGTCATAGATAGGGCATATAAGGTCGAGAAGGACATTGAGGAAAATAGTGGAAGATCCGGAAGTAAGATTGGAAACAAGCCAAAGTGTATAGGACAAGGATCCAAAATCATTAGAGGACAGCCAAGGACCTTAACTTCAGGAAGTGTGAGAGGAGAGTTTGTTGTAGCTTCTTCATCTAGGCCAAAATCCAAACAGTATGGGATGAATTGTAAATTTTGCAAGAAGATTGGGCATACCGAAGATCATTGTTGGAGTAAGCAAGGTAAGTGTATTAAGTGTGGGGAAATGGGACACTTTAGGAGGAATTGTCCAAAGTTTCTTCAGGGACGAGTTTCAAGCAGCGGTCAGCCGGGTGGACGTCAAAGAGGTGGTACCAAAAGAGATAGCGAAGGAGAACCGAAAGAGAAGGTCTATGGTCGAGTACATGTTTCGAACCTAGGAGAGATAGATCCCTCAGAGGTCACTAGAGGTATATTTCCTGTCTCAGAAGTTAGGGGTCACATTTTATATATCCTGTTTCATATCATTATGTGTGGCATAGTGTTTTGCTTCTACGTGTCATACATTGTTTGAAAATTCTATTTTATTGTTAGAGGATTCTGCTCTTATGAGAGAATACCTCGAACCCTCTTTGGTTTACCACGATGGTGATGTGGTTCTGGCTGAGCATGTATTGCCAGTTGAATTGGTATAATTATTAATTTATGATTTTGAGATATACTTGACCTGGAGGGTTAAGTAGTTGTTGTATAATGATAGACTATCACAATAAGTGAGTCTCCTTTTTTCATGACTAGATTGCTTATATTGGTATTTGATATAGGTAAACCTTAATGTGAAATTCTTGTTATATATGAGTATTTAAGGTGAAACATTTGAATTAAGACGTGAAGGGTAATTGGTATATGTTAGACTTGCATGAGAAGTCTTTTTCAAAAAAAAAAAAAAAAAAAATAAAATTTTATGTGCTAGTTGTGAGTAAATGGTAAATATGCTTCCGTCGGTATATTTCATGTGTTGGTTCTGAGTATGATAAGCAGAATTGTAATCCTTATTTTGATGACTTTAGGGTAATTAGAATTGATGATCTCTTTGTTAATTTAAGTTCCGGGAAGATCGTGAAAATCATTTGAGAGTTGGGTTAATGATTTCCCCTGTGAGGAGTCCCTGTATGCAAAGTTCGGCTAGTATGAGTTGGCTCGAGAGGATTTCAAATCTTGGGTTCTATAGTCTTAAACTCGGATGTTAACATGGATCTTGTGAGGGTTGAGTCCGTGATCTTTGAGTTGGCAAGTGCTATCGAAGAGATTTAAGGAATTCTTAAGAATTGTAAAGTCGTTGCTTTGGTTGACTTTAAAGGAGGTATAAAAGGTGTAGGATGTAATAAGGATGAATCATATTAATAGAATGGATAATAGATTAGTTATAGATCCGGTCCTTACATTACCTGGTGGATGTGAGGACTTTGTGAAATTTTAAGGTGTATTAAAGGAAGATTATATTATGATATTATACGAAATGGGAAAGTGATAACGTATGCTTTGAGGAGTTTAACTTAGATAAGTGAGATTTTCCTATCCTCTACTCAGGAGTAGCTACACTTGTGTTGCGTTATTTAAGTAGGAACCTTATCTTTTTGAAGCTTCCTTTGAGAATTGTTACCGATCCTAAGAGTTGGAGGATTAAGTTAATCGAAAGGAAGAGATTTGAAGACTACCCAAATTCTTGAGGAATAGGTTATGTTGTGTGACGGATTTCCTTTCCACTTGAGAAGTTTAATTAACCTTAGCGAGTTGCGTATAATAGCAGTTATTATTTTAGCATTGAGATAAAACCGTTTGAGGCGTGGTTCAGGAAGATATTTCGATCTCCAATTTGTTGGGGTGAAATTAGTAAAGCTAGGCCTAAGGTAATTTAGCGCCAAAAGTTTGTTAATCCATTTGAAGTTAGAAAATGTTGGTGATTTGACTTATAGACCGACTTGGGGCAGCTTGCAGGGCATTTGAAGTTTTAAATGAAATATCGTAATGTATTGGGTAACATGAGATGTAATATTTTTTTTTTTACTTTCTTTGAGGTCGTGAAATTCGGGTTATTGATGATGGTATGGTATTTTCGGAATATTAAGTTGTAATATCACATTATTAATGAAATTAGAATCTTGGAAAGAATCATAGCATTGATGAGACTAATTGGGAATTGAAGTCTTAGAGTATCTAAGTTGTGAAAATGTATAGTAGAATCTTGCCATTGAGAAATCTAATTAAAAATATTAAGTTAGAATGTGTGAAAGGTAACCTTCGCTATTTGAACCTTAGGGTAAGTGACAATCAAATTCGGGATGAATTTTCTTTAAGGGGGAGTGAGTGTAACGACCCCAACCCTAGGCATTAATTTTTAATATTTTATTATATGCTTCTAATATTTAAGTTAACTTATGTGTTCGATTATGTCTTTAAAATTCTTAATTTAAGATAATTTGGGTGAGAAGTAAAATTAGAATCTTTTGAGAATTTATGGGATATTAAATAAAGAACTTGGGGAAATAATAAAAATGGAAATTGGATAAATAGTAAGAGAAGGTTAAAATATGTAGAATAAATAATGGAAATAAAAAAGGGTTTAATTTTAATTTGGTGGGAAGCCTTGGTTAGAGGGGGGGCCATTTCTTACTTCCTCCTAGAATTCCTCCATGTGCCTCCCCCATACTTCCCCCCTTGACCGCCCCCCCCCCCTCTCTTCATCCTCCTCACTCTACTTTCTCCTCCTTCATTCATTTACTAATTTCCTCCTAAGCAAACCTAGAGAAAGCTCCATGGAAGCTCCTTCTTCCAAGCTTTGAAGCCAAGCCATTTCTCCTCCAAAAATCAAGTCTAAGAGCACCATTGAAGTTGGATCACCTAGAGGAAGCCATCAAGCTAGAAAGATCAATCTTTCCTTATAAAATCCATGTGAGTTATTATGACTTTCCCTTCTTTAATGTTCATGAACTATGTTGTTGTTGTTGTTGTTGTTATATGTTTTGGAAGTCTTCTTGGAGTTGGGAAATGGGTTAATGACTTAAAAATAAAGATGTTATGGTTTATGGGAGTTGATTTAGATTTAAAGGAATGGGTGGAATTTGATTTGGAAAGTTAGAATTCATTTGAAATGGTGAAATGGGTAGAAATGGTAGTGGTAAATAATCTAGGGTTAATTGGTTTTGGAGTTTACATGTTTGTTGGGACTTGATAAGATTGAAGTATCATTTGGTGTTCTTGAACTAAGCTTAGTTAGAAGGATTTGAAACCTAGGCTTAAAGGGGGTAAAAATCTGCATTTTGGGCTGGCTGGAGGCTTGGGCGGTCGCCCAAGTAGGTTAGGGCGGTCGCCCATAGCCACAGATTCATGGTTGCCTTGGAAGGACACTTGGGCGGTCGCCCAAGTAGGTTAGGGCGGTCGCCCAAGATGGCAGAAACCTCAAATTCCTAGGAAGTCCACTTGGGCGGTCGCCCAAGTGGTTAGGGCGGTCGCCCAAGCCCCTGAACCAACCTTTTTCAATTTAAACAAGAATTGTTTAGCAAGTTGTTTGACCTCTTAGAAATGGTGACTCCCACCCAATATAAAGTAGTAGAACCTAATCAACCCGGATACGAAGTGATCCTCTTTAACCTGAGTTAGAGTAGGATACTCTGGTTTGGCCATGACGTTTTATTTGGTCAAAATGGAATTGTAGGAGTAGTTAAATATTGTTCGGAAAGTGGTCCAAACTTGGGAAGTAGGTCTTGCACTTTTAATAAGATTCATTCAAGGTTAAGTAATGATTTCGTAGGTTTGGTTTATGGTACTTGGTGACTTTACTTGTTCCCCTATCCTTGGTGATTAGTTAGAAATAGCGTAGAAACCATAAGTTTCACTATTTCGTTAATGGAAGATGAGCATGTATCTCCTTGTGGCATTATTATCCCAATTTGTGGAATCATTGAATTTGGTGTATACCTTAATATCCTAAGTATGGATTATTTGGCAAGTTGTTGTGTTGTATCCCGGTGTGGATTAATTGGTACATGATTGTATTGTATCCCGTGTGGATTATGTGGTTATATTGTTACCTTAATTGAGTTCATATGCATTAATGATATTATGCATTGTGTATTACATGAATTGTTGTACTATGGTTCTGTTTAGCATGAGTATACATTACCATGTTATTATGTTGTTATCCCGTTTTGTGGATTATCTCAAGTATCTATTATGTGCTTGAGCGTGTTTATGTTCGGGTGGATATGATGGATTTCAATCAATTATTGATTTGTTCAATAAGTGATTGAAGGTTCGTCATACCGGTGACCCTTCCCCACTCTGTGGCCACGGAGCGGGGCCGTGCTAACGATCGTATTGACCCAAAAGGCTTCTGCACTGTTGCGATTGTTGTAAGGAGGGACGATATTATTGTTGGATACTCTAAAATAGGTATCCTTTCTTATATGGATCTCTGGGGTATGAGTCCTATAAGAGGTGAATGTGCTGGAGGCAATTCACCAAAGAGTGGAGTTTTACTCCCACGTTGTACGACTTATTGTTCAGACGGGAAAGGTAAAATGAGGTAACGTAAGGTGTTTACCGCTTTCATAATGTGTTATGTGCTACCATGCTATGTGTTGCACTTTGTTTGGCATCTTGCTGCATATCATAATAGCTCATTGAGATTTATTCTCACCCCTCTCCCTTTACTGTTTTAGATTCCGAGACAGGTGACCCGAACCCGTGAGGCCGGGGATTTCATTGTGGACTTTTGCTTTTGGGCTTGACAAGTTAAGTATAGGAGTTGGTTGTTAGGAGTATTTATTAAGTATTCTTCTTTTGTAATTTGTATGGAAAACTCTTTTGTTAAACAAGGTTAATTAAGGTTTCCAATGTAATTGGTTAGATTTCGGTTTATTAAAGTTGTAGTTGGATTTCCTTTAAGTAGGGATATTATCAATTGATTTTTATTTGGAAGTTTGAAAAGTGGTTTTCTTTTAAAGGCAAACAAATGTTTAAAAATTTAAATGGATTTTCTTAGTTTGAGCTCCCTTAGCTCGGGACACGTGTTAGGTCCCGGGTTGGGGTGCTCACAAGTTGGCTATGACACAAGAGGTTGAGCCACTTGAACTTCAAGTATCTTGCAAAGATTGGAAGGGAAAACCTCGTTCACGATTTACCCAAAGTGGCTGACCACCATCCAGAGAAATGCAGTGTCTGTCAACTTGGTAAACAAACCGCGTTGTCTTTCACCAGCAAGACTGCACCCTCAACTGCAAGATGTTTACAACTGCTCCACATTGATTTGTTTGGACCCATCACCACTGCTAGCATTGGAGGAAATAGATACACTTTAGTGGTAGTGGATGATTATTCAAGATATACGTGGGTTGAAATGATGATCACAAAAGATGATTGCTATGAAATTCTAACCTCACTCTTTAGACGGCTCCAAACCCAAAAAGAAGACGACATCGTTAGTGTAAGGTCTGATAATGGAACAGAATTCAAAAACAACGGTGTTGCTCAATATTGTGATGATCATGGAATAGATCAAAAATTTTCTACTGCTGGTGTTCCACAACAAAATGGGGTTGTAGAAAGAAAGAACAGGACGTTGATTGAGGCTGGAAAGACAATGATATGTGAAGCCAAGCTTCCTTAGTACTTTTGGGCTGAAGCAGTCAACACAGCGTGCTTCACTCAAAATCGCTCCCTCATCAACAAAACCTACAACAAAACTATATATGAACTTTGGAGAGGAAGAACCCCCAACATAGTCTTTTTCAAAATCTTTGGCTGCAAATGCTTTATCCTCTCCAATGAAAGAGAAAACAAAGATAAATTTGGAGCTAAGGCTGATGAAGGTATTTTTGTTGGGTATGCTAAACATTCAAAAGATTTTCGTGTTTTTAACAAATCTAGTTTAAAGATAGTAGAATATGTACATGTCACTTTCGATGAACATTCTCTCCTTGAGCCACATTTGGCTCCAAATGTTGCAGATGATTTTGTTGAGACTAATAAAACAGGTTAATCTTCCAAAACCGCACCTGAATCTCAAGAACCACAAAATCCATCAACTCAAGGAAATCCATCAACCTCAACTGAAATTCCCTCAAACAATTTTGAAACTGCACCTGAAGTTCCTACTCCAGATGCAACCTCAAGGGAAGATTTTGATGAGAACTCACCCATTCAACTTATTGAACCTCTTCATCAACTCACATTCAATGACTTCACTGAAGGATCTAACGATGTTCCATTAGAAGATATTCAGCAAACCTCAGTTCAACCAGATTTACCCCTCGAGGTTCGTGAAGTCAGTAGTCACCCACTCTCAAATGTGATTGGTGATTTATTTTTCGGAGTTCAAATAAGGAGATCAAACTATGATGAGCACACTTCTCTGTTATCTCAAATTGAACCCAATAAAGTTGATGAAGTACTCCAAGATTCCAGTTGGGTCATTGCCATGCAAGAAGAACTCAACCAATTTGAAATATGTAAGGTTTAGACATTAGTGCCTAGACCTCATGATCAAGGAGTGATAGGAACAAAGTGGGTGTTTAGAAAAAATATGGATGAGAATGGAAGCATCACCAGAAATAAAGCAAGGTTGGTTGCATAAGGATATAGGCAAGAAGAAGGAATAGACTACGACTAAACTTTTGCTCCAGTTGCAAGACTAGAATCAATCATAATTTTCTTGGACTATGCATCTTAGAAACGTTTCAAGCTATATCAAATGGACGTTAAAAGTGCCATCCTCAATGGTGAACTTCAAGAAACCGTGTATGTTGCCCAACCGCCTGGATTTGAAGACTCCAAATTTCCAAATCATGTCTACAAGCTCCAAAAGGCTTTGTATGGACTCAAACAAGCTCCAAGGGCATGGTATGAGACTCTATCAAAAATTTTACTAGAAAAAGGCTTCAAATGCGGTAAAATCAATACAACTCTATTCATTGCTAAATATAATAATCATTCTTTACTTGTTCAAATTTATGTTGATGATATTATTTTTGGCTCTACTAATGAATTATTGTGTAAGCGTTTCGAAAAGCTAATGAAAAGCAAGTTTGAGATGAGCATGATGGGAGAATTGATGTTCTTCCTCGGGCTTCAAATCAAACAATGTGAAGAAGGAATCTCCTCAGCCAATCCAAATACACAAAGGAGTTAATCAAGAAATTTGGACTGAAAAATGCAAAAGCATACGATACTCCCATGGCTACCGGTAATAAACTAGATAAAGATCTAAAAGGTAAAAAGGTTGATCAAACTTTATATCGAGATTCGAATTTCGAGTTTGTAGGTTATTCGGATGCAGATTATGCAGCTTACACCATTGACAGAAAAAGCACTAGTCGAACTTGTCACTTCCTTGGAAATAGACTAGTTGCTTGGGCCAGCAAGAAGCAAGCTTTAGTTTCAGTGTCAACTACAAAGGCTGAATACATTGCTGTTGGAAGTTGCTGCTGCCAAATTCTTTGAATGAAGCAACAGTTGGTAAACTATGGAATTGATGAAGGAAACTGCCTAATCATGTGTGATAACACATCAACAATTTCAGTCTCCAACAACCCCATCATGCACTCAAAGACCAATCACATAGACATCAAGTATCATTTTCTCAAAGACCATGTGGAAAAGGAGAACATCCATTTAGAGTATGTGGGGACAGATAATCAGATTGCTGACATCCTCACCAAAGCTCTTGACTCCAAAAGGTTTTCATTCCTTAGAGGAGAAATGGGTATGCTTGAACTTAAATAAGTACATAATTTTTATTATTAACTTGTTTGTTAAGTTTGTGTTTTAGGTTAACAAATCCTATTGAGGTTTCAAAACCTCCCCTATTGAAACCGCGTGACCAAAACCGCATGTAGTCAAGACCGCATGTAACTCCTGACCGCGTGCAATGTCAAGACCGCATGATTCTAAACCGCGTTTCAACACTTAGAGAATTTTCAAAGTTTTATTTTTTGAGCATTGAAGAAGCTTGCAAGCGGTTTGATATTTCCTTATTCAAAAAAATTATTATTTTTATTATCTTATTGTCAAACCGCATACCGCATACATGCCACGTGGACTCAGGTAAGTTTTCTATATTTTCTATTTGGTCCTTGTATTTTTAGGACAAATTATTTGCATAAGGGTACTTTTGCAAATATTTTTCCACAATAATTTGAAATTCAAATGCATTTAATGCAAAAGGAAGATTTGCATTAAAACTTTTCTTGTCAGTCGTCACTGGACTGGAATGTGTGCAGAGAAGGTGAAGAGGTGTGAATGTGCTGGTGCTACACTTAGGGGGAAGTGGAACCATCATCATATATTTACACTTCACCCAATAACCACCTATATATACTCATTTTAGTGTAACTGTTTCACTCTTTACACTTTCTTCTCTTTCAACCGTACCTTCTTTGTCACTATTCACTTTCTCTCTCTATTTCTCTCACTTAAACACATTTGAACAATCTGAAATCATCTATGGCACCTAAAAGAGATAGAGATTCAACGATTCCTAGAGTTCCAAAGAAACCCTTCAACGATATAGTATGATTTCTAAACCTAAATCTTTAAAATTTCTGAGAATCACCATTGTTAAACAATTGAAAAACTGTTCGTATGCCTTAAATTTTGTTTGGTTGATTAAGTGCTTGTTTGTTCATCATTGTGTATAAAATTTATTGGGTTTTGCTCGCCTTAGTGTATGGATTCCATCAATATAGTTTATTTTATGATCTATACACATATTAGTTACTGATTTTGAAATTTTCAGTTTGTAACTTTCGAAAACCCATTTTTGTGTTTTTCATTTTTCTTGATGATTCTAGGTAAAGTTTGGATTTTTAATGTTATATTGTTACTCCACTTCCCAATGTGATCATTTTGATATGTTATTTGTTGATTTTGGTTAACTTTTATTTTATCTCTGTTCTTGGTGTTCTTGATTGTTCTTCGTGTTCTTCATGCTATTCATAACATTTTCAGAACATATTTTATATGTTGGATTGCATGATTCCCAAATTATGTTTTTCCATACTTAGAAAAATTTTGAAAATTTTGGATCTAAATATGCATTAGAACCTCATCTCTCAGACCGCATGCTTAGGAATAAACCACATAGGTTAAACCGCATGTTGAACCTCTATGTCTGAAATCGCTTGTTCATTTTAGAAGTTAAACCGCATGTAGAAAACCACATTTCTATATCTGTTTAAACCGCATGTTACTTTTCTTCTAAAACCGCATGTTGATTATTCTTGAGTTTTACTTAGTATATAGGCTGGAAACCATAACCTTCTCCTTCAACACTTCATGGAAGTGTTAGATAAAATTGGCTTAACAATGGCACGTACTAGTAAATATGCTATTAGGTTCTCATATTTATTTCCTTGCCTTGTATTCACAGTTCACTTAGAGTTTGAGATATTTCACTTTCTCAAACCGCACCATTGCTAAACCGCATAGGTGCTTAAACCGCATGTGAACTATGACTTCTTAAAATGGATCTAATTTATAATTTTCATTTTGTAGGATCCTCATTTCTTCCTGCCAGGCTTGGAGATAAATGAAGATGAATTGAAGCATGATGCCCTAGGTAGAGAAATGATTAGAAAAATGAGAACCTCTGGAATCCTACGCCTTTTTACAAAGAAGCAGTCCTACACAATTCCCTCTTTCGTGGATCAGTTCTACACCAAAGCCAATGTAGGAGTAAGAATTTTAGAAGATGGAAGAAAAGTTTCTTGCCTAACCGCCAATGTAGAAGGGTTGGACATCACAATAGACTACCTCGATATCAGGGGAACTTTTCAATTTCATGTTCCAAATGCCCCTGAAAGAGTTGATCAGGAAGTTCAGGATGCAATCGCGTCAACAACCGCAGGGATTCCAACTCTAGTGGGGAAGTATAAAGTTATCCCAAGAAAGGATTTTGGTGAGCTGATGAGCCACCCTTGCTTCTTAGTATGGAAATCAGTTTGTGGGACGAACGGCAACCACAACAACTTTACAAGCCAGCAATGGATGTATTGCTCATCCATTTACAGTGAAATTCGTCTACACTGGCCAAAGATCCTCTTTCGAGAACTCTATGTTCATATCTCTACCTATCAATCCAAAGAGAAAGGAGTTGATTAACGGTGGAGGCCCTTCTGCAGACTCCTAACCGCACTCTTCTCAAATTATCAACACTTAGAGGACCTCAGAATAGCAAACCCTGAATTGATGGTTGAATGGGGTACTGAAGAAACTCTTGGTCTGAATGTATGCCACTCATTCAGACTCAAATTTGGTGATGAGGATTACAAAAACCTCTGGAATGCTGACAAGCTCCCAACCAAGGAGCATTATGTTTCTAAGAATCCTGAGACCGCCAATAAAGCAATTGGCAAAGCGGTCAAGAAGGCAAGAAAGCAAGGAGGAGCTGAACCGCCTCAGAAGAGAGCTAAAACCGCACCTGCTACAAAATCGCATGGTATTTCAGGTGCTGATCCAAGTAAACCGAAGAAGCTGAAGAAGAAGGTTCTGGTTGATGAACCTAGTGATGAAGACATAGTTGAAGAGGTTGAGAGGATGGGAGATGATGATGCTGATAAAGAAGAAGATGCAAATATTCCTTCTCTAATTGCTAGAGCTAGAGCTGTAAAGGTGGTTAGAGAAAAGATTATGAATGATAAAGACCTTCTACAATTCCATAGGGCTGAGATGGAAAAGTTAGAAAAGTGAGCTGGTGAAAGGAGATCATCAAAAGGAAAGGAACCTGCTCAACCATCCAAACCGCATCCTAATCCTCAACCATAACCAAACACTCAACCACCTCCACCTCCTCAATCCCAACCTCCTATCCAACCTCAATCCCCCATACAACCTTCATCACCCATTAAACCTTCCTATCCACTTAAACTGCAGAGAGATGCACCTCTTCAGGGGGAGACCCCAGAAAAAAGATTGAAGATGAGTGCCAAGAAAACCTCAAAGAAGGGTAAGCCAATGGAACCCTCACCCTCACCTTCACCTTCACCCTCTCCATCAAAATCTTCTCCTTCCCATTCATCCTCCTCCTCTGTTTCCAGTTTCAAACTCCCTTCTGATTCTGGTTCTGACCGCTCCACTCCTTACCAAACCCTTCCCTTTCAAATGCCTTCAAAAACTGGTCCCCCAAACCTTCCAAAGGCCAAGTGAAATTACCCGGATCGCGCGGATTGCGGCGAGCGGTTTTTTGACTTAACTGAAAAGAGAGTCGCCATGCCGTTTTGTATTATGAGCCTGAACTTTGAAAAAGGCTAGTTTGAAAAAGGAGGTCGTTTTGATTGGAAGCCAAAACTTAAGAAAAGGCTTTTTGAAAAGGAGGTCATTTTGATTGGGAGCCAAAACTTAGGAAAAGGCTTTTTGAAAAGGAGGTCGTTTTGATTGGGAGCCAAAACTTAGAAAAAGGCTTTTGAATAGAGATTTTTAGGTTCGGAGGTCAGGTTACGTTTCGGGAAGAGTATCTGGAGATCACCTGAAATGCCTCGCATGACGAGTCTTTCTACCTTTCTCGAAAAGTGTGCGTGTGTGTGTTTGTGTTACTTTTGAAAACGAGTTTGAATGACAAACTTTAATCTTGGTTTGAATGACAAACGTAGGTTTTGAAAAGGATCGTTTGAATGACAAACGTCGATTTTGAGGGAGTTTGAAAAGGAGTTCGAATGACGAACTTCGGTTTTGAACCGGGCATTAAGATGTTACCCTTTTTTGATGAAAACAGCAGTTTTGAAATGATGATCGACAAGTCATTTTGTGACTCGGACGTTTGAAAGTAGATACTATCAACAAACCAAACGGTTTAGACTTGTAAATGACAGTATTGAAATTGCGGTATCAACGGATCGAAGGATCCGGACAACAAAAGTGCGAATCAACGAACCTAACGGTTCGAATTGTAAAGGTGTGTAAAGTAAATAGCAATATCAACGGATCAAACGATCCGGACGGTAAATGACGATAATGAACCTAACAGTTCGGACGGTAAAAATGCGAATCAACGGATCGAACGATCCGGACGGTAAATGACATAAAAGTAAAAATGAGGCCCGAACGCCGTTTTAATCCTAAATTACTTCTCTCGAGGGAGAAAAGATGATAGAGGACTAAAACGTATCGAGACCCGTAGACGGCATTTCGTCTACATTTTGGAGACTTTGATCGGATCGAAAGTAGCGTATGACGCGTAAAATGAGACAAAGAGGGGTTTAGAGAGTGAGAGTGTTACCAATGGCTAGGTGTTGACTCTTTTGCTCTGGAGGACGTAGACGGGATACAAAAAGGTGTTTTTGAAGTATTTGGCTTGTGTTTGGCTTGGAAAACGTGGTTTTCACGCAAATCGAGGCATTTTCGAGGCTCGAGAGGGTGTTTGGTCGCTGGAACCGAGGTGAAATGGGGGAGAGTAAATATTTTTGTGGGATTTTTACTGAAGGGGAGGGGCTGTATTTATAGGGGGTGAAATGGAAGAACAGGTCGTCCGGCCATATCCTCAATTTGAGGGGGTTCTTGGGTATTTTGAGAATTGTTGGGACTGATCTGTTCATCTGGAAGAACAGGCCGGCCGGCCAGTCACTCAATTTGGGGTTATTTTGGTCTTTTCAACCTTGAATCTGATTGATGGGGATGGGAGAGGCCATGCATGCATGCCAAGTGTCCCAGCTTAGTCACTAAGATTGTCCATTTGTTCCGATAAGTCTGGTTTTGATTGTTTTCTAAATAACTGTCCGAGAAAATGTCGGAACAGTCCTGAAAAGTCCCGAAAATTGCGTATTTCTGGAAAAGTGGTACTTTTACGTGTGCGAACATGTGTTGAGTACACTTTTGATTTTGGATGCACGGGGCAGTCCTGGAAAGTCTTATTAACTTGGAAAGGGTCGGTTAACGGATTCCGGTTAACTTGGAAAGGGCCAGTTAACGAATTGTAACGATCCGGATTTGGGTACTTACAATAGCCCCTCGGCGACGTCACTTACGAAGGAAGTGGGGTCATTGAAAAAAGATAAGGATCTCAAATCGGGGAGATGCCTTATAGAGAGACCTAGACGGTCAAATGGCTGGACCCTATAGCAAGGATTCCTACGTATCCACGGGGGAATCAAGACGATCGTAGTTCCTGTCTGTTAAGTGTAAGGGACTTAACAAACTGACGCGGGGTCACGAGATATTCCGTTTGGGATCTGACGAAATGGCAGGAACGGTTGTGTTAAACTGCCATTTTTAACAACACGATCTGAGTTCGAAGGAAGGATTGACGTTCTACTCAGACTCCTCCCATAATCCAAACCGCACCTCAAACCTTTCCTCAACCGCCTCCTCCTTTCTCAAATATTCCTTCCTCTTCAACCGCCCCTCCTTCTGACTACACCCAAATTTTTTCTACTCTTCATGTGATTCAAGGCCAACTACTTGCAAACCAAGGCCACATAATCAGGTTACTGAATCAAACCGCTTCCTTGCAGATTCAAACCGCTCTCTCTAGGCTAAGGTAGAATCTCAAACCCAAGAATTGGCAGTTCTTAAATCTCAATTGATTGAAGCCATTAAGGGGGAGAGAACTACTTCAACCTCAAATGATCAAACCGCAACCATTGTCCGGACCCCGAAACTTGTTTTAACGCCTTCCAGCAATCCTTAGAAGATGGTATGCTTAAAGCTTTGGGAGATAAAGGTTTTGTTTCTGAACTCAACAAAATTCTTTGAGAACTTTCTGAAGCAAACTGCAATGCCATAGAAACAGATCTTAGAAAACTCAAGGATGAATTCCTTGGAATTCTCAACTCCAAACCGCAACCTGATCAAGACTTGAGATCAGTCTTGGATTCCATGCAAGCTAGCCTCCAATCTGAGACCGGTGTTCTTAAAGAGGAGTTGATAATGAAGATGAACTTAATGAGAGATAGCCTAACTGCAAAGTTAGCTAGTCTTACTGATGAGATGAATGACAGGATGGAAAACCTCAAGGAAGGATTCAACAATAAACTTAGCATCAAACTTCAAGAGCTGGATAACTCCTTGAGGGGGAGCATTGCTGAGATAGAGCCAAAACTCCAAAAATCCCAAACCGCCCATGTTGAAGCCATTCAAGATCAAATCCATACCTTTTTCAATTCCCTCAATTCCTCCTTCCATACCAAAATCGAAGAAGTAAAAAAAAAACTTGCGTGAAAATGCTGCTAAAGTTGATGAGCTTGTAGAAGAGGTGAAAGGAAATTGCAGAGCGGTTGGATCCAACAACTCAAGACTTCAAACCGCAACCAATGCCAACAACAATTTGGAGATCGCTCAACAAAGGACTGCTGAAGAAGTAAGAAGGCTAAGGAGGACACTCAGAGCAGAAAAATCAGGTTTCAATCCTCCCCAACCGCATGTACCAGATCATGAAGTAAATGGTCCTCCTCAGCACTAAAACCGCAATATCTGTAATCTTTTTGCTTAACTTTTTGCTCACTTTATTTTTGTTATGTTGTATTTTGCTTTCCTACCTTGTAATCTGTAAACCTCAAAGGTTGTAATGAAAAATGCATCACTGATTGAATTCAAACCTTGTTCATTCAAACCGCTTGTTTGTAGAACAATGAAATCGCATTGGTTTTAAACCTCATTCAAATATCCTTAAATTAAAAATCATTTTTTGAATTGAAGTTTAAACATTCAGTTTAAAATGCATACTTAAACTAAAACTCATACTTTTTATGTATGCACTGAATGCATTTCTATACTTTCAACATGTAAGTTATTTATCTTTCAATAATATAGAAATATATAACTTAAGCTAGTGTGTTCATTGACTTGGGACATGACTTACCATGTTAATTCTTATGGACATGTTTTTACCAAGGACAATATTTGCTTTTGTTATAGTAGGTAATGGCATCAATCAAATAGGGGGTGATTGTTGGGTATGCATACTTTAACCCTCCTAGCTTTAGCTTTAATTTGATTGATATCATAATCTCATCTCTATTTTCTGGACTTTAGGCCCATATGTAATGAAGCTTAGACATCAATTTTTTTAGTATTGTAGCGATGCAATTTTATTTGAATAACAGAGTTGCCACTTATTATTTATTTAGAAAAACAATAAGAAAAACCTTTTTGAAAAGATTTGGGTTCGGGGCTTATGCGATGGATTTGGAAGGTCGTGGAGCACCGCATCCACCCAATCCGAAGATCGGTCTTGCTTTAAGGAGGATTATCAATTAAAACAATAATTAAATAAGAATAAGCAAACCCTAATTAATTTCTTAATTAGGAATGTCGGGTTGTATGCTTCGAGATCGCCTCTATGGATTGAAGGGACTCTAGGCTAACCCTTTTGATATGATTACACTGCTCTAAAAGCAATTAGAGGGGTTGAGAATAAGAATTATAAAAATATAGGAGTTTACCTTGTGTTTAGGGAGTAATTGGTTTAGAACGTGGTTCTAAGTGTTTTCTCCTCCTTCCTCGGTCGAAAAATGATTTGGACGGAGTTTCGCCTTGTTTCTAGGCTCGAACCTCGACGTTTGTCAATCAACAAGGATGATGGATGAATTTAGGAGTTGTTTATGAGTGATTTGCAGAAGTATTTCAAGGAGAGAAACCAGCAATTTGTGTGTTTTTCTGGGGTTCGACCCATCCTCTGAAATACTGAAAGTTATCAGGTATTTATAGGGGTTTTAGGAGGCTAAAGTGGATTGGGATTCCTCCCAAGGAAGCTTCCAGAACTCTAAGATCAGTAGAGACCCGGATTGAATGATATTTATCAAGAAAAGAGGTTGAAATCGACAAGGGGACTGATTCTGCATATCCGGCAGAAGGTTGGTCTTGCGCGAGACACACTATGTCTCGCGCGGGACAAGGCTTCTCAAAGACAATTATGTCCTCCCCTTATTATCTCGTATGAATTTTAGTCCACACTAACGATCGTTAGTCAAAACTTAACGAAACATGACGAAATGGTGGATTTCTACTCTAAAATCAAAGCGAGACTTAGAGTGGTATAACTCTGCTCCGATGAGTTCAGAAGGGGGTGTCTACAGAGCCCCTCGGCGACAAGTCTTATGGAATAAGTCATGTCGTTAATAGAAAATACATTATTTTGGACATCGGGATGGTCGTGCCGCACGGCTGCCTACGTATCTCTATCGGAGAATCAGACCAAAACGTAGTTCATCTCCAAAACACTTAAAAGGCTGTTTTAGGTATTTTGAAAAGCATTTTGAAAAGCAAATTTGAAAGAAAAGGTAATATCGTACAAAGGAATCAAGGACTTGACCCAATTTCGAAAATACCCGGCTTGTTGATGAAGTTGTTGAAGTGCGCCGCCCGAGGTTACTGACGTAGCTGAGGTTGCTTGAGTGCTTTCGAACCATGGATAAATTCATACTGAGGAATCAAGGACTTGACCCAATTCTGAAAATATCCATTTTTTATGATGCGTCGCCCGAGGTTACTGACGTTGTCGTTGTTGCCGATTGGAGTTGCACGTTGCCATTGTTCAGGGTCGTGGACTTTAAAGATCTTTGAGGTCATGAGACTTTAAAGTTTGCTGAGGTCACAGACTTTGTTGACGTTGCCGAGGTCACGGACTTTGAAGTTTACTGAGGCTACAGACTTTGCTGATGCTCCACCCGAGGTCACAAGTGTTGCTGTTGTTTCCGAGGTCACGGACTTTGTTGTCGTTGCTGCCGTCACAGACTTTGAAGTTATCGGTTGAGGTGGAGGTTCTGTCGGCTCCTATAATTCAAGGATATATGCATGCTGGTTTCGGATGGACCCGAATGATTCTTACCTTTCTGTACCTGTTAGCACATAAAGATTCCAACTAGATTTTTCAAATTTTAGTTGTTTAACTGGACTTATGTGGTGGTGCCCACGTCTGTTCGTGTAAATGGCCGGTTGGTCATTTTTGTGGTGAGTTCATGTATGAGTATATGGTATATGGACATGTAGGGACATTTGTATGGATTTATATTTGAGATGGGTGAACTGTATGAGTGAACTTGTGTTTGACAAGTTGGGACCAAATCAGGTTTATGCGAAATCTGTTGCTAGTCAGCGAGGTTGTCTCGTGTGAGAGTATCGTACTGTTTTCTTCATTGTTTTAGAATTTTGATGAGTAACCTTGTGTGAACACATCTAGGTCTGTTGCGAATTTTCATTCTTAATTCTCCCTTGAGTCGTGTCTCTAGGAGGCAAACGACTATAAATATGTCGACTATCGTAATGGATTTATGTCTAAATCTCTTTCCTGTCTCAAGCCCCAAGTTGCTTGAATGTGGTAGATGAGTTTGTGAACAGGCTTGTGAGGCTGCTCTCTTGATTTGAAGATGATTGAAGATGGCTCTCCTTGTTGATTTGATTTGAAGAAGATCGAATGATGTTCGATGAAGAAGGTTGAAGAAAAGTCTCCCTTTGTCCTTGATTGATTTTTTTTCTTTAGTGACGCACCCTAGTTTTTGCCTAGACCGCCCTTTCGGGTTTTCAATCTAGCGAACATCTCTTTTGCGTCTTTTTTTTTAAATAGTATGTAAACTCAAAAAGAACTCAGTGGAGAAAATATTATTGAGGAGAGAGAAATGAAATTTCAAGTTAATTGAGGAGAGACGGACGCTATTCTTCGGAAGGTGATCCAAGCATTAACTCTTTGGAGAAGTGCATTCTCTAATAATGAGAGTGAGAAGCAAAGAGGAAAGCTCCTAATGCAGATTTGATTATTTTGAAGAGTTGAAGTAGAGATTGACTGGGGGAGGAAAGGTTAGGAAGCCCCAGTTTTGATGCTTGGATTTCAAGAGTGTGTATGAGAGTGGCTAACAGGAAGCCCCTAGTGTAACATCCCCAAAAAATGTGTGTGCCTGATATGTTTGATATGATTTGATTAGTGCTACTCATATCACCAAGATGCATCTTCTTTTCGTATGCTCATCCTATAAGAACTCCAAGGTTAAGCGTGCTTGACCTGGGGAAATTCTGGGATGGGTGACCCACTGGGAAGTTTCTCAGTGAGCATGTTAGTGAGGACAACACATCCTGGAAAGACTTGTGGTGGTTTGTGGGGCTAGTCCGTCAAATCTGATAGCGTTCCGACCCGGTCTTCGGGCTCGGGGCGTTACAAATGGTATCAGAGCGGGACCCGGCCGGAAGTGTGGAGCAAAGTGCTGTGCGAAACAAAGTGCACACCGCGGAGTCGGTGGGAGTCACCTCTTGAATCCGTACGAGCCCCTCTTGGATCCACACTGCCCGGAGTTTCGATCCAAGTGGGCCTTGCCGGGGACGGCAAGGATCCCTAAGTGGGGGAGATTGTAACATCCCCAAATGGTATCAGAGCGGGACCCGGTCGAAAGTGTGGAGCAAAGTGCTGTGCGAAACAAAGTGCACACCGCGGAGTCGGTAGGAGTCACCTCTTGAATCCGTACGAGCCCCTCTTGGATCCTTGTGCCCAGGGGTTTCGATCCAAGTAGGCCTTGCCGGGGACGGCAAGGATCCTAAGTGGGAGAGATTGTAACATCCCCAAAAAATGTGTGTGCCTGATATGTTTGATATGATTTGATTAGTGCTACTCATATCACCAAGATGCATCTTCTTTTCGGATGCTCATCCTATAAGAACTCCAAGGTTAAGCGTGCTTGACCTGGGGATATTCTGGGATGGGTGACCCACTGGAAAGTTTCTCAGTGAGCATGTAAGTGAGGACAACACATGCTGGAAAGACTTGTGGTGGTTTGTGGGGCTAGTCCGTCAAATCTGATAGCGTTCCGACCCAGTCTTCGGGCTCGGGGCATTACACCTAGACTCAACAAGAAATGCTACTTGGCTCAAATATCTAGAAAAGTTGTTCTACCCTTTAATGAACCGTGCATCATCTATAAATTTCTAAATAAGTTTGAGAAAGAAGACAATCATTAGTATGACTTAAGAGTAAACATTTTTCTTGATACTGAAAGTCTGCTTCACTTGTTGTAAGAGGATGTTGAGTAATCTTCATTTCTTTTATTGGTATCACTTGACTCTTCTTCTTTGTGGGGGAGTCCTTCATGCATTTGAAATTTCACCTTTGTTGCGGGGGTGGTGAAAGCTTGAGAGTTTTTTTTTTTTTTTTTTGTACTCTCAGAAACTTTGAATTGAGTAGTCCCACTCTTCTTGGAATGAAGGCTGACAGCAGCACCTTTGGCTTTCTTCGTTTGTTGACCTTTGACTTTCAGTAGGGATAATGTTTAGCCCTTAAGCCTTCTAATGATAACTTTTTTCTTAAATTCGTTTAGAATTTTTTTTTTTATATTTTTGCGATTATTTAGGGAATGGAGGGTCCATTATTTTGCATGAATTAAATGATACTCATGAGGTAGAACAACTTTAGGGAAAGTGTTTAGGAAAAGAAAATGACTTTGATTAACACAGAAATTAAAAACATACTCGATAGTTTAGATGACACAAACTAGAGGAGGTGGGAAGTACTAGAAAGACAGAACGACTCTTCGAGTTCATACTTGGAAATTTAAAACCTAATCTACTTCTATCAAAGGAGAGAGGGAGAGGTTAGTTGTAGCCCCAAAGTGGTAAGTGTAGATTTCTTCTTGGAGCTTCATCTTCTTTATGTATTATGAGGGATAGGATTGGTGATGACGTTGGGACGTTCTAACCCTCCATTGTCAAAGAGGTCTTGGATAATGTCCTTCAAGTGGTGGCAAGTGTTGGTGTCGTGGCCGGTGAAGTTGTGGTACTTGCAGAATAAGTGATGAGCATGATTAGGACCCATATCCCTAGGAGGACCACCTTCCCTTGGTTTGATCTTTTCATTCTTGACAAGCACATTGAAGATTTCTTCTTGAGTTATTCCCTCAAGTTTGTCATAGTGCCTCTTTTTCTTTTCGGGAGGAGGAACAGCAAAATACTTGCCGGTGCTGGGGCGGTTGAATGTAATAGCATTGACTGAAGCATCCTTACTTGTGGTGGGTCTGTTGTAGCGAAAAGTACTTTCCTTCTTTTTACTTTTTAGGAAGTCATCAATCCTAATCCCGGACTCATGAAGTTCATTGAAATTAGGAAAGTAATTACCGGCGAGCTTCTCTTGAAATTCATCACGGAGGCATTGGAGGAAGATGTGGATTTGCTCTTTGAGGGTAGGTCTTTCGACAATCTCAGTAAGCTTGAGTCTCCATCTTCTAGCAAAGTCAGCAAAAGACTCATTTGCATGTTGCTTGGTTTGTTCAAGATCCCTCCAGTAGGGCGGTAAGTGGAGTTGTCATCAAACTGCCTTTGAAATACTAAACATGCAGACGACCAATCAAGCCTTGTAGTTATAGGAAGAGGCATGTACCAATCCCTTGCAGCGCCCTCCAAAATTTGAGGAAAGCATAGGGCCAAGATTGTGTTATCAACGCCCATTGGAATCATAGCCCAAGTGTAGGTCTCAACATGAGCTCGAGGACAAGTAGTGTCATTAAACTTGGCAATATCAGGTGTCTTATACCTGCGAGGAAACTTGGTGATGGATTGTTGAAGAGCATCGGGATCAAATGGGATGAATGATCCCTTTGAAGTGTCAAGGGTTGCAAGTTTCTTCTCAAGGTAGTTTTTAGTAACATGGTTACCAAGCTTAGTAGTTTCATCACTACCTTCATTCTTGGCCTTAGTACTTTTCGAGATATGTCCCTCATCATCGGAGGAAGATGAGGAAGAGGACGAATCGGATTCTTCCTCTTTCTTACTTGACTTCTTAGTTTTTCTATTCTTCTTGGGGTAGAATTCCTCTTCATCGGAGGAGGATCCATCTTTCTTCTTTTGTTTTCTTCCTTTCTTGACTTTCATCTCATAGAGCTCTTGCATGAGGGCGTCCATTTGGGCATTTTGCTCGTCAGTTTTTTTACTTTGTTCATCCATCCTAAGTAGGGCTTCGATGATTTCGGTCTTAGCTTCCTTGATCTCGGCTTCGGTGACAGAAGGAGAAGTAGACATCGTGTCGAGCTTTGGCGATGAACCTAGATGTGTAGCAACCATGTTAAACCATGATCAAATCCCAACAAGTCGACTGAATAGGGTGTGTGAAGGCTTGAAGGTTTTGGCCAAAACACGAAAGACATAACACTTATCTCGCACGAGACAAGTAGTCTCGCGCGAGACAACACCACTGAAGTCACATTTTTAATGATTTTAATCCTAATTTTGGTCGGACGGAAAATCCGTTTTGGGGGTTTCTAACATTCAAAATCCAACCTAAGGACCTAGGGGTCGAAGTTATCTCAAGTAACATAGAGTTTTGTGCAATAAATTTGGTAAGAATTTTTTCTCTTTAGAGGCAAATCCGAAGGGACAATCATAGGGATATTTGCGAAGGGACAATTCCGAAGCGACAATTTATTGATTTCGTTTCTATGGCTTATTGCACAAAAAACGATCTTGACAAGGAATTACAAAGACTCCAAGATCAAACCGACCGGTCACGGAGTGTCCTAAACAGAAATAATCTACATGATGCATGAGGCGATGTAGGGCTAGAAGGCTAGAATCCCCGCGATATGACAATCTAGGTGGATTGAAGACGCGGAGTGGGATAATCCAACTTCGGAGAGACCGGTGACTAGATGGTTACCGTCATCTGTCCTTAGTGTGGATCCCGAGTTTTGATAGGCTAAAGTCGCACACCTACAAATTAAATACCAAGACTTGGCTACAAAAATGCAGCTAGGACAAGTCCAGGGTCGATCCACTGAAGAACGGTTATTTATTTGCACAAAAGATTTGGGGTCTGCTTGATTATTATTAAATTCCTAAGACGGGAATTAAAAAAAAACTAAGTTGTAAACAATTAAGAAAAAGCACTTTGGATCAATTATTTTTCCCGTCTATCATTCAAATATCATCGGTTAACTCTTTTCACTTTTATCCTATTCACTCGATCACGAGATATATTTCCATCTCTATCGCTTCCTTTAATATTAGTTAATAGCAGTGACACACTCACTAATAACCCTAATCAATACCTAAACCTAACTGACACAGTCTAGATTCACAATATCGATTGATTCCGATTTAAGAGATTAAGATCGAGAACACGTTCTAATGTTATTTTAATTAGATACTTGTCTATTTTCTTCTTCTTCACAATTTACCATGACACATGCATAAACTATAAAGTTGCTACTTGCGAAACCCTAAATTGACACAATCTTAGGGGATTCTAGCAATGAATTAATAACCAAGATTCAACAATTGGCCTAATTGAAAAACCCTAGAAATCAATTCAATCAATAAACACAGAAGAAAATATGAATAGGACAAACGATACGAAAAGAAATTAACCTCAATTGAATTTCAAGACGGTTCCAATAATTGGATCCAAAGCATGGGCATTTAGTTCTCCATGCAAAAACAATAAAACTCTCTAGGGAAAAATAAAGTTCGAACCCTAATTATGTTATCAAAAGAAGTATTTATACTTCTTACTAAACCTACATTACCAAGGAAAAGGAAAATAATAATAATAAGTTTCCAAAACGTAAACAATTGCTGCCAAGATGACGTCACAAACCGCTCCTAGCACGAGTCGTGCTAATTTGCACGAGTCGTGCCAATGCCCTTCAGTCGTGAAACTAGTCGTTCCCTATAATGCACTCGTGCTGGTTCTGATCACGAGTCGTGCTCCCAAGAACGACTCGTGCTTCTTCCTGCTTTCTCCAATATTCCAGCTTTTCCAACTTGGTCCTTGAATGTTTCCTCCTTTCGCACTTTGACCCTTGAACCTTCAGTTGACTTGTTGACTTTTGCTTTTGATGGCTTCCTCGCTTGTATCTCAAAACCAATTTGCCTCATATTACAATAAAAATGTTCATAATAACCTCTCAAATTACAATGTTTCCTCAATAATACAAAATATAGCAATTTAACTATAATAAACACAAAATGTAACCAAATTGCTATAAAAATTCCGGAAAAACCGAGGAATTACTAAAGATAAAAACAACCTATCAAATTCCCCACGCTTAGACCTTTACTCGTCCCTGAGTAAATTTCTAATTCCTCGCTAACTCCAGGTTTAAAACAGGCACACGAGGGTGTGATGTACCCGATTTTTTGAAATCAAACGGAGTCGCCACGCCATTTTTGTTTTAAGGGCCAAAACTTTGAAAAATGCCCGAGATGAGAGATTTGGATTCGGAGGTCACGTTACACGCCGGAAAGAACGTTAGTATTCACCCGGAATGCCTCGTAAAATGAGTCTTCCAAGCTTAAAAACCATTTGTGTGTGTGTGTGTGTGTGTGTGTGTGTGTTTGTGTGTGTGTGTTGGCCAAAATAAGTTGAATCTGAAAAGTAAAAATTGGGAACTCTTTATTAGACTTTGAACAAATCCCATGATTTTTGGTATGATTTTTGGGTTGAGTTTTGGTACTCAAAAGATTTTTTGAAGTTGAAAAACATTTCTGCCAGAATGAAAAAGGCAATGGACACTTGATTTTAAAATGGGTTTAAGGGCTTAAAAATCTCATAATCTGGGGAAAGTCCGAGAATGAAAGTTGTTCAAAACACCTTAAATAAGGTTTCTGTAAAAGAACTTTTCCATTTGGAGGTGATTTTGTGGACCAAAACCTTCTGGAAATCTCAGATATGAAATCTGGATTTCCAGAGACTGAGGAACTGACCTTTAAAAGAAAATTTGAAAAAGGGATTTTTACTCACGCAAAAAATAAAGTAAAACTATTTCTGTAAATATCTGGATGTTGTCTACAAAAAGTATTTTGTAGTCAACACCAAATTCCAAGTTTATGTATGTCCAAAAAATTAGACCATGGACAGAGGTCTTAGAACAATGCTACTGGACAGCAAGATGTTCTTAAGGGAAAATGTGATTTTTGGGGGATTTGCATCTATGTTCACCCCATTTTCATCCCTAGACTTGATTCCACTACTTTTTGTTAAGTGGTTATCATATTCAAGTCATCCTTGGGGAATTTATGGGGTTTAAACATGTCCTTTGCAAAGGAAAAGGGGATATTTTGTAGAGATGAAATTAAAGAGAAAAATCAACTAGAGATTTAAAATGTGGACCATTTGAGATGGTCATTCATGAAGATGAACTTCAAGATGACCATATTAGGTCAAGACTTAAGTTAAACTAGACATAAAGTAAATCAAAGTAAGAAGAACAAGATGAACAAGAAGTTAAAAGGGAGTTTTAGGGTTTAGAGAAGGAGGGCTTTACCAATGGTGACACCCTATCTTCCTAGGCTTGGAACTTGACTTGAGGAGTATCAAGATTTGGTGTTTGACTTGAGGAGTATCAATATTTGGTGTTTGGATTTGTGTTTGAGTGGATTCAAGGCTTGAATGTGTTTAGGGTTTGATGATAGAGTTGGTCAAAGAGAAAACAAGTAGATAACAATTAAGTCCTCTATGTTTTCTCTCTAATCCTCCTCTTAAGGGGTGATTGAAGCTTGGGCTTGTGTATGAATGGGAGTGATTTGAGAGTATTTGGAGTGAGTGGGATTTGGGAAAGATTCAAGAGAAAATGGTGGCAATCTAAGGATTTCCACTGTTTTCTCTCTATTTTTCGCCAGAGTGCTGTTGCTGTGAGTGAATTGTGTTGTGTAAACTGAGAGAGGAGGGTTCAATTTATAGGCCACTGAAAATGCCAAAGATGTCCACGCGGATCATATCGGAGGCGTGCACTGTTCATTAAATGCAACTCCCGTGCTTTGGACAGAAGAATATTATTCAAAAATTCCAAAGCCAGCTTTGTGTTTTTCAGCTTGCCTAATTCGGATTTTTCCAATTTCTTTTCTTTTTTAAGATTCTTTTCTTGGTTTAACCTTAAATGGCAATCCCTAATCTACCCTTACTTTGTTAGAAAGGTTAGGAATTGTTAGAAATGTTAAGAATGTTAAAACTTTCGTTAATTTTCTAACGAAAATTCTAACAACTCAAATTGGAGCACTTACAGAGGGGAAAGTGATTTCCCTAACTCCTCTACACCATCAAACTCAATCACATCAATCAATGCACTCGGAGAATGAGACTCCGCTCCTTATTACTCCAAAATTTGTAATAATGGTCTTAGCTTGATCCCAACTCCAAATATGTAAAAGGGACATTCAAACTAAGGCCCACACAAAAAAGCTAGGGGGAACTAAAATGACCTAAGCTTCCCCCACGCTATCCTTTCGCTACTACTCCCTCAAATAAAGTCAATGTCCAAGCAAAGACTTACCTCGTGTACTACACCAACCCCCCTTATATCACCAAAAAGAAATACGAGGATTTTCTAACCTAACGCCTCTAATCGAACCTCCTACGCCAAGAATAATCAATCCTACCCGACGCTCCAATCCTCCCTTATGTCTCCTCGCCGGTGATTTCAAAAGATATTTTCAGAAGACATCTCTCCTTTTGCCTAAGTGCCCTTTCAGGTTTTCACTTAGCCTCTCATTTTTTTTCATTTTTTTCTTTTTTCATTTTTTTTCATATCAATTTACAATATAAATCATCCTCATCCCCCACACTTAAATCTCACAATGCCCTCAGTGTGACGAACAAAATTATAACAAAGATAAAAACGTGAGGGAGAAAGGAGAAAGTACCATCAACTCCAGCATCGCCAAGAGGATCAAGAGAACTCGCCAAAACGGACTCCTCTCTCAGTGCGCCTCTGATCCCTCCGTTCGGCCCTGCCATCCATCATCCTCAAGTAATCTTCCGAAACGGGCTCGTACACCCTAGTCTCGGGCCGCTGCACATAGGCCTCTAGTTGCCGCTGCCTTCTTCCCATAATTCTGATTTCATCCTCCACTGATTCCAATCTGTCAGCTAATTCCTCTCTCTCTGCAAATCCGCTCCTCTTAGATGCTCCTCAATCTGCTCATATCGGGTCTCAATCCTCTCGTATCGGGCCGTGTGCACCCTGTTCCGCTCATCGAAGTAAGCTCACATCTCCTGCCATTACCCGAACGACCCTGTTGGCTCGAGCTGCTCGCCTCCTCTCTCCTAGACTCTTGCCTCTCAGGAGCTGGTTCCTCCTCCTCATCCTCACTGTCAGGCATATCTCCTCTATCATGGCCAACTGTCTCTCCGAAATATCCACTACCCCAGGCATTTGCCAATCCTGAGGTTGATTCCCACTTGGGTATACTTCATTCCTAGCGCATCTCACTCTCAACCCGTTACCATAAGTTAGCCATAGCGCATCAACTGACCCATCAACCCTTGAGAACGCGTTGTCATACCTCAACAAAAATTTGTGATCATAGAACTTCGGTCCACCAACCAACCTTGCTGCGTCAGAAGGGTTCTTCGCAAAGTGTTTAGCCAACAAGGTAATCATGCCCCCGACTGGGATATTCCCACTGCTCTGCCCCGAGAAACTCTCACATCTCCTAAAAAAGTAATCAACCCAGTCCGGGATTTTGTCAATAGAGGGTAGGGCACACTGCATCAAAGAAATTGAGGTGGCATTTATTTGGGTCGGCTCCCCATTGCCAAAGAATGTCATACATAGGCCTTTATACAAAAACCTCCACGCCGGATGATAAAATTCCTTCGCCTTTACGTAAGGCTTCTGCATATACTTCCCAGTCAACTCAAAATAGAAAAATTCCACCGTCTTATCTTTCTTTGGACCTTCACCCTCGGGCATCTCCTCAACACCAAACAATTCCCTCACTTGGTCATACTTAAGCTCCTTGCGTATATCATTTAGATTAAACCTCACACATTGGTCCCTATCATCATCCACGAACCTCTCACAAGTAGATAAAAATTCCAAAGTATACCGCTTGTAAGTTGCGGCACTCTTCCCTAAAAACTCTCCCAACCCCGCATTCGTCAACAATTGCTGCACCAACCCGTCTACTCCTAACTTTTGCAACGTCGACATATTCAGAAATTTTGTCACTTGTATCTCCCGACCTACTTTACTCAGGTTTCGCCATTTATTCTTTTGAGTCTCATTTAAGTTTCTTAGGCCCATAAAATTGTCGGGTTGGGCTTCCGACAAATAAACCGACTTCTTTTGCCTCTTAGGCGGAGGCTGAGCATTACCTCCCTTTGTTTTCACCATTTTTACTCAAACAATCTCAACACACACACTATTCAATCACAGTAACAAAACAACACCAACACAGAATACTATCTCCTGTCAACACCAACCGATCCTCCACAGCTCCCCAAGAAAATAATTGCTCAACAATGAAGTAATTGCGAAAATTTACCTTACAATGCTATTTCACCAATTCCAAAACTCCACCTTGTTGCTCCAAATCAAGCTTCCATGGATTATGTCAAAAGCCCCAAAAATCAAGATTTTAGGGTTTCGAATTTCAGTTACCAAAGATGGAATTGAAGGCTGAATGGGTGGCTATGGGGCCGAAATTGATGGAGGGGGTGGTGGGCTTGGTCAATTTGAGGTTATGGGATTCAATTTCGTGGGTTTTGGGTAGAGAAAGAAAGTAGGGAGATAGGTGGGTAGGGGCCGAATTTGGGAATGTAGAGGGTAGAGGGTGGTATTTATGGAGGGAGGAGAAGACAAGGAAGAAGATGAAGAGGAAGAGGTAGGGGGCGATGATTGTGGTGGTTTGGTGTTTAATGGGGAGGGTGAATAGTGAGGGGAGAGGAGAAAGAAGAAGGATTTGGGGAAAAAAAGGTCATTTGAAAAATAACAATCAACTTCACCCCCTTTTTAATGTCCGTAATTAGCACGACTCGTGCTGCTTAGCACGACTCGTTCCCCCTTGTCCACTCGTTCCACGAGTCATGATGTATTTTTCACTCGTGCTGGTTTGAGGCACGAGTCGTGCCCATAGTCACGAGTCGTGTCCAGGCCAATTTTTCACAAATTTTTTATTTTTTTTGAACCTGGGCACTCGTTTTGCTCCGTCTCCACTGCTTTTCCCTGCACATCACCACAACACAAAAACCTTCAGTAGCACCAATTCCACATAAAATAATAAAAAAATAAACAAAAATTAACAAAGAAATAATCAAGAAATTCCTGGGTTGCCTCCCGGTAAGCCGCCCTTCTTTACCGTCTTTGGCTAGACCCAACGCCGGGTAAGCCCCCGGCATATCATATGGCTCATTCATAAATAGGATCGTATAGATCCATCATCTCCACATCCTCAACAGAAACATCACCACCATCAAAATAGGGCTTCAATCTTTGCCCATTTACCTTGAACTCTTGGTCTCCGAAAAGACTTGAGATCACAACCGCACCATGCTAAAATACCTCCCTCACCAAATAGGGACCGGTCCACCGGGACCTCCATTTACCGGGAAACAAGCGCAAGCGGGAGTCAAATAGGAGGACTTATTGACCAACCTTGAAGTCCCTCCTTAAAAGCATTTTATCATGCCACGCTTTTGCTCGTTCCTTATAAGACATATTATTCTCATATGCCTCTCTCTGAATCTCATCAAGCTCATTTAGTTGCAATTTCCTTTCCTCACCGTACCCTTCTAAGTTCATGTTGAACTTTTTGATTGCCCAAAAGGCTTTATGCTCTAATTCCACGGGTAAGTGACATGGCTTACCAAACACTAATCGATATGGGGACATACCAATAGGTGTCTTGTAAGCCGTACGGTAGGCCCATAAAGCATCCTCTAATCTAAGGCTCCAATCCTTCCTATTCGGGTTCACGGTCTTTTCAAGGATGGACTTGATTTCCCTATTGGACACTTCTGCCTGGCCATTCGTTTGGGGATGATAGGCAGTAGAGACCTTATGAGTGATGTTATATTTTTTTACCAAGGCCTCCACCATCCTATTGCAAAAATGAGTTCCCCTATCACTAATCAAGGCCCTAGGCATCCCAAACCTAGACACAACATTACTCCTCAGGAAACTCACCACCACCTTAGAATCATCGGTGCGTGTAGGGATCGCTTCGACCCACTTGGAAACGTAGTCCACTGCAAGTAAGATGTACACAAAACCGAAAGAAATAGGGAACGGACCCATAAAGTCAATTCCCCACACATCAAAAACTTCGCAATTAATTACGATGTTTTGTGGCATCTCATTGCGGCGTCCTATATTTCCAACACGTTGACACTGGTCACAAGTCTTACAAAAGGCAGTGGCATCCATAAACAATTTTGGCCAAAAGAAGCCACTATCTAACATTTTCCTAGCAGTATTTTTCGCACCAAAGTGACCACCACATGCATACTCATGACAAAACTTCAGGATAGAGGCCATTTCGTTTTCCGGGACACATCTACGAATGACTTGGTCAGCGCAATGCTTCCATAAGTTTGGTTCGTCCCACACATAGTACTTAGCCTCACTACGGATTTTGTCTCTCTTGGATTTAGAAAATCCTTGGGGAAATTTATTAGAGACCAAAAAGTTCACCAAGTCCGCATACCAATGGAACACCTCTTTCACTGCCCATAAAGCCTTCTCAGGAAACTCACCCCTAATAGGGGCTTGTTTATAAGGCTTGTCCTCTTCTCTCACAAGACGACTCGAGTGATCGGCCACAACATTTTCGGCCCCTTTCTTATCCTTAACCTCTATGTCAAATTCACTCAATAAGAGAATCCACCGAATGAGTCTCAATTTCACCTCTTTCTTAGACATCAAGTACCTTAGAGCCGCATGATCGGTGTACACAATGATTTTAGTCCCAAGCAAATAGGACCTAAACTTCTCTAATGCAAAAACCACCACTAACATCTCCTTTTCAGTAGTGGAATAATTTCTTTGTGCCTCATTCAAAGTCATAGATGCATAATAGATTACATGAGAAGCACGATCCACTTTTTGACCCAAAACTGCCCCCACGGCATAGTCACTCGCATCACACATGATCTCAAAATGGAAAGACCAATTGGGGGCTTGAATTATGGGAGTAGATGTCAATCTACCCTTCAACTCATCAAATGATTTCTTGCAATTATCATCAAATTTAAAATTCACCTCTTTTTGCAACAAGGTGCATAGAGGTGTAGCAATCTTTGAAAAATCTTTTATGAAGCGACGGTAAAACCCCGCATGACCAAGGAAAGACCGCACTTCACGCACATTTGTAGGGTAAGGAAGTGTGGAAATAACATCAATTTTAGCTTTGTCCACTTCAATACCCTTTTTAGAAACCACATGTCCCAACACAATGCCTTGCTCAACCATAAAGTGACATTTTTCAAAATTCAAAACCAAATTGGTTTCAACACATCAGTCTAGAACTAAAGCAAGGTGAGCAAGACATTGGTCGAAAGAGTCTCCATGGATGGTGAAGTCATCCATGAAAACCTCCATAAAATTCTCCACAAAATCGAAGAAGATGCTCATCATACACCTTTGAAAAGTCGCAGGTGCATTGCATAAACCAAAGGGCATCCTCCGATAGGCATAGGTGCCAAAGGGGCAAGTAAAAGTGGTTTTCTCTTGGTCTTCCGGTGCAATTGGTATTTGAAAATACCCGGAATAACCATCAAGAAAACAATAATATGCCCTTCCGGCCAACCTTTCCAACATTTGATCAATAAAGGAGAGGGGGAAGTGATCTTTTCTAGTTACCTCATTAAGCCGACGAAGATCAATGCAAACACGCCATCCCATTTGCTCCCGGGTTGGCACCAACTCGCCCTTATGATTGATGATGATGGTGATCCTGCCCCTCTTGGCTACACATTGAGTAGGACTAACCCACTCGCTATCGGATATGGCATAAATGATCCCCATCTGTAGCAATTTCAAAACCTCCTTCTTCACCACCTCCATCATAGGTGGATTCAACCTCCCTTGTGGTTGCCTTACCAGCTTAGCACCCTCCTCTAGCAAGATCCGGTGAGTACATAAAGAAGGACTTATGTCCTTGATGTCGGCAATAGTCCACCCAATCGCCTCTTTCCTTCCCCGGATCACATCAACTAATTTCTTTTCTTGCTCCTCCGTCAGAACACTAGAGATCACCATAGGAAGTGTCTTCCCTTCACCCAAGAAAGCATATTTCAAACTCTCGGAAAGGGGATTCAATTCAAACACAGGTGCCTTCTCAATAGATGGCAATAGTTTCTTCGGTGGCACCTCCAACTGAACACGACCATAACCCGGTGACGAGGCATACATGGCATCCTCAGAAAGGCTCATCACCGCCTCCTTCATCTCATTGGAAATATCAAATTCTAACCCCGCACACTCCAAATCATTCTCCAATACAGATTTCATGTCATCATCTCCCCCACACACATCGAATACCTCTTGAGCAATGGGCTCAACTACATCAATGAAATTCACCAAATGAATATCCTTAGGGTACTTCATGGCATCAAAGATATTGAACTCCATTTGTTGCCCATCAAAATCCATTGTCAACGACCCATTAGAAACATCCAACTTGGTACGAGCAGTCGACATGAATGGCCTTCCTAACAGAATGGGAGCCTTAGGATCCGTATCCATCTCCAGTACATAGAAATCTGCAGGAAAAATGAGCTTACCAACCCGAACTAGAACATCCTCAATCAACCCCTTAGGGTACGCATTAGATCTGTCGACAAGCTGAATAATCACCCGAGTATCCTATAGAGGTCCCAACTTTAGGTTCTCAAACAACGCATAGGGCATAACGTTGATTGAAGCCCCCAAGTCAAGCATAGCCATATGTTCCGAAGCATCCCCTAGAGACACCGAAATCACAAACATACCCGGATCACTGCACTTTTTAGGCATCCTCTTCTGATAGACTGCAGACACATGCTTACTGATTTTCACCTTTTTCTAACTCCGCTCTTTCTGATTCCTCTTCATAGTGCATAACTCCTTTAAAAACTTCGCATACCTCGAAACTGACTGAAGAAGATCTAGAAACGGAATATTTACCTCGAGTCTCTTGAATGTGTCAAAGACAGCCTTGTCAGGCTCTGGCTTTCTGTCCTCCCTCAATGCATACGGAAATGGGGGGACTGGCTCATACACAAGGAACACGGGTACAGTACTCTTCTCCTTCTCTGGAATCTTCGTCTCCTCAGGTGTAACCCTCTCAACTACTAACTCGGGCTCCTCTTCGACAACTACCTCCTCTAGCTTCCTTCCACTACGCAAAGTCACCGCACTAACATTAGACTTCGGATTTGGTTCAGTTCTAGATGGTAACTTCCTCGAATCTTTAGCCTCCATTCTCCCAACTGAATATGCAAGCTGACTCATATGCTTCTCCAAACTGCTGATACTCGATTCGGTCTTCTGCTGAAACTGTTGGAGATTCCCATTCATGGTAGACATGCTCTGTGCTAATGACCAGAACATATCCTCTGTAGACTGTCCTTGTGGCTGCTGCTGTCCAACGGGTGCTCTGTACTGATTAAACTAGTTGCCCTAATACTGCTGACCCTGTTGGTACCCCTACCTATTATTGAACGGCTGCCCTCTGAAACCTTGTTGACCTTGTGGTGGACCGTACCTGAGGTTCGGATGAACATTATTCGCAGCGTTGTAATTGAACTGCGGTGGCCTCTGACCCTGTTGATTGAACCCTATATCATTAACATCCATCACCTCATCCGTCTGAAGAGTGGGACAAGAATCAGTCGGGTGAGTCACATCATTACATATGCCGCAGTGCTAAGGTTGTTGACCCAAAACCAATGTCTTCAACAGACTTTTAACATCTTCCATCTCAGTCTCCAACTTGCTGTTGATATCAATCGATCCCGCTGCACTGACTTGTCTAATACTAGACCTCCTTCCATGAGTCCTTGTGCTCTTGGCCAATTCTTCTATCAACTTCTCTCCATCCCTGGTAGTTTTATTCAGAATACTACCTCCACAAGCATAATCCACCCACCTTTTATCCTGCACAGTCAATCCTCCATAAAAGTATACAATGAGCTGCTCATCATCAAAGCCATAATACGGACAACTTCTGCAAAGCTTATAGAACCGGTTGTGATAATCATATAACGATTCATCGGACCGCTGCTCCATGTTACTGATATCCCGCTTCATAACATTGATCTGATCTGGAGAAAAAAACTCATCAAGAAATACCTCCTTCAGCTGCTACCAAGATGTAATGCTATTCGGTGGCAAGTGATAATACCACGCATTTGCGTTATCCTTAAGAGTAAAGGAAAATGCCCTCAACAATAGTTGCTCAAGAGGAAGTGCAGCTGGTTTCATGCTCTTACATATCTGCACAAATTGCACTATGTGCTGATTAGGATTCTCCCCTGGTATCCCATTAAAGTGGGGCAACTGGTTTAGCAACCCCGGCTTCAACTCAAAAAGTGACCCCAGCAGGCAAATCAGGAAACTGTACTGCTTGTGGTTTCTCATTCCAGTTCGGAGCAATCCTCTGTCTCAACGTCCGAATTGGGGTAGGTTGGTCATTGTTGCCACTTCCATTACCCCCATTATTCACAACCTCCGGATCGTTATCACCCCTGCCGTTATTATTATTCATCTCGTCCCGCTGCAAATTTCTCCTGCACCTGAAATATCTTTCAATTTTCGGAACAAAGGGACTAGCAAGTTGATTAGCAGAACGGGTATGGACCATAAAAGGTTCCACACCACGAGGTGACAATAAATAAGCTCACTAAACAGGAAACAATAAAAAGAAGAAGAAATAGATTAAGAAAAAGAATAAGAGTGCAAACAAATAAACACCGTTCCCCGGCAATGGCGCCAAAATTTGATAGGCTAAAGTCGCACACCTACAAATTAAATATCAAGACTCGGCTACAAAACTGCAGCTAGGACAAGTCCAGGGTCGATCCACTGAAGAATGGTTATTTATTTGCACAATTGTCACTTGACAAGATTGGGGGTCTGCTTGATTATTATTAAATTTCTAAGACGGGAATTAAAAAAAACTAAGTTGTAAAAAATTAAGGAAAAGCACTTTGGATCAATTATTTTCCCCGTCTATCATTCAAATATCATCGGTTAACTCTTTTCACTTTTACCCTATTCACTCGATCACGAAATATATTTCCATCTCTATCTCTTCCTTTAATATTAGTTAATAGCAGTGACACACTCACTAATAACCCTAATCAATACCTAAACCTAACTGACACAGTCTAGATTACAATATCGATTGATTCCGATTTAAGAGATTAAGATCGAGAACACGTTCTAATGTTATTTCAATTAGATACTTGTCTATTTTCTTCTTCTTCACAATTTACCATGACACATGCATAAACTATAAAGTTGCTACTTGCGAAACCCTAAATTGACACAATCTTAGGGGATTCTATCAATGAATTAATAACCAAGATTCAACAATTGGCCTAATTGAAAAATACTAGAAATCAATTCAATCAATAAACACAGAAGAAAATATGAATATGACAAAAGATACGAAAAGAAATTAACCTCAATTGAATTTCAAGACGGTTCCAATAATTGAATCCAAAGCACGGGTATTTAGTTCTCCATGCAAAAACAATAAAACTTTCTAGGAAAAAATAAAGTTCGAACCCTAATTATGTTATCGAAAGAAGTATTTATACTTCTTACTAAACCTACATTACCAAGGAAAAGGAAAAAGGAAAATAATAATAATAATAATAAGTTTCCAAAATGTAAACAATTGCTGCCAAGATGACGTCATAAACCGCTCCTTGCACGAGTCGTGCTAATTTGCACGAGTCGTGCCCATGCCCTTCAGTCGTGAAACGGGTCGTTCCCTATAATGCACTCGTGCTGGTTCTGATCACGAGTCGTGCTCCCAAGAACGACTCGTGCTTCTTCCTGCTTTCTCCAATATTCCAGATTTTCCAACTTGGTCCTTGAATGTTTCCTCCTTTCGCACTTTGACCCTTGAACCTTCAGTTGACTTGTTGACTTTTGCTTTTGCTGGCTTCCTAGCTTGTATCTCAAAACCAATTTGCCTCATATTACAATAAAAATGTTCATAATAACCTCTCAAATTACAATGTTTCCTCAATAATACAAAATATAGCAATTTAACTATAATAAACACAAAATGTAACTAAATTGCTATAAAATGTCCGGAAAAACCGAGGAATTACTAAAGCTAAAAACAACCTATCAGGTTTACCAGGGTATGTAGTGCAATGACAGTTATAATCATGAGTGCGCGTGTGTGAGAGTCAATCTAGGTGAAAGAGTAAAATAGAAAGTTTTTTTTTTTTGAAAACATAAGAAAAACAGATTATGGCTGCACCAAGTGGTTGCCTACGTTTCTCCCAAATTAGGAAGACTCAGACCGTCGTAGTTTCATATAAAGGAGAGAGAGAGAGAGAGAATAAATAAATAAATTTAAATTTACAACTCTCGAATCCTCCATGGATCGGACTTTAATCAAAAACCAATCTCACGCAATTTAAATAATAATCAATTACTTAAATAAAATAAATTACAATGTTTCCTCAATAATACAAAATATAGCAATTTAACTATAATAAGCACAAAATGTAACCAAATTGCTATAAAATGTCCGGAAAAATTGAGAAATTACTAAAGCTAAAAACAACCTATCAGGTTTACCAGGGTATGTAGTGCAATGACAGTTATAATCATGATTGCGCGTGTGTGAGAGTCAATCTAGGTGATAGAGTAAAATAGAAAGTTTTTTTTTTTTAAAACATAAGAAAAACATATTATGGCTGCACCAAGTGGTTGCCTACGTTTCTTTCAAATTAGGAAGACTCAGGCCGTCGTAGTTTCATATAAAGGAGAGAGAGAGAGAGAGAGAATAAATAAATAAATTTAAATTTACAACTCTTGAATCCTCCATGGACCGAACTTTAATCAAAAACCAATCTCACGCAATTTAAATAATAATCAATTACTTAAATAAAATAAATTACAATTTCGAGTCCTACATCTTAAGGGAGGCCTTGAGATGAAAGAACTCTGCAAACATTGTAATATGGGATCCCCCTTGCATGTTCGAATCTTATCTCGGATCTCGAAACGAACAAGAAAAACCAGAAAACAAACAGATTACCGAAGCTTTGTCTCGCGTGAGACAAAGGGTTGTCTCGTGCGAGACTAGCCTGAAACTGAATAAGAAAATGATTTTTTTTCTTGAAAACCCCCCTTAATTGATGCTAGTCTAAGCCACTTTAATTTTAAAAATCCCCAGCGGAGTCGCCAAAACTGTAGCGATGCGAATTTATTTGAATAACAGAGTCGCCACTTATTATTTATTTAGAAAAACAATAAGAAAAACCTTTTTGAAAAGATTAGGGTTCGGGGCTTAAGTGATGGATGAATTTGGAAGGTCGTGGAGCACCGCATCCACCCAATCCGAAGATCGATCTTGCTTTAAGGAGGATTATCAATTAAAACAATAATTAAATAAGAATAAGTAAACCATAATTAATTTCTTAATTATGAATGTCGGGTTGTATGCTTCGAGATCGCCTCCATGGATTGAAGGGACTCTAGGCTAACCCTTTTGATAGGATTACACTACTCTAAAAGCAATTAGAGGGGTTGAGAAGAAGAATTGTAAAAATATAGGAGTTTACCTTGTGTTTAGGGAGTATTTGGTTTAGAACGTGGTTCTAAGTGTTTCCTCCTCCTTCCTCGGTCGAGAAATGATTTGGACGGAGTTTCGCCTTGGTTCTAGGCTCAAACCTCGACGTTCGTCAATCAACGAGGTTGATGGACGAATTTAGGAGTTATTTATGAGTGATTCGCAGGAGTCTTTCAAGGAGAAAAACCAGCAATTTGTGTGTTTTTCTGGGGTTCGACCCATCCTCTGAAATACTGAAAGTCATCAGGTATTTATAGGAGTTTTAGGAGGCTAAAGTGGATTGGAATTCCTCCCAAGGAAGCTTCCAAAACTCTAAGATTAGTAGAGACCCGGATTGGATGATATTTATCAAGAAAAGAGGTTGAAATCGACAAGGGGATTGATTCTGCATATCCTGCAGAAGGTTAGTCTTGCGCGAGATACGCTATGTCTCGCGCGGGACAAGGCTTCTCAAAGACAATTCTGTCATCCCCTTATTATTTCGTATGCAGTTTAGTCCAAACTAACGATCGTTAGTCAAAACTTAAAGAAACATGACGAAATGGTGGATTTCTACTCTAAAATCAAAGCGAGACTTAGAGTGGTATAACTCTGCTCCGATGAGTTCAGAATGGGGTGTCTACAAGTATAAGTTCAATTTATAGAATAGGTTTATTTAGGCTTGAGGACTGGCACAAGACTCATTGGACATGAGGTTTCAATCCAAAAAGTTTCAGACCGCACGTATGAAACCGCACCAGCAAACCGCTATGTGGAATTCTTACCCTGAAACCGCACTTTGAAGACCACAGTGAAACCTCGTTAGTGAAACCGCACTGCTTAAAACCGCATCCTCACCAAACTGCATCCAATGATTGAAGACTTGAAGTTGGACCACTTATGACTGTTGGAATCCACGTCAGCAATATTAAAAGTCAATCACAAAATCTTGTCACGTGACTAACTGTCAGACTGGATCTGCAAAGATTCTGAAAAGGTGACAGATGTCCTTCATTCCTTAAATACAGCTGAGGTCTGATCAGCCTTATCTGCATCTTCTAAACGAAGGGACAAAAGTGGACACGTGGTCCAATCAGACCGCATCAGTACAGTACTTGCACAGCTGTATCATAACGGCTACTTTTTGGTGCTTGGGTATAAATACCCCCATTCTTCAACATTTGAAGATTGCTTGAGAAATTGATTTTACTGTGAGTTCATAGAAGATTGAAGTTATTCCCAGAAATATTCAATCCTTTGAATCTTCATCTTCTTCCTTCAAGAAAAATATCTCCAGCCCAGAAATTAAGCCTTTAACACCAAGATTTCTTGAGCTCTATATCATACAGATTCAAAGAGCCTTGATTCTTGTTTATCACACACACACCTCACTTGATTAATCACATAGATTAATTTATTTGAGATACACTGGTTATAGTCTAGGATTTGATCTTCATAGAATAGATTTTAAATCTGAGTTTGATTCTTGTACTTTGTAATCTCTCTCATACTCTAATATAAAATCTAGCATTAGAAAATCCAAGACTAACCATCTTGATAGTGGATGTAAATCATTTACGATTGAACCACTCCAAATATTGTGTTCTTATATTTCTGCATTTTTACTTACTATTCATCACTGATTATTTTGTCCTTTTCTGTTTGATCTTCATATAGGTTATCCATTGTTGTGAAATGTGTTTCTAGTTAATCTTGTCAAAACCTCATTTTACTGTTTGTGAAAACCACACACAAAATCGCACCTCTAAACCGCACTCTAATACATAAGAAATTTCGCTGTGCATTTTGCAATCCTACTTGCGGTTTTGATACACTGCAAGCGGTTTTGTAAGCAAGAGGTTTAGTTTTCGAAAAGAGGGCGAAAATTTTAAAACAACTATTCACCCCCTCCCCCTCTAGTTATTTTTCACCCTTGTTGCCACCTTTGGGACCAACAGCATCAAATATCATTTTGAAGAAATTATTGAAAGATTGAATTCTCGGTTAGTGGTCTTTGGAAATCATCAAAAGGAGGGAATTGATTATGATGAAACATTTGCTCCAGTTGCAAAAATGGTCACTGTGTGCCTTCCTAGCAGTTGTCGCTTCTAAAAATTGGTAAATTCATGAGATGGATGTTCACAATGCTTTCTTACACAGAAATCTTGAAGAAGAAGTGTACATGAAGTTGCCTTAGGTTTTGAGTCCTCTAAACCAAATATGATGTGTCGTTTGCGTAAGTCGTGATAAGGGTTAAAACAAGCTCCAAGATGTTGGTTTGCGAAGCTAGTTGATGCCTTAAAGGGGTATGATATATGATTCTAATTCTAATTAGTAATACTCCTAAATTAGGTAACTCTCCTAAGTTGGCTTAATACCAAGTTAGGTAACTAAATATTTTATTTTCTTTGAAAATATCTCTCAATATCCTAACACCCTCCCTCAAGTTGGAACATCTACAACGTAGATTTTCAACTTGCCAAAAATAAATTAAAAATTGGGAAAGATACATATAATAATAATAACTAAAAAAATATCTGCAACAGCGTTTTTAGAGTGAATAACACTTAATCAGCGTTTTTAAAGTGAATGACACTTAATTAATTTGAGGATGAAAGTGATGTTAATATGGTTAATCATCGTTTTTATAGTGAATGACACTCAATCATCATTTTTATTTATAGTGGACGATACTAATCATCGTTTTTATAGTGGACGACACTTAATAATCGTTTTTAGAGTGAACGACACTAAACATTTTAGAAGATGAAAGTGATATTAATATGATTTGTGGTGGCCGGAATATGTGAAGTAGAGAAAGTACTTGCTAAAGATAAAGGGCAAAAGAGATTTTTATTTTATTTATTTAATTTTTGATAAAAATTTAGTGCCTTTGTGGATAGAAGATGGATTGCAAGACGGACCACAATCTTTATCATTAGGAAAATGATGAATCTCTTTGATTATCAATGATACTAGGTGGAGGAGACATTAAAAATAAGTTTACCACCTCACAATTATGTCCCTCAAAGAGAGAATGTGACCATGGTTATTCAAAAGTATAGCGACATGATTTCAAGGTCAAAGCCACGCTCTGATACCATGATAAAATATATATTATTTATTATTTTCGTCTCAAAATTTACATAATCTAGAGACTCATATTTATACTCAAACATATGAGTCCTAATTCTAATAGGAGTCTAACAAATCTCCTTATTCTAATATGATTCTAATTCTAATTAGTAATACTCCTAAACTATATAACTCTCATAAATTGACTTAATATCAATTTAGATAACTAAATATTTTATTTTTCTTGACAATATTTCTCAATATCCTAACATTTAATTATGCAGTTAATTAATAAGTGGGGTTAAGCTTAATTAGCTATTTGCAATAGAAAATTTAAATTCAATATTGACAATAGCAAATTTAGTTTAAACTAAATCTCACCCTTGCACACTTGGATCATACAAGATATGGGGTAAAATTCAACTTAAGCTAAGGCTCCGTTTGTTTCATGTAAAACATTTTTCGGAAAATGTTTTTCATGTTTTCGGGTGTTTGTTTCAAGTAAAATGTTTTCCGAAAAATGTTTTACCTACTTTCGAGTGTTTGGTAATCACTTGTAAAAGAAAGTCAAATGTAAAACATTTTACAAGGATGTAAAAAAAGGAGGTTTTCTTTGTAAAATGATTTACCAATTTCAAATTCGTAAATCATTTTACAACTCTTGTTCTTGGCCTTAATGTACAACTCATATTACGCTCGGTACAACATAATAATAATAATAATTAAAAAAAAAAATTTAACTGCCCCCACCCACCCCCACCCCAACCCAAAAAAAAAAAAATTTTTTTTTGGAAACCGCCCCACCCACCCACCCCCTGCCTACCTCACCCCCAATTTCTAAAAAAAAAAAAAAAAAAAAAAATTTTTATTTTTTTTTTTGGAAACCGCCCCACCCACCCCCACCCTCCCCCCCCAATTTTTTTTTTTTTTTGGAAACCGCCCACCCGCCCCGCCTACCCCACCCCCACCCCCAAAAAAAAAAAAAAAAAAAATTATTTTTTTGGAAACCACCCCACCCACCACCCACCCCCCACCCTCCCCCCCAAATTTTTTTTATTTTTTATTTTTTGGAAACCGCCCCACCCACCCCCGCCTACCCCACCACCCTACCCCCCAAAAAAAAAAAAAAAAAATTTTTTTTTTTTGGAAACCGCCTCACCCACCCCCGCCTACCCCACCCACCCCCAATTTTTTTTTTATTTTTTATTTTTTTGGAAACCGCCCCACCCACCCCCGCCTACCCCACCCCACCCCCACCCAAAAAAAAAAAAATTTTTTTGGAAACCGCCCACCCACCCCCACGCCTACCCCACCCCCAAAAAAAAAAAAAAATTTTTTTGGAAACCGCCCCACCCACCCCCGCCTACCCCACCCACCCCCCCAAAAAAAAATTTTTTTTTTTTGGAAACCGCCCACTCCACCCCTACCCACCCCCCAATTTTTTTATTTTACACCCCTACCCACCCACCCCCAAAAAAATAAATTTTTTTATTTTTATTAAAAAATTAAAAAATTTGGGGGGTAGGGTGATAGGCGAGGTGGGTGGGGCGGTTTCCAAAGTTGATTTAAATTAATAAAAAAAAAGTGATATTTTCGGAAAACATTTTCGTCAAATTTGCCAAACAACTGAAAACAATACCATGATATTTTACAAGAAAACATTTTACATGGAAATCTTTTTACATGAAAACATTTTACAAGGAAACCTTTTTACATGAAATCATTTTACATGAAAACATTTTTCGGAAAATGTTTTACGCAAAACAAACGGAGCCTAAATTCGCTATTGCAATAACACCTTGAAATCGTCATTGACAATAGCGAATTCAATTTAACCCTACTTATTAATTAACTAATCAATCTAATTAAATTGAATTTATAATTTTAAGTTTATAAAAATTTTCCCATATACTTAATGAAATTTAGAAAGAGAAAAATAGAATTTGCTATTATTAGGTGCGAATATAAGATGAACAAATATAAATTCAGTACTAACAATAGCAAATTTCAAAAATTCAGTTAGTTTGATCAATATTTTTAAGTGTGTTTTATCATTTTAACTTGCTTGTCAATTTAATTTGCCAAAATCTTGCAAAAAACTAGTTTTTTCATAACATACGAAAAAAATTAGTTTTAAAGCACTAAGTCTAGCTAATAAGAGTGATGAACTATTCTGAAAACTAATTTTTTTATAACATTTTGAAAAAAAATAGTTTTTCACAAGAGTTATTCATTTAATTTATCTTTGGCCAATAATTTATGTAAATTTAATTATCCATTAAATTTTTAAATGACTCTCAAACTTAAAATTCAGTTAGAGTCGGTCTCTGGAGAAACACGTTTCTCCATAACTTATGGAGAAACGTGTTCTGGATATCCAGAAGCTTTAGGATGGATATCCAGAAAAAAAAAAATCCAAGGTCAAGATCAAATTTATGATTCTGGATATCACTTTCATAAGGTTCTGGATATTTAGAACATTGAATATTGATATCCAGAAGCTTTGGAACGGATATCCAGAAAAAAAAAATTGGGGCAAAGGCCAAGGCCAAAGGCCAAAATTTCTGATTCTGGATATCACTTTCATAAGGTTCTGGATATCCAGAAGCCTTGGGTCGGATATCCAGAAAAAAGAGTCGTGTCATACTTATGGAGAAACGTGTTCCGGCCTGCATTGTCGCGCGACAAGTCGGACCCCGTTTCTCCATAAATTATGGAGAAACGCGTTTCTCCCCAGATTTTACGTTATTTTTAAATTTTTTAAAGAAAACAAAGCAACAATTGCATTAATAAAGTTTAACAAGATGGCGTTGTACAACAGCCGTAGGCTCATTCGAAAAAGATTAAAATTTCTACGGAAACGTATCATCGTCAAAAAACGGCCCGTCACGATAAAAGTATCTAATACATCTCGATTAGAAATGTATATTCCTAAATCAAATCTCTGACCAAAGCCCTTACGAATCATTACTTGTGACGCGCAAATGTTTCTACAAGCAAAACTTGGACACAATATATAAGTGGCCTTCAACAAAACCCCACATGATAAAAAATTGACATTGAAAACATGACGAAGTAATGCATTTGGATAGGCAAGAAGTGCTCAACCAAGCATCCTAAGTATTGAAACAAAGACTTTTGACTAATGAGAGAAGACAAAGTCTCTCGACAAATGAGGAAAAACAAATAATATAACGAGGCATAAGTCAAAAACTTTAACAACTTCAAAATAATGGATATTGAATTATTATTGCAGTGAGATGTTTAATTGACGTATGAACATAGCCGAAAATTGAGAGTGCAAGGAACAAATGTTCACGCCATAAAATTCATGAAAAAAGTTGACGACTGCCCAATCGATTTTTGATAAAAGCAAGATTTATTCTGAAAATCTAGAAATCTATTCTAAGTTAAACATTAACCATCAATGAAAATCAAAGATTATTGTTTAAATTAGAAGATAATATGAAGTAATTAAAAAAAATCAAAAGCAAGAAATCTGTGTTTCTTCTTCCTCTCCTCTCCGGTTATTATGTGAGGAATAGAGAGAAACGGTTAAAATCTATCATTGATCCATTAATAATTAATAAAAACAATATTAATAACTAATTTTGAAATTTCATTAAAAAAAATGTGTTTTACAAACATTTTATCACATTTAAATTAAATTAAATACTCCCTCCGTCCAGTTACATACTTCACACTTTCTATTTTGGACGTCCAATTACATACTTCACACTTTGTCTTCTACATTATTTTAATACTCACAACACCATTATAATTTACTATTTCATTCACTCATTCTCTCTTCTATTTTACTTTTACACTCACAACATTATATCATTATTTTTTTTTCTTAATCGTGAAGTAACTGTGAAAAATGTACTTGGACGGTGGGAGTATATCCAGAAGAGCAATATGCCAATTATCGTGAAAACCTTATCTTCGACCAATCGACCCACAACACAATCTATATTAAAGTAGAGTTGAATTTGTATTTACGCATTATTTCTCTTCTCTTCTCTTTGGACTGAAAATGGCAACTCTCTTCTCCCCAACCCTATCATCTTCATCTTCTTCCCCCTTTCTTTCTTCCACCAAACCTCTAAAACCCAAAATAACCCACTTCCATTTCCACAGGCCCCTCACCGTCAACTCTTCTCTTGACCCCACCACGCCGCCGCCCGTCCAAACCTTTTGGAAATGGTTATCTGATCAGAAACTAGTCTCTTCCAATTCTCCGGCCAAGCCAGGTCTCGTTCCCGAAGGTCTAGGACTTGTTGCCCAGAGAAATATAGGTCGAAATGAAGTCGTTTTGGAAATACCCAACAAATTTTGGATCAATCCGGATACGGTTTCGGGTTCGGAGATTGGGAAGGTGTGTGGTGGGTTGAAGCCTTGGATCTCTGTTGCTCTGTTCTTGATTAGGGAAAAGCTTAAGGATGACTCCTCGTGGAGGAATTACATTAATGTCCTTCCGGAATACACTGATTCTACTATATTCTGGTGTGTCTGGCTTGCTTTTTTGTGTTTTTTGTGTAAATTTATTGATCCCTCCGTCCCAAAATGAATGTATGAAAAAAAAAAAAAAATCAAATATGCACTCTATTAAAAGCATATTTGATTTTTTTTTATTTTGTTTGTACATTCATTCTGGGATGACGGAGGGAGTATTAATTTCTAGTGTTTATTTTTTCATATGAAGTTTTGGGTATTGATAAGTGTTCTTTGATGTTCTTCCAGAACAGGTCAGAAGAGGAGTTGTCTGAGCTTCAAGGTGTGTGTAATTACCTTCTTACCTATCCTGTTTTCTTGTATAGTCACTGAATTTTCTTGGAAGATCAAATCTTGATCTTTACCAATTTAGAAGTTTAATTTTCTAGCTTGAAGGTACATTGTAGATACTATGTTAGAGAAATACCACTACGTATAAAAAATTTCTAGTTGGATACTCGGATGAACTATTTGTCAGTGATATGTCTAGTTCTTCAATCTTTTTGATACATACTCCGTATATATATAGTATATGTATTTGTGTGTGGGTGTGTAAGAGAGAGAGAGAGAAAATGTATATGATTGGGTTGATCAGTTGTGTGTTTATCGCAGAGGACTGATAAAAACGAGGTTCTGCAGGAACCCAACTATTGGGCACGACAATTGGCGTGAAAGAATACGTGCAGAACGAATTTCTAAAAGTGGAAGAAGAAATCATACTTCCTAACAAGCAACTTTTCCCTTCTCCTATAACACAAAACGACTTCTTGTGGGCGTTTGGAATTCTCAGATCAAGGGCATTTTCACGACTTCGTGGTCAAAATCTTGTTTTGATCCCCCTCGCAGATTTGGTAAGAATTCCTCCCCTTTAAGATATTGATTTATGTTTATGGTGCCATGTCAAATTCAAGTTCTGCTTACAGATTTAAGGGTAAATTGGGAAATTTTGTTTACACAAAATTTATGTTCTGATCAGATCAATCACAGTCCAAGTATAACAACAGAAGAATATGCATACGAGATTAAAGGCGCAGGTCTCTTCTCCAGGGATCAAATATTTTCTTTACGGAGCCCAGTAGCAGTCAAGGCCGGTGATCAGGTAAGGTTAATGTGTTCCAGTTTGCATACAGAAGATCAAATCGCGTGTACCACTAGTGATCCAACGGTTATACATCATTGATGTCATCATCATGATGTCAATCATAGGTCATAACTGTTGGATCAGTAGTGATACACAGAGTGGTATAGGGGATACAAGAGATTTGATCTCCATTTGACGCTATGCTTTCTTAAACCATGTTTATGTTCTGACAAGAATGTAATGTATTCTGACAGGTTTTGATTCAGTACGATTTGAACAAAAGTAATGCTGAGTTGGCACTGGATTACGGGTTTATAGAATCAAAGCCAGATCGTAATACATATACCTTAACGCTACAAATATCGGAGGAAGACGAAAATTTTGATGATAAGTTAGATATAACGGAGACAAATGGTATGTTACAGATTCAATCCTTTGATATCACATTGGGTCAGCCTCTTCCACCATCGATGCTTCCATATCTAAGGCTGGTAGCACTTGGAGGCACCGATGCTTTCCTCCTTGAGTCCATTTTTAGGAACGCTGTTTGGGGCCATCTTGAATTGCCTGTTAGCCGTGATAATGAAGAGTTCATATGTAAAGTTGTTCGAAATGCTTGCAAATCTGCCCTTTCTGCCTATCCTACCACCCTCGAAGAGGTAAACTTTTATTCTTCATCTTTTATCATATCATAGGAAAGGGTCGTAGTAGTGTGTGTGTGTGTGAGAGAGAGAGAGTGAGAGAGTGTGTGTGTGTGTGTTTTAAGGCCTGCAATCCACCATTTCACTATTATTGCACGCCTTAACACAGACACACACACACACACTCTCTGTGGGGTGTATGTGTGTTTTAAGGCGGCCTGCAATCCACCATTTTATTACTTACATGTTTCAAGGCATACAATGCAATAAGTAGGTGAAACTGTGGTGTGGGTGTGTGTGTGTGTGTGTGTGTGTGTGTGTGTGTGTGTGTGTTCCCCCTTTTTTTAAGGCATGCAATAAGTAAGGTGAAATGGTGGATTGCAGGATGAGAAGTTAAAGGAAGAAGGAAAACTCAATTCAAGGCTGGAGATAGCAGTAGGGATAAGAGCTGGAGAAAAGAAGGTTTTGCAGCAAATTGACCAGATTTTCAAAGAAAGAGAAGAGGAACTGGACATGTTTGAATATTACCAAGAAAGGAGGCTCAGAGATCTTGGTCTGGTTGGAGAACAAGGTGATATTATCTTCTGGGAACCCAAGTAAAACTGTACAAAGTCAAAACCCGATAAAGTGTTCTGGAAATGAAGAGGCACGGCTACTATACATACTCCTCGTGCCTCATTTAGAGAGGAGGGAGATACACTTCTGCATAGCGTAAAGAAAATCCAGATTTTTGTCGCTCCTTGTGTCCAATCATTCTTGGTCATGTTTGTGGTGAGTTGTAATAGCCCGCTGAGCTTTACATTTTTGTGTACAACTTATTATTCATGTGCCTCAAATGGCAATGCTTATTTTTCTTCACACTTAAAAAAGACAGTGCAGGCTGGATCCTCCATCTGCTGCACAGACGTGGCCCGTTTCTTATCTCTCTGTCTCACGTGCTCTCACGTGAGTGTGTGAACTAAAATTTTGGATATGATAATTAAGAAAAAATAATAAAATAAAATAAAATAAAATTATAAATAGTAGAGATGTTGTGAGTATGAAAAGTAAATAGGAAAGAGAATTAGTGAAGGAATAGTAAGTGGATATTGTTGTTGTGAGTATAATAATTGAGTCTCATTGAATATATAATTATAAAAACTGTCATTTTATATATAATTATAAAAACTGTCATTTTTGGAAAGTACACACTCATATGAGACGGACGAAAAAAGAAATAAGACTCACATGTGGAATGAAGGGAGTATATATGTATATGTATATATATGTTTCTATATGTGAAACGGACGAAAAAAGAAATAAGACTCACATGTGGAATGAAGGGAGCATATATGTATGTGTGCGCGCGCACGAACGTGTAAAACTTGAGAAGCTGCCAGCCCAAACATTAAACATAACCCTTATCCCCCAACGTTCTTCCTTCTACTCTGGTTCTCCCCCTCGGTCTTCTTTGCCCCAACCCTTCTTCTTTCTTTTTTTCCCAAAGGTCGGAATCCGGCCATTCTTCTTTATTCTTCCTTGTCCTTTCTTCTTTCTTCTTGCTCAGCGAATCCTCTCTTCTCGTGTCTTTCTTGTACCTACAGTACATGAAAGAATAGCTTGCATCTTAAAAAAAAGGGGGTCAAAGCTCATTTTGGCCAGTTGACCAAATGAGTGGGCTATACGATCGGGCCAGGAGGGGTCGTTTGGGCCTTGTTAGGTTGAGCCTGTTTGACTGACGGACGGATCAGGGTCGAGGCCGCCAGCCTGGACGGATCGATCAGTTGGCCATCATTGGCAAAGACCATAACTAATGAACCGCCCATCGATGCAATCAAGTTCTAATGGCCTTCTCAAGCGCCTATAAGCAAACCACCTGCCAATCTAGAAGCCCCGAGGCACAGATTTCAAATTTTGCTAAGCGAGTAGAAAAACAGAAGGCTGTATTGTGTTTAACTGGATAACAACAACCAAAGACGTCTAGCTTAAGAGGCATCCGGTGTTACTTTCTATACGAAAGGTCAGGGGTTCAATCCCCACCAAATCACTTTCAATTGCACTCTTGTAATAGACTGAAACCTACTTGACGAGCATCTGCTTGAACGAGTTCCAGAAGAGCTGTGGGCTGGTAAAATAAGCACTATCAAGAAATGTTCACACCATGATACATTAGAGACGAGAAAGTTAAATCTTTTGATTGAATATAATTCATTCAGCAGTATTGCAATTCACGTGAATGGAACTTTACATATGGGCACTTGTTCCAAATGATTTACTCCGTAAATGATGATGCAACATTCTTGTGATCAACTTAGCGTGGAACCATATAACTTAACAACTGTGTCGAACAAACAGAAAACATATAAACAAAATAACAAATGAATGAACATATATTTATGCCCAAAAGAAAACTTACAGGTATTTCTTCTTTTTTTCTTCCTGCTGATTCTGGCAAATCTCGTCCATTATGAACAAGACCTTCAATATAACAGCTATTTATGCCTTACCCGATGATCTCTACAAAGTACATTTGGTGCGTGTGCAATCATTTCAAACGTTCTCCAATCAAAGTGGCAAGGTTTCTTCACCATCGTATAATATGTGCATGGGTCCTACCTCATTGGACAACTTCAGTCGAATTATTTGGTGCTTCTAAAATATCACAACTTGTGTTCTCGCAGAAGCACTCATGAGGGTTTGCATAGAAGTAATCTTCTTCTTTGGGCTTGTCTGCAATAACTCTACGATGAGTTGGCTGTCCCATTCTTTTCTCATGTGCTAATTGCACAGAAACGGAGAACTCATTCCATGATAGAGTCCCGTTATGGTGCATATCTAGCAGTTCTACAAGCTTTTTTCTATCTAATTGGATTGTCTTCTTAAACCCAAGGTACCTGCATTAGACCAGATCAGGAATTTCTTCAGGATCCACACAGGTTCATTTACCTTTCAATAGAACCAAAGCCAAAGATTTACTCCCTACATCTCAGAGAGATAGTCTCACTTTAATTTTGGTAGTCAACTCACTTGAACTTTAACCAATTTTTTATTTTATTTTTTTGATAATTTGATTATCGTTAAGAAATTCTAAAAATTGTTATGAATAATATTCTTTGTAGTGCATCAATAACAAACTTTAGAGTTTCATGAGGATAATCAAATTTTCATAAAAAAGACCACCAAAATCAAAGTGGGACTATCTTTTCCGGACGGATGGGGTTTTTTTTTCATAAGAAAAGAAGTTCAAACTACAAACCCTAGAATATTATTTAACTAGAATAAGCCCGTGTCCGAGGACTCGTTAATTTTTTTATTTTTTATTATTTTTTTTTAATTAAGCCCGTGTCCGAGGACAAGTTTTTTTTTTTTTTCAATTAAAAAAAAAAAAAAATTAAGGGCAAAATGGAAAAGGAACAAATTAGTGAGGGCAAAATGGGAATTTCGGCACTTGGTACTGTTCAAACAACTGTAGCACCCAGGTCTAATTTAAACTATAGATATTTTGCTTCTAAACTCTTATTCCAGACTCTACTTTTTCTAAAAATCCAATATAAAAAAGGTTATCAATTTATCATTTTTAGAAACTATTTCAGACGTTTGATTGAATCTACCTGCGGTGGCCTTCTACAAGTTTTGCCATGTTGCCATCGTAAGAGGGAATGTAAATGTTACTAGCTACTGAAACCATGAAATCAAGAGCAGCCATCTGGGATGAATGATTTTGGAATTGCCTCAATTCCTCAGGATCTAGCAATGTTTCTTTTTTAACCTGAAAAGTATAATAATAAAGATTTAGTTCCGGGATGAGTAAAAAGGGAAGAGTGGGAGAGAGAGAGAGAGAGACTGTTAGTAATCACTCACAATTTGTGGAAACGCAGCTCTTAAGGCTGCAAGTCTCTTTTCACTGCCATAAATCTCCCCAGATGCAATATAGATCTGTGTGTTCTGGTCAAAACCCAGAGCTTGCAGAACTAATGCTGCTTCCTCTGGGGTAAGAGGACACAAACCTTGTGATCTTTTCTCTTCTGATACTATTTCTTTCTCCCTCCACCAAGGGAATGCATACCTGAACCAACGATGACTCACAATAATCAGTTCACAGAAACAAATAACATTTTTTACCTAGTCAAGAATATATATATATATATATATATATATATATATATATATATATATATATACTCCCTCCGTGCCACTACAAACTACACACTTTCCTCATAGGGCGTCCCACTACAAACTACACACATCCTAAAATGTTTTATAACTTTTATATTAATGGGACCCACATGCCATACTCAAAACAACAATTAAATTATAATTCCCAACCCTACTTTCTCTCTCATACCTCACTTTTCATACTCACAACAACACCTACTCCACTAACATTTTTTCTTAATTCCTGTGCAAATAGTGTGTAGTTTGTAATGGGAAGAGGGAGTGTGTATATATATATATATATATATATATATATATATATATATATATATGGCTAATACCACTACATGTTTTGCTTATCCACAACATTCTTGATCTTTAATAGGATTAATTAGTGATTTGGAAAAATTGCCCTTTAAAAACCTGCCAATTATAAGTATAAAAGAAATTAACCAAATTATCATTTAAGCTTATCTTTACTCTCATTAATGAAAAATGTATTTCTCTCTCGTTAATGAAAAATAAAGGGAATTTGCCCCATAAGTTTCTTTTGGAACAAATCACTTCCCACTAAGTTCCTCATTGTATTAAAATGCCCCATAAGTTCTCATGTTGTATTATGTATAATACAACATTTAGTTATGCAGTAGTTTAAAATCATAATACTGCATCCGCACCACCGCCTCCGCCGCAGCCCAGCTCCGCCGCCGCCGTCTGCTATCGCCGCATGCCGGATTTCGGTCAATTTTGGCCGGAATCCGGTCAATTTTCACCGGAATCCGGCAATTTTGGCCGGAATCCAGCAATTTTGGCCGGAATCCGGCCGCCGATCGCCGGAATCCGGTTGCCGGAGGTCGGAATCTGGTCGCCGGTCCATGGACTTCGGACTCCGGTCACCGGCGGTCGCCGGAATGCAGTATTATGGCCTTAATTGATGTTGTATTTTCGAAACATAATACAACATCATAATACAACACGGGGAAGGAACTTATCGGGCATTATGAAACTTTTTTAGAACTTATCGGGTATAGTCCCAAAAATAAATGCATATTATTCAGCAATTTTCTTGATTTTTTAAGAACAACTTAACAGAACACATTTAATGAAATAAATCCCAAAGAGCATTACAAGCGCACATTTTACAGGCATATATAGGAGAAATATACAGCAGTTTGCCTAAAAAGGGTAAACCAACTTCTGCATGTTACAGTGATCTGCATAGCAACACACTTAGAAAGTATAACTTAAAACAACACTAATATAGTTGTGCCATAACCGGTGATGACACCAGTGCCTGTGCCATTGCTAATATCATCACCGAAGAAAAACATTACAAAAGAAATACAAATGTTTTTAGTGAATTCAAAATGAATCTAATTTCATAAGCAATTGAGAAGCACAATTGAAAATTGAAGATAAAACATCCCTACAAAATCAATCAAAAGCTACATAATTTTCGTTTCATAAACATGAAAAAATAAACACAGGATTTTGCTACTGTTAACATCTTATTGAAAAGTGTAGCTGCCGTAGGCTCTTTTCTATTTTCTATTTATTATTTTATTTTGCTACTTTGGATCTTTGTAGTTGCTGTTAGTGTGAGAGCTTGCGGCTACATTATTCATCAAGATTACTATGTTGCCAAAAGATTTTTATGAATATGATTGTTTCACTAGTATTTTCGGATAAAAAAATTATGATTTTTTTCTCTTTCCAATTTGACTATGTTCATTTTCATGTTTATGAAACTACAATTATGCAGCCTTTAATTGGATTGTATGTATGTCTTTATCTTCCATTTTCAATTACGCTCCTGAAGATGCTTATGAAATTAAATTCATTTTAAAAATTTACCCATTTGCAGATTGACGAGTTAGAGTTCTTAACATTTTCTTTTTTTTTTTTCAATCTCAGTACTTTTTCAGTGTCTTTTTTAATTTAATTATTATAAAGTAAATGTTATGATTATATTGATATATCACTTTGCTAAAAACAAGGTGTATTTTTTTAATATTTTCCTTTGGTGACTATAGTAGCAGCGGCACGGCAGTAGCGTCACCACGAGTTATGGCACAATTGTTTTAGTGTTGATTTAAGTTAAGCTTTCTAAGTGTGTTGTTATATATATCAACGTAATATGCAGCAGTTTGTTTTTCTCTTTTTAGGCATACTACTGAATATATCTCCTAATTTGTTCATAAAAAAAAACATACAAGAATACAAAATTATATACATATATTTTTATCGATGAGAGAGAAATACATCTTCATTACTGAGAGAGAGAAGATGAGCTTAAAGGGAAATTTGGGCAATTCATTCAATACTTATAATTGGCAGGTTTTTTAGGGGCAAGTTTTTCCAAATCGCTAATATTTATATACTACAAGCACCTACACATAAATTCAATTACCTCAATCGCTTGAGCTCCTCAGCTTCTTCATTTGTGCAGCCGTGAGTACAACCTGAGAAAGCCAACATGTCCATCTCGTATCTTAGATGCAATGCTACAAATGGCCCCTTCCGTTGAAGAACTTGAATCAATTTGTACCCAAGAGCCTCAATCTCAGGTGTAAATTTTAATGACTGGAAATTGACACGGCATCTGAGTTTCTGAAGATCAAGAGGGAGCCCATTGTTTGCCAGACGGGTATCTGTCCGATTGAAGTGTATTACCGTATGCTTGCTAAAGAGTGGTAGAATCTGCATTATAGAAACGAGGCTATCATATGACATTCTCTAGAAATTGTGGATAAAATAGTCACTTATACATTTGTATAGAAATAATCCAAATTATAATCTAGCATCTCATTTCCCCTAATATCAGTTTCAGAGTAAATTAACTTAATGAAAACTCGGCACAAAGAAAGAAATCAAACTTTGCAAGATTTTACATAGCATACTTGCTTGGTAAGAAACCTGTAGGAGCATATAGGTACCACAAGAAAAGACTGTAAACCACATCCTATTTCTTGTATCAAAGGATATGGAAAACATTTACTTCGCCGTACCTTTTCAAATTGATCTATATACCAACATTTTGGTCAATCCTATAGAATTTCCTGCAGGTTTTGTCAAAATACAAAAGGCCACTTCTCTGAGCATACGTAGAATTTCAAGCTTCTGAGTTTTTTCGCTATCTTGGATCCATTATCCAAAAGGATGGAGAATTAGATGGTGATGTGGCTCATAGGATTAAAGCAGGTTGGTTGAAGTGGAAGAGTGCCACAGGGTTTCTATGTGATCGCGGCATGCCCAATAGATTAAAGGGAAAATTCTACCGCACGGCAATTAGGCCGGCAATGCTTTACGGCACCGAATGTTGGGCCGTGAAACAGTGTCACGTGCATAAGATGAATGTGGCGGAGATGCGTATGCTTCGATGGATGTGCGGTCATACAAGAAAGGATCGATTGGGGAATGAGGTGATCAGAGGTAAAGTAGGAGTTGCGCCCATTGAGGATAAAATGAGGGAAAATCGTCTGAGGTGGTTTGGACATGTGAGAAGGAGACCGAGTGATGCAACGGTTAGGAGGCCGGAACAGTGGAGAAATGATAAAATGGCGAGGGGTAGGGGAAGACCCAAACAAACTTGGATTAGAGTGATTGAAAATGATATGAGTTTACTTGGAGTGGATGAAAGTATGGTGTTAAAGAGGCCGGAGTGAAGGGCAAAAATCCATGTGGGGGGTTGATTATTTTTTTATTTATTTTTTATTTATTTATTTATTTATTTTATTTATTTTTATATTTTATATTTTATATTTTTTAATTTTTATTTTATTTTATTTATTTTATTATTTTATTTTTTTTTATTTTATTTATTTTTTTTTTCCAACAACCTTTTCACACGATGACATGATGATTCATGTTAGCCGACCCCAAATTATTTTGGGACTAAGGCTTTGTTGTTGTTGTTGTTGTTATTGTTGTAGTAAGATTAGACAATTTCTGTTAAAACACCAATATTAAGTTGGATCTCTATCGCATCCACCTTCCAAAAGAAGAAATTTGCACGTTATTAGAGATGCAATTCCTTGGATAAAAGAACATAATAATTGAAAAATGAGGCATCTGTTGTCTCTTATCCTGTTAGTTAACCACTCCCTCCGTCCCAGTTTAAGGTTCTTACTTTCCTTTTTAGTCTGTCTCAGTTTAAGGTTCTTAGTTGCTTTATTACCTAAAATGGATAATGGGACTTGTCATTCTCACAACAAAAAACCCCTACCCATTTTCTCTCTCCTACTTTACTTTTGATACTCACAACATTTACTTTTTCTTAATCTCCGTGCCAAGTCAAACTAAGAACATTAAACCGGGACGGAGGGAGTAATTATTTTCTTCATTCAATAAGAAAAGATGGCACCCACTATTAATTAACTGGCTTATTTCCTAATCATTCCCGGTCAGCAGTCCATGAAATAGTAGCAACTCACTTCAAAACATCATTACCCAAATACAGAAATCATTCAGTGCAAAAGAAATAAGATGCCAGTTTGACATGGATGGTGTATATCATTCAAAACTACAAAAAGATTTTGAGGTAAATACCAATTTCGCTTTTGCATCACATGAACCATACCTATTCTACTACTCCTTCCGTCTCATAAAGATGTCCCCACTTGCCACTTTTTTTGTCCCAAAAATATGTTCCCAGATCCAAAATTGTTACGTTAAAATCATTGAACTTCCAAAAGTATCCAACCAATGTAGAAGAGGGAGAGAGGAGAGAACAGCCAACCAAGGATAAAGAGGGAGTAAGGAAGTAATTAAGTAAACCTCATTAAGGTTAGTGATGAAAATGAAAATAGGTTGTTATAATGTTTGAATAGTCAAATGGATAGACCTTACGGCCATTGTCATTTTGCTAAGAAAATCAAATATAAATTCCCTTACTTCTCCATACTAAGTTCTAGCTATATTTGCTCCATCTAATTTCCCTTGGACATGTCCGTATCAAACAACCAACACAAGCTACTGAACTGAGGGCCGCAAGATAAAACTGATATAAGGAAAAAAAAAGTTTATAAATATTGTTATTAGCTCGTTCATAGAGTCCTGGCTCAAAGAAGAAGGTTACAACAATTAGTCGGTATCTATTAAACATGGCACACACAGGACATTGAATGTTGATAAAGTCATGATAATTGGAGTCAAATGGGGATCAAGAAATATAGCATACTTGCTTAAGAAATTATTTGAAAATTGGCATCAAGGATAATGACCTGTTCAAGATAGTAGCGTTCACTCGACCAGCTAACAGGAGGCATCTCTAGTGGCTGGAATCCATATTTCCTATTAAACTTCTTTGGCAACCTTTTAACTATTCGGACTTCATCTCTTAGTGAATCGATGAAATGTCTCAAATCAAAGATGTCCTCAAAATTGCTGCAAAAAATGTCAACTAAATTTAATTTCCACATTAGAAGAACAGGGGCCTATTGACATTTTGAATCATCATACTTTGCTTAAGCTTCGGTTTTAACCACCCATGTATTTTTTTAGCAATTTTAACCATTGTACTTTAGATATGCACTCATTATCCCCAAATAACCCAAAGGAGGATGGTTAATATTGCTAAAAATATGCATTAAACATCCCTACATTTAGGGATAACGAGTACGTACCTAAAATTCAATGGATAAAACTGCTAATTATCAAACCAAAGCTTAAGCAAAGTACAATGGTTCAAAATGTTGATAGGCCGAAGAACGGGAAAGAAAAATTGGAACCTTCTTCAAATCAACAAAGTTACCTATGATCAGCCCAGAAGGACTTTTTATCAAGCTCTGGAACAACCAATGTAAGATTCAAATACCGAGCAACTGTTACCATGTCACAGATCTGGAAATGCCATTTGACGGAAAACTAAATAAATATAGTGATGAGATAATGAACAAGCTAAGAAGAGTAAAAGAAGAATTGCATACCGCAGCACGCATTTGATTCAATCCGCCATTGCAAGAGACTTGGAGAAAGCCATTACTTGTGTACTTCCCTACATTACATAGGGAACCTCTAAGAAGAATTACAAATTATTAAAACAAAGACCTACTAACTCATGACATCTGGAAAAAAAACTATATAAGTTCTAATTGCAAAAGTATAGTCTCCTCCCTTTTTGTACAAGGAAACTGAAAATGTAATACCATATACATATGTCAGATTATTATTGGATCTTGGCATGTTAGTTAAAAACATTTAGTTATATAAATTGATTATGCAATTGCATGCTACAGTTTCAGGCAAGAAAAACTGCAGTCAGTCTGTCATAACAGAATAAATGTAATCAACACGTCTACTGGATATATTATGGATTAGTCAAATAGCTGCTAACTCCTTAGCAACCTTGTCCTGGTTTCTACATTGACCAACCAAGAGAGAGAAGAGAAATAAGGACCAGATCTCTTAAGGTGAATAACCATCTCTGCAGTCATAAAGTAAAATATTTTCTGATGTTTGGCAATGAATAAGCAATGTTGCTGACCTAGCGAGTCAAAAACAAAATGAAGTAAATCAAGAACCAATTACAGAAACTGTTTCATAAAACTCTGAGAATAGGTAAGTAGATTTTCTGAAGCAATGTTGATATATGAATCCTTTTCAGAAATGTAATTTGATCCAAAGCAAGTTCAACAAACACATAATCTAATAGATCAGCAGCATGAGTGCTGATGAGAGTTGGTACCTTTTAGGTGGTATGGGCACTTCAACCATTTGCTTTATAACCCAAACAACTTCCAAAAAGATGATAGCTTTATAGTTTCAAACAGCTAGACATGAGTTTGACATAGAATCTAAAATAAGATTTTTGCCATTGTGCATCTTAAGCAATAGAGGCAACGAAGGAAGACTAGCTCCATATTCTAATTAGAATCTAAGTCAAGGCGTCAATCAAACCATGCAAAATCACTCTAATCTTTGGTTAAGCATAAGTCTTTGGTTTTCAAAAATATACTCCCTCCGTCCTAGAATAAATGTCGCACTTGACTTGTTAACATTTGTAAGGAAGATGGCTTACTAGTTTATACATTACTTGTACAATGATAAAATTGTACCAAGACACTTTTCTTATTTAAAAACACCGACATTTATTTTGGGACGAACCAAAATGGAAAGTGCGACCTTTATTCCGGGAAAGAGGGAGTAACATATAAGCATTTGTCTCATGAAACTCAAAACTAGTAGTATCCATTTTTACATAATACGAGGATGCAACGAGATTAATTAGGTAACATTGCAAATTACTGATTCTCACTCCTCACTATTCCACATTTGAATCAATATGCAACCCTATGAATTATCAACAATCAACCCGAAAAGACAATTCGAAAACAAAATAAGCTAACCATTAGAAGAGGGACACCAAAAACTCACTTGCAGGAAGAAGAGGTGGTGGAGGTTGAACATTTTCTTCAACCCGGAATGAAACCGGGACCGACCCATTTAACCGATTTGAGAACCCGTTTAACAATCTAGGATGCCACAGCTCACCAACAGTAACAAGCTGAACCAAACAGGTCCATATCAAAATGCTTGTACAAACCCTAATGAACCAAATCCGCAATCTCGTCCGTTGAATCACCTGTCCGCCGGGCAGCTTCTCACACCTCACCGGCGGCACCACACTCTCAGATCTAACCTCCATTTCTTACCGTCAAACCTCATCGCCACTGCATCATTCCCAAACACCCCCCTCAAAAACTTGAAGAAAACAATAATTTCAAAATTCACCCAACATTGATTGAACAACAAAGCTTTGAGGTAGATTAATAAATGTGAACCCTAGAAAAGGAATGAGAAGAGCGGTTCTAGAGTGAGAAAGTAGAGGTGGGAGATCACGAGGAAGAAAGATGAATTTATTAAACAAATTACTGTGCTAACTAAAAGATTCAACCCCTCAAACGTACAAATTATCTCTCTGTAATTTTCTCTTTTCCTGAAAGAAAAACAAGGTCTTGTTTGGTTGGTAGGAAATTTTATAAAGAGAAAGGAAATTTGACTGAATTTGGGAAGAGATCTGCGGTTGGGACGGAGTGAGAATAGGAAGAAATATTAGCGAATTTTTAACTATAATTTGGAATCTATCAATTTTTTCAGTCTGTTATTTGGGGATCTTTGGATGTAGACAACTATTTCTATTTTCTATACAAAAATTGCAAAACACCCCCTATACTTTCTTTTGTATAATGACCTCCATGATGTTGACAAACAAACTAACCTTCCTCGTGTTTAATTTAGTAACATGATTAGTAACCTTATAAATGAGAATGCATTGCTATGAGTTTGAACCATGTGAAGCCCTTTGTTTCATTATTTAACTCAACTAGCACTAGCAGTACTCCCGTGCGATGCGATGTACGGCAAAATTATGGATTTTTTTCTCAAATAATTTCATTTTAAAAATCTAAATCCAAAAATAACCCACATTTGAAATTATTTGCCAAAATGACCAACTTTTTGAAACTCACTATACGGTATAGTGAGTTTATAATTTTTCCTGTTAAAATCGTTACACGGTGTAGCGAATTTAAATTTGCTCAATTTTATTTAAATTATGCTATTAAAAAAAATTGAACTTGCTACACAGTGTAGCGAGTTCAAATTACCAAAGCAGGCCACAACCGATTCAAACTGGGCAACAACGGATCCAAACCAAACCAAAGATACAAACTCCGTCCCACTTTAAATTACAAAATAATAATTATTAATAAAAAAAACTAAATAAAAATATTATTTTTTCCATCTCAAATACATACTTTAAAAATATACTTCTATAAAAAATTATATTATTCATTTCAAAAAGTAAATATTACTTTCGACTCAAAGTAAATAACCAAAAAATAATACTACATTTTTTATCCAAAAAAATGAGCATTACTTCCTTCGTCCCAATGAATATTTTAAAATTTAATACTACTTCATTCGCCTCTAAAATTAATGTTTGTAATATTAGTGCATTCGTCTCATAATATGACATTAAGATGACATTAATTTTTTAGACGAATAAAGTAGTATTCTTTTTTTAAATATTCATTTAGACAAAGGAAGCCATATTCATTTTTTTTTTTGACATAGAAAAAATTGAACTTTTTAAGAAAAAATTCCTTCAATTCAAAAATGAATATTACTTTTGTCCCAAAATTAATACTATTTTCTATATCCAAAAAAAATTGCTTCCTTTATCTCAATGAACATTTTAAAAAAGAATACTACTTTACTTGTCTCAAAAATTAATATTCATTTTCTGAGACGAAAACACTAATATTATAAACATTAATTTTTACAAAAGAATACTATATCGTCTAAAAAATAAATTACTGTCTTCATCCCAATGAATATTTTATAAAATATTACTTCATTTGTTTAAAAAAATTAATGTCATATATTGAAACGAAGGCACTAACATTACAAACATTAATTTTTTAGGCAAATGAAGCAGTATTATTTTTTTAAATATTCATTGGGATGAAGAAAGTAATGTTCATTTTTTTGGAAAAAAAAATGTAGTATTATTTTTTGGTTATTCATTTTGAGTCGAAAGTAATATTTATTTTTGAAATAAAGATTATAATTTTTTATAGAAGTATATTTTTTAAAGTATTTATTTGAGATGGAAAAATAATATTTCTATTTATTTTTCTTAATTAATAATTATTATTTTGTAATTTAAAGTGAGACGGAGTTTGTACTGGTTTGGATCAGTTGTCCGGTCACCGTGGATTTGTGCCTTCGGTCGGTCATCCACTTGACCGGTCACCTTGGTCACTTTGGATCAGTTGTGCCTTCGGTCGGTCATCCACTTGACCGGTCACCTTGGATCGGTAGATCATCCACTTATTGACGGGTCATCATGTCAATAATTTATCGATCCTTGATTTACCGATCATTGTCACAACCGATCCCTGTGACCGGTTAAACTCACTACATGGTGTCCCAATTAAAAAAAAAAAAAAAAGGAAAATCGCCTGCATATACGCGCATTTTCCTCCCAATCATGACCTGCTACGTGTAATTTGCGTAGCATATCTTCAATTATGTCATGAAAGGAAATGACTAAATTGTCCCTAAAATTTTGGCAAAAATTTTGGCGTTATTCCTATTCATTGGATGACCTGTTTTAATATATAGATATATTTTGGCATACAACATACTCCCTCCGTCCCAAGAAAAGTGTCGTCATTTTTTGTTCGACACGCAAATTAAGAAAAAAAGTGGAAAGAAAAAATGTTGTGAGTGTAATTTGAAAAGAGGAGAGAAAATTAGTGGAGGAAATAGTAAATTTAAAAAGTGTTGTGAGTGTAATAGTGTTTTAGGAGAGAGAATGAGTGGAGGGAATAGTGAGTGGGTGTAATAAAATATTAATAAAATATTTTTATTTTAAAAAAGGTGACGCTTCAAACGGAACGCAATTTTAAATAAAAAGCAACGAATTCCCAAGAACAGAGAGGGAGAGGGAGTACTTTATTGGAAACCCATTGTTGCGATGTCCCGTCACTAAAAACCAAAACAAATGTACTTTATTGAAATCATGATGTGGCGATGTTCGATCACTAAACAACCAAAATAGGTGTACGTTATTGAAATCCTGTTGTGAAGTTTTATCGAAAATAAACCAAAATCAAATGATTTGGAGTCGTTTCTTTCTATACGTATATCGGGTTATCTTCTACTTTAATACTTTTAAGTTAATCATCAATTAATTGAATTTGACTCTATTGCCTATCATATAGAACAAAACGAGCCCCTAAGACCAATGTTTAGTCATTTTGGCACCAACATGGTTTTATTTGGCTTATAAATCGAAAAAGTACGATTAGTACTTTATGAATTTGTCAAAATATATTTTTCAAACGTAAAAAATTTATATATTTCTTGGATAATAATTTTTCAACTAAAATTATTTTTCTAGTTTAATTAGGATTGTATCAATTTTGATTATGAAATCTTAGAAATTGAAAGAGTGAAATTTTATGAAATTTTGACTTTCCTAATTTGAATATAATTTGTATGTTTGGTAAATAGATTTTATAGCTTTCTTATCAAAGATTTAGAATTCTATTTGAAAAATGACATTGTTAAATATGTATATATCTTTTATTTATACATGTAAATATATTGTGTTATATTTTTAATATGATTAATATTACTAACAAATTTCTTTCCTTGTGTGTCAAACTATGTTTCCTTGTAAGAGTTGGATTGCATCAAATAAGGAAGAGTTTGATTGATTGAATGACTTCTCTAAGGTGCATATAAATACAATATCATCAGCACATTGAGAAGACATGTATTGAGAATTCTTTGAAAGATAAAAACTTTTGTTCTTCACGTATTCAAGATATTCTTTTAGGTTGTGAGTGAGATTGTGACTTACATCCGAACTCACATCTAGATTTCTTTCAAGTTCTTTATTCTACTTCTATTTAGAATAGGTTATCCTTGGTAAAGAAAGATTGTTCTTGATTTAGAAGTTGGTTAGAACTTGCTTTAGTACTTTAATCTTTTTGTTTCACTTATTCTTGTTTTCTTCTGTAAAACAGGTCTTTAATAGTGAAAATCTTTTTGGGCTTAAAGTCTTGTTTGCTGGTATAGAACCAGCAAACGTTTAAATCTTTGTGTTCTTTTATTTTATTCTGCTACTTATTGGTGGATGTGTGAACAATTGTAACTCACGTCTGTACTTACATCCGTGATTTATTCTGTTAAACTGATTTTCTAGCTACACTAAACTTTCAATTGGTATCAGAGTCAACTCTCGACATATTACTGAGTGTTGATCCAGAAAGTGTAGTAATAATGAAATGTCAATATCATCAAAACAAGCCTCCAGTTTTGAATGACACCAATTATTCTTTTTGGATGTCTAAAATGCGTAACTGCATCAAATCAAATGATGAAAGATTGTGGATGTGTATACTTGTTGCTTGGCAACCTCCCACTGTGGAGAAGAAGCATACATCAAGTGTTGGTGAATCTATTTTTGAAAGAAAATCTTAGGAAAGATGGACTCTTGATGAAATCACTTATGCAAATTATAACTCTAAAGCAAAAGGTGTTATTTCTAGTCATGTTTCTGGAAATATGTACAAGCTTATCACCAATAAGTGTATTGCTATGAATGCTTGGGATATCTTACAGATACAATGTGAGGGGATTCCAAATATTAAATCCACTAGACTTAAGATCTTAATGGATAGAATTGAAATACTAAGAATGGAAGAGACAGAAGATATTGTCTCCTATGTTGCTAAGATCCATGAAATCTGCAATGAATGCACTAGTCTAAGAGAGTCAATTTCAAGTGCTAGATTAGTCAGCAAAATCTTAAGGACTTTGCCTGAAAGGTTTAATATCAAGGTTGCTGTCATTGAAGAAACTCATGACACCAACACTATCGGTTTGGACAAAATTGTTGGAGTCCTAACTGTTTTTTAGCTCAATCTTGAAGCTCAACAAAAGAACAAGGAAATAAGTATTGCCCTTAAAAGTTATGCAGCTTTTCAAAGGAAATATCTGACCTTTCCTCTGAAATTGATGAGTCTAATCTTGAAGAAGATGATGTGGCTGTAATCACCAAGAAATTCAATTATATTCTGAATAACAAAAGGAGAAACAAGGTTCCTAGAAAAGCCTCTCATGATTTAGAGAAACAAGAAGATAATCCTGATAAGAGGTTCAAAAAGAAAAGTTTTGATAACAAGAAAGCTCTCGAATTTATGCAATGTAGGTCATGTCGTAGGTATGGTCACTTTGATAAAGAGTGTGCTAACACACTTAAGAAAAGGGGAATGAGTTACACTGCTGCTCCGAGTTATAGTGAGGATGATGAATTATTCGCTAACATCTCTGTGTTTGAATCTTTATCTGTCTGTTTTAATGCCTACATTGCAGATACAAATGAAGAAGTATTTTCTGGAGTTGATTCAGATCTGGAGACGGATGTGGATACAGATGTATACACATCTGAACTCACATCCAAGCATACTTTCAATTGTTTCTCTATAAAAGGAGATTCTGATGATGAAGGTCGTGACATCTCCTATGAAGAACTCTTTGAGACCTATAAGGAACTACATGTCGATTGGATGAAACGTATGGACAAGATTGATGTAATGGCTAAGGTAACAAAGTTCTCACTGAAAAAATTTTTGTGTGTGAAAATGAGAATACAAAGCTTTCAAAGAGAATGACAATCAAAAGGATTCTATTGCTAAACTTGAGGTTCTAGTAACTAAGAAAGAAGTTGAACTTGAAAAGGTTAAAACTGGTTTTGAGAAAGTTGAAAGTACTCTAACCAAGTTGAACACCGAAAAAATGAAACTTGATGAAGCTTTATCTCTTGGTAATACTGTAAAATCAGTTTAGGTTTTGGAAATTCCAAATTTGTTAAAGATAGTGGTAAGGTTACAAAATCTGAAGAAAAACCAATTTTGAGTCAAAAAAAACCTAGGAGAAGGCATTACATCTGTCATTATTTCCTTGCTCACAAGCATATTCGCCCTTTCTGTTTCAAGATGAAAGCTGATAAGAAAGCAGGATGTTTTATTCAGTCTCAGCTGTGTGATAAGATGTATAGTCAGATAGATGTATACACATCCTAGCACACATTCGAGAACACATCCACAGGTTCACCACCATTAGACTATTAAAATACAGTGGATTGAAAACCCCAAAGTAATCTGTAATATTGTCTACTCTTCCCTCAAGAGTAGTGTCTCTGAATCTTGGTTTTTTGATAGTGGGTATTTTATGCACATGACAGGTAACCAAGATGTTTTGACAGAATACACATCTGTCAATAGTGGTGAAGTAAACTTTGGTGGTGGGGCAAAAGGAAAAATAATTGGTAAGGGAACCTTAGTTGTTGAAGGTCTCCCAAAACTTCACAATGCGTATCATGTGGAAGGTCTTAAGACTAATCTCATTAGTATAAGTCAGTTATGTGATGATGACTTATATGTGAAGTTTGATAAGAAGATATGTGAGGTTTTTGATGAGTCTAACACATGTGTCCTCACTGGTCTAAGATAATCTGACAATTGTTACAAGTTTTGTGATAATTTGTCTTGTTTAAGTTTTTCTGATGTTGCATTTGATGATACACTTGATCTTAACCTCAAAACTGCCAAGGATGATGTTTCAGGTTATCAACTGGAGTGGAAATCTACTGATATATGAGATGAAGATACGAAAAGCACTGCAAAGGAAAAACAGGCAAATGTGAGACCAGATGTGCAGAAGGATATGTCTGCAGATGTGAACACAACCGTTCCCACATCTGAACACACATCCACAAAAAGAACTGAGTCTAAAGACAGTTATTCAGATTCAGAGGGAGAAGCTATTTCTGAAAGAGACCATGTTAGGTCTGTTAATAGATCAGATGACATTTTGTCCAGAATTCAGAAAGATCACCCCACTTTTCAAGTGGTTGGTGAAATGAATGATCAAAGGCAAATCAGAAGGAATGAGAAGGTAAATCAAAATTATTTGGATGCTTTATGGAGTTATACATCCTTATACTCCAAGGTATGTTGTTACTACTTTGTGTCTAACATAGTGGGATACATTGACTTAGACTGAGTAGACAATTTTGATGATAAAAACATATGTGTTCGATGTTCCTACCTTAGTAACATCCTTGATTTCTGGTATACAAGGAGCAAAAGTGAAAATACCTGGATCGCGAGGGCGGCGAGCGGTTTTTTGATTTCACAGGAAAAAGAGGAGTCGCCACGCCATTTTGATTATGAGCCAAAATTTTGAAAAAGGTTATTGAAAGGGGGCCGTTTTGATTAGGAGCCAAAACTTAAGAAAAAGCTTTTGAAAGGGGATCGTTTTGACTAGGAGCCAAAACTTAGGAAAAGGTTTTTGAAAGGGGTCGTTTTGATTAAGAGCCAAAACTTAGGAAAAAGCTTTTGAAAGGGGATCGTTTTGATTAGGAACCAAAACTTAGGAAAAGACTTTTAAAAGGGGTCATTTTGATTAGGAACCAAAACTTAGGAAAAGTCTTTTGAACAGAAAATGTTAGGTTCGGAGATCAGGTTACGCTTCGGGAAGAGGAAAATTTGAGATCACCCGAGACGCCTCGTATTGACGAGTCTTTCGGCCTTTCTCGAAAATTGTGGGTGTGTGTGTTTGTGTGTTACTTGAAAATGAGTTTGAATGACAAACTTCTGATTGAAAGGAAGTTTGAATGACAAACTTTTAGATTTGAAAAGGAGTTTGAATGACGGGTTTTGAAAATGAGTCGGGCATTATAACGCTGCCCTTTTTTGACAAAACGACGGTAAAGGACAAAGTTTGATTTGAAACGGGCATTATAACGTTACCCTTTTTTTGATAAAATGACGAGAAGGAAAAGGCCTTCAAAGTAAATGATGGTATTGAAATGACGATCGACAAGTCAATTTCTTGACTCGGACGTTAAAGGTAAATACGATCAACAAACAAAACGGTTTGGACGATAAATGACAGTATTGAATTGACGGTATCAACGAACCAAACGGTTCAGACGGTAAAAGATACGATCAACGATTCAAACGGTTCGTACGATATAAATGACGATCAACGAACCAAACGGTTCGGACGGTAAATGACATAAATTGAAAAGGTGATAAAACGGGTCAAGATCTCCGTTTTAACCCTAAATCACTTTTCTCGAAGGAGAAAAGTGAAAGAGAGAGGATCACTTCGAGACCCGTAGATAACGTAATGTCTACATTTTGAATATTTTGATCGGATCAGAAATAGCGAATGACGCGTAAAAGGAGATGAAACGGAAGATTGAGAGCGAGAGTGTTACCAAAGGCTAGGTTTTGAGTCTTTTACTCGAAAGATCGTATATTGGATACGAAACGGTGTTTAAAAAGGTGTTTGGATCGTGTTTGGCTTGAAAAATGTTTTCATGCAAATCGAGACACTTTCGGGGCTTACGGAGGGGTTTAAGGCACTGGAACCGAGGCAATGGGCAGGAGGGTTAAATTTTGTTCACCATTTACTAAATGGGAGGGGCTGTATTTATAGGAGGTAAAATTGCAGAAAAGGCGATCCTGTTCTGCAATTTTACTGAAAATATGATGAGACTGATGGGCGATCCTGTAAAACAGGCCGGCCGGCCAGTCCTTAGTTTGAGGGTATTTTGGTCTTTTCCAGCCTTGGATTGGATTGATTTGACTCGAGGGCTCGTGCATGTGTGACACGTGTCATGCTTAGTCACTAAGTAAGGGTTTTTTGTTCCGTCTGGCCGGGTTTTGACTGTTTTTTAAATAATTGTCCGAATAAATGTCGAAACAGTCCCGAAAAGTCCCGAAAATTGCGTATTTCGGGAAAAGTAGTATTTTCACGTATTTGAACGTGTGTTGAATAATACACTTTAAATTTGAATGCTCGGGGCAGTCCTGAAAAGTCTCGTTAACTTAGAAAGTGGGAGTTAACGGATTATAACGATCCGGATTTTGATACTTATAAAAATTTATGTCTCCTTATTCATAGCTGAGGCTAAATATGTTGCCATTGAAAGTTTTTGCACTCTGTTACTTTGGATGAATCTGATGCTAAAGAATTATTGTTTAAATGGAAAAATTCATACTATATTCTTTGATAGCAAGAGTTTCCTATACATATCAAAGAAACATGTCCAATACTCCAGAACCAAACATCTAGGCATTAGACATCACTTCTCATTAGGGATCTCGTCGAACAAAAAAATGTGTGTCTAGAATTTATTGATACTGAAAACAAGTTGCCTTATATATTTACCAAGGCAATAGATCATAAGAGACTTTTCTCCCTTGTATGTTGTTTGAGGACGTGGGCACAGATGTGCACACATCCATTTACACATCTGTATATTAAAAAAAATCAAAAAATTTCATGCATTAGCACGGTCAATCTCAGTGTGGTCACTTGTTTGTTTATATATTTGACACGACTTGTTACTTGATTGTGAGCACTTCATGTTCATGTTTTCTTTTGATAACTTGATATAATCTTTCTATTTATCTCACAGTGGGTGCCTTATTCGCAAGAGAAACAGCTGATTCACCCATCTGCATGAAGCCAATCCAGTGTAATCAAGTGATCCTCAAGATAATAGCTTGAAATCAAACTTGAAAAGATCACTGGATAAATGGCTATCTTTGGGTAATAGAAAAGTGAAAGCTACTCCAATTATATATTTTATCCACATTAAAAAATGGGTGTATGCATTCTAGAGGCTGTGCAGATTGGATTATTGCTTATTGACTTCTTGTGACCAGTTGTGTCCTCAAATGTGACTTACATCATATGCCACATCTGTACTGAAATTTGAACCATCACTTGTGTGTATAGCATCATTCTAGTCATTCTGCATGTTTAGGCCATTCTTAGGTGCCCGATAAATATATATATGTTTACTTATATTCATTATTTATAAAATTTTGATTTAACATGTTTTTTTATTAACAATATCCCTAATAAAGTGTTTTCTAGGTCAAGCTTGTAAATGAGAATTATTGTGTACTGCTTCAAATGGTAAATGTGGAAATGATATGTAACGGATATCTTATTGTTATTATGAGGTGTGGATAGAATTTTGATTGTGATTTAATCACTAATTTTTTGGTGATTATCCGTGCGAATTCAAGGGCCAAGGATTTGAATTACTTGCTATCATTGTTTGGTTGCCCAAGCTAAGGTAGGTTTGTATCTCCTTATTTGTAAAGGAAATGGGGAGTAGTGTGTTTAATTAAAAATCTCATTTGTCTCATTACTCTCTATCTCTCTCTTTGTTCTGCAAATCAGACACACAATATTATTCTCTCTAATTCTTGATTGTAGAGAAAGAATCCCTTTGGTTTTAGCTCCTTTTCATTCTCATGAAATTCCAGTTGCGACCCCGGATGTGAGTACAGATATGCACACATCTGCACCTACATTTGAGGTTTCAATCTCAATTGTTGCTTAACTAGAGGCACTTATGCCCAAATCTTGGTTTCTGAATGCCACATTACAACATTTTCAAGCTCAAGTTGTTGCATCTCAGATTTATATTGAGAATTCTCTTTTCACCTTGATGATTATAATTTCTGGCCAAAAAGGGGGAGATGAATCTGACATAGGGGGAGCTAATAAGGTTAGCAACAAAGCCAAAATCTGTTGTGGTAGAAAATTCAAGTGATACTAATTTTGTTGAACTGCAAGTTTTATATAACATGTTTCTATGCAAGTCTATGTGTGGATGTGTTTACACATCTTGACACACATCTGAATCAGGGGGAGTTCATGTGGCGATCTGGTTACTATGCATTAAATGTCTAAATCTTTATTTTGACCAAAAAGTCCAAAATAGGGGAAGATTGAAAGAGTTAGAATCAATGGAAGATCTGGACTCTTGAAATCATGTGAGTATTTTAGGTAATTTAGATTTTTGACTTTCTTTTAATGATTTAGATACCGGGCAGGTTAAAATTTTTATTGTTCATATCTTTTATTATTTGTAGATATTATTTAAATAAGAAATCCATAAATCAGGGAGAGATTGAAAGAGTACGATTAGTATACTATATGATTTTGTCAAAATATATTTTCCAAACATAAAAGATTTATATCTTTCTTTTAGATTGATTTTTCAACTAAAAATATTTTCCTAGTCAAAGTAGGATTGTATCAATCTTGATTATGAAATCTTTGAGATTGAAAGAGTGAGATTTTAGTTAACATTGACTTCCCTAATTTGAATATAATTGGTAAGTTTGGTAAGTAGATTTTATAACTTTCTTATCAAAGATTTAGAATTCTATTTGGAAAAGGACATTGTTAAATATGTATACATCTTTTATTTATGCATGTAAATATATTGTGTTATATTTAGAATATGACTAATATTACTAACAAATCTCTTTTCTTATAAGTTTCAATCTATGTTTCCTTTTAGAAGTTGGATTGCATCAAATAACAAAGAGTTTGATTGATTGAATTGGTGCCTATAAATACAAAACCATCAGCACATTGAGAAGACATGGATTGAAAATTCTTTGAAAGAGAAAAACTTTTATTTTTCACGGATTCAAGGTATTCTTTTAGGTTGTGAGTGAGGTTGTGACTTATATCCGAACTCATATCTTGATTTCTTTCAAGTTATTTGTTCTACTTATGTTTAGAATAGGCTCTCCTTGAAAAAGAAAGATTGTTCTTGTTTTAGAAGTTGATTAGAATTTGCTTTAGTATTTTAATCTTCATGTTTCATTTATTCTTGTTTTCTTCTGTAAAACAGATCTTTAATAGTGAAAATCTTTTTGGGCTTAAAGTCTTGTTCTTGGTTTAGAAGTTGGTTATAACTTGCTTTAGTATTTTAATCCTTTTGTTTCACTTATTTTTGTTTTATTCTGTAAAACAGATCTTTAATAGTGAAAATCTTTTTTGGCTTAAAGCCTTGTTTGCTGGGATAGAACCAGTAAATGTTTAAATCTTTGTGTTCTTTTATTTTATTCTTCTGCTTATTGGTAAATGTGTGAATAGTTATAACTCATATCTGTAATTACATCTGTGATCTGTTCTGTTGAACTGATTTTCTAGCTACACTAAACTTTAATAGACACATATTTCAAATATAATGTTTGCTAGGGCAATGTATTTCATCATTTATTTGGAAGTTCAATTATGCTTTATGTTTGATTGAACTATATGTTTAGATTGTCTACTTGTGTATTTTATATGTTTTGATCTTATATTTTTATTTTGAGATGTTTTACTTACATAATTTTACATAATAAATTGATGATAGCCATTGTAATTAATTAACTTGCCTTCTTCATGTTATAAAAGTAGTTTTAATGAATTTGATTGAACTTTATTGTACCAATGATCTAGAATAATAATACTTATGATGCTATATAATGGGGAAGTATAGCATTATATATTCCATATTTCTCATAATAAATTTGCGCTTTCTTTTTTGTTTATTTAAAAATAATGTCTCGTTTCCAAATAATAAAATAGTTTTAGTGCAATATAATCATGATGCAAGCAATGTAAAAATAGATAAATATAATTTTTGAAAAAAGTCAATTACAATACTTAACATTTATTATTAGATAAAAGGTATATTAGACTTTTAAATACTATATAGACTATTTTTATTTGAATTACTCCCCCGTCCAAAAATGAATTTCCTATTTTTTTAGTCGTTAATGCGAAAGTACTTTGAGTACTAAATTTAGATCCATTTAATTATTCTAATAAAAATTTACAACTTGTTATTGGTAATATTTATAATGGTGTATCAATAACAATAGCAAGTTTTAAATTTTTATTAGGATATTTAAATTAATTTTAAATTATTGTTAAAAGTATTTTCATATTAACGACTAAAAAAATGGAAAGATCATTTTGGGGCGAATGAAGTATTAGTAGCTGGTCATCCAGTTGATATATATTTTCACATATAAGATCCTCAGGAGAAATCGAACATATGACCTTTCAGAAGAAAGATCAATTAGCATACCACAAGATCAAGAGGCCTTAGGTATAGGGTTAATAAGTTACAAAACATAATGTAAGGGCACAATTGCAAGTTATATACATTTAAGTTCCCTATGTTCCAAAATGTACTTCTTATCAAACTCCGAAAGTGAATTATCTAGCTTAATATTAAAAGGTTTTATTGTCCTTCCTATAAACAATTGTTTGGTCACGTGTCTTCTTAATTAGTTGTGTAATGGTGAATTAGCCAAAGACATCATTGAATACATCACTCCAAAAATACTCCCTCCGTCCCTAAATGTTTGTCCCATTTGACTTTTCAAACATTTTAATTTAGTGATTTTGAAGCTTTAATTTTGGTTATTTTTACGAACGCTTTGAAAATTATTGATAATATACACCGCCGTTATGTAATACTCCGTCCCTAAATGTTACAAGTTTTGAAAATTTAGTGATTTTGAAGCTTTAATTTTGGAAATGAGACTAACTTTTTGGGACAAAGGAAAAGGGGAAATGGGACAAACATTTAGGGACGGAGGGAGTACTCAAATTGAGACCAGGGAAAACTGAATTTGTCATTGCTTGTGTCAAATTGATGTGTAGCGTTTTAACTTATCGTGTTGTGTTGAGCTTGTTACATCATATTCTTTCTTGTTTTATGGCTGAGATTGATTTGAAAATTATAATCTCTTATAAACTCAAAATTTATATCGTTCGTCATGTAAAAAACTATTTAAACATGTCTGATCACTCGCATCAACATTAAAGAGCGAACACCTAAGTAGGTGCTCGTTCGACTAAAACTATTCTTATTGATAGAGATTCGAGAAAGAGCACTTACTTTAAAATCTTGAAAAAGAAAGACAATCAAACTACTTGATGTAGTCCCCTGGTTTTTAAATCCAACCAACCTGTCTTGGCTTTAACGACAAGCTTTCATGAGTCTTAATGATGGGATGTATATAATGGTAAAGTATACTTTCATGCTTGGTTTAGATATCTATAGTATAAATGACATCCCTTTTTACTACAATACAACTAATTTTACTCCCGTGCGATGCACGAATCATTACATGTTACTCTAAAACAGAAATTAAAAAAAAAAAAAAGTGAAATAGATTTATACATTATGGAAAACTTCCTTAAACACTACATTATTAGTACATAAATCATATTGATAAGGTTTATCATCATTACAAATCAATATTTTAAAACCATCAGTTAGTTTCCACTCCAAACAAATCAAATCAAGATACAAATTTCGTCTCACTTTAAATTACAAAATAATAATTATTAATAAAAAACTAAATAGAAATATTATTTTTTCCGTCTCAAATAAATACTTTAAAATATATACTTCTATAAAAAATTATATTATTCATTTCAAAAATAAATATTACTTTCGACTTAAAATGAATAACAAAAAAATAATACTACATTTTTTATCCAAAAAAATGAGCATTACTTCCTTCGTCCCGATGAATATTTTAAAAATTAATACTACTTCATTCGCCTCTAAAATTAATATTTGTAAATCAAGAATCGATAAATCATTGACATGGTGACCAAAAAATAATACTACATTACAAACATTAATTTTAGAGGCAAATGAAGCAGTATTATTTTTTTAAATATTCATTGGGATGAAGAAAGTAATATTCATTTTTTTGGATAAAAAAAGAGGATTATTTTTTGGTTATTCATTTTGAGTCGAAAGTAATATTTATTTTTTTAAATGAAGATTATAATTTTTTATAAAAGTTTTCCATAGAAGGGGGTCAAATTAATAATAGGAAAAAAATGCAACAACAAAAGTATCCCAAGTATAGGGGTTGTTTGGATATCATTTCTAAACATTTCGCTGCAAACATAGAATGGAAGTGTGTGAAGATAGGCCTTTCTCTCTCTGAAATTAAAGGGAAGAGAAAGTTCAATTATAATATGAGACCTTCTACTGAAACCTAGTTATTTCCTCTCTTGAATTGTTTGGATCGGTAAGCCTGTTTGCTGTTTGGGTCGATAAGTGACCTTGGATCGGTCATTGGATCGGTAAGCATGTTTGGATCGGTCAGTGACTTTGGATCTGTTAATGACCTTGGTTTTTTTTTCTTTGTTAACTGATGTACTACTTGTTATGGATCGGTAAGCCTGTTTGCTCATTTTTTTTTAATAAAAAATGTAGTATTATTTTTTAGTTATTCATTATTATGAGTCAAAAATAATATTTATTTTTGAAATGAATAATATAATTTTTTATAAAAATATATTTTGTAAAGTATTTATTTGAGATGAAAAAAATAATAATTTTATTTAGTTTTCTTTATTAATAATTATTATTTTGAAATTTAAAGTGAGACAAAGTTTGTACCTTGGCCTTTATCGATTTGGTCAACCGGTTGGCGTGTGATTTAGTGAACCGGTTACTGATTTGTGCTTTACCGATTTGGTTTTTGGTCAACTTACTGATTTGGTCAATCCGTTGGTTACTGATTTGTGCACATTAAATCACTTAGACATGTAATTACACTCATAACAAACTAATTTTTGTCACCGTCTGAGATAGTCGGTTGTGGCTATTTGGATCGGTCAACAAAAATGAAGGAAGTAATGCTCATTTTTTTGGAAAAAGAATGTAGTATTATCTTTTGATAAAATCATTGGGATGAAGGAAGTAATGCTCATTTTTTTGGATAAAAAATATAGTATTATTTTTTGGTTATTCATTTTGAGTCGAAAGTAATATTTATTTTTAAAATGAATAATATTATTTTTTATAGAAATATATTTTGTAAAGTATTTATTTGAGATGGAAAAAATAATATTTTTATTTAGTTTTCTTTATTAATAATTATTATTTTAAAATTTAAAGTGAGACGGAGTTTGTACCTTGGCCTTTACCAATTTGATCAACCGGTTGGCTTGTGATTTAGTGAACCGGTTACTGATTTGTGCTTTACCGATTTGGTCTTTGGTCAACTTACCGATTTGGTCAACCCGTTGGTTAGTGATTTGTGCATATATTGATATTGGGATTTAAAGTTGGATTTGATACATTTAATATAGTTATTTACCCCTTTTTTTAATATTACTTTAATCCCAAAATTAATACTATTTTCTATATCCAAAAAAAAATTATTTCCTTTGTCTCAATGAACATTTTAAAAAAGAATACTACTTTACTTGTCTCAAAAATAAATATTCATTTCATCAACCGATGGGAACCGATGAGATGGCAGACTTTTTTTTTTTTTTCATTTCATTTCATCAACCGATGGATGGCTGAGACTTTTTTTTTCATTTCATCAACCGATGGGATGGCTGACTTTTTTTTTTTTCATTTCATCAACCGATGGGATGGCTGAGGTATGACAATTAAGTGTGTTTGATTTTGTTTCCAGTTCAGACTTGATAGGCTCTGAAAAGCCACTTAAGTGTTACAACCCAATACGAATATTTAGACTAATTAATATTTAAATTAATTAATTTACATCTTTCTTTCTTATATATACTATACATATATATATATATATATATATATATATATATATATAAATATAAATATATATAATATATAATCTATATAATACTCAAAACTTTAAGTAATACTTGATATTTTTCAATAATATAGGAAAGCTCAAGCAAGCATGTAGGAACTCTACAAATGTAGCCATTGATATATCAAGTCAGCTCCAAAAGTTTTATTACGAATCTCATGTGGGATAAAGAAGACAATACTATGAATAAAGAAAGTATGTGGTTGCTTCGGTTTTGAGGAGGTTCAAGTTTTGAACGGTTAATTTGGATAATCGGTTGGCTACTATACTCCTTTCATTAATCGGTTGGCTACTATACTCCTTTCATTTCATACTTATTTTATGTGCATTATATACCATGGTTTGGATCGATTAGTGCCCATGGTTTGAATCGGTTAGTGCCTTCGTTTTGGATTGGTTAGTGCCTTCGTTTTTTAAGGCACTAATTTTTTGCTGACTGATCATTAATAATAATAATAATAATAATAATAATAATAATAATAATAATAATAATAATAATAATAATAATAATAATAATAATAATAATAATAATAAGTGGATCAGCAAAAAATGTATTATTTTATAAAATATTTTATAAAATATTCATTGTGAACAGTAAAAAATTAGTGCCTTAAAAAAGAAGGCACTAACCGATCCAAGATCCAAAACTAAGGCACTAACCGATCCAAGATCCAAAACTAAGTCACTAACCGATCCAAACCATGGTATATACTCAAGGGAATGGATCATCAAAAAATGTAGTATTATTTTATAAAAAAAAACATTACAAATATTAATTTTCTGAAGCAGTATTATTTATTTAAATATTCATTGGGATGAAGAAAGTAATGTTCATTTTTTTGGACAAAAAAAAATAGTATTATTTTTTGGTTATTCATTTTGAGTCGACAATAATATTTATTTTTGAAATGAATAATATAATTTTTTAGAGAATTATATTTTTTAAATGATTTATTTAAGATGGAAAAAATAATTTTTTATGTAGTTTACTTTATTAATAATTATTATTTTGTAATTTAAAGTGAGACGGAATTTGTACCGGTTAGGCAAAAAGGCAAGGCAGGATCGGTAAGGCTAAAAGGCAAGGCAAGGCTCAAGGCAGGGAATTATGGTTTGTTTGTACCGGTTAGGCAAAAAGGCAAGGCAGGATTGGTAAGGCTAAAAGGCAAGGCAAGGCTCAAGGGGAATTAGTAGTTTAATTTTTCAAGCAAAGCATCAGTCAAGCTTAGAAATTGTTTAACCATCAAAAAGCATCGGTTAAGCAAACATCAAAGCATCGGTCAAGCAAAGCATCGGTCAAGCTTTCTCATTGATCATCCACTTATTATTGATCGATCACCATGTTAATGATTTACCGACTCTTAATTTACCGATCTTTGCACAACCAATCCTTGTGATCGGTTGATAACATGTTGATACATTTTCAAATTTTATATATATAGAGAATGTATAGAGATATATATAGAGAGATAGCGATGTGGGATTAATTCCTTTTGTAACAAAACGTAAGGACATTGGTTGATTTAATCCCACATCGCTATCTCTCTCTCTATATCTCTATACATTCTCTATATATATAAAAGGAATTAATGTCCTGATTAAAATTTGCCACAACTTAAGAGAGTAATTACAAAAGTGCCACACAAGTTTTGGCGAAATTTTTGGCGCTACTACTGTTCATCTGATGACCTGTTTTAATATATAGATAGATAAACAGTTTTAAGTGTCAAATTTTTCATTTTGCCCTCACTAAGTTGTCTCTTTTCCATTTTGCCCTTAAAAAAAAATCACGTGTCCTTGGACTAGGGCTTTTACTAGTGTTTTAGATATATAGTTACTAGTAAAAGCCCGTGTCCAAGGACACGTGTTTTTTTTTTTAATTAAAAAAAATTATTTTTTTAATTTAAACAAAAATTAAAATTTTTTTAAGGGCAAAATGGGAAAGGAACAACTTAGTGAGGGCAAAATGAGAAATTCGGCAGATGAAACTATTCATTGTACTGTTCATCCCCATATTGCCATTTATACTATAGATATTTATTTACTATTAGTAAAAGTCCGTGTCCGAGGACACGTGTTTTTTTTTTTTTCTTTAAGAGCAAAATGGGAAAGGGACAACTTAGTGAGGACAAAGTGAGAAATTTGGCAGATGGAACTGTTCATTGTACTGTTCATCCCGCTTTGCCATTTATACTATAGATTTCCTATTTTATAGTTTATTTAAGAGTTTTATTATTACTTGTCTACCATATTATATTTATAATTTACTCATATATGAATATTAGTGTTCTAAAAGACCCGCCTAAGGGCACCTAAGCCCCGTCTAGGCGCTAGGCCCCTCTCCAACGCCTAGTTCTAAGCCCCACCTAGGTCCCGACTAATCCCGACTAGTCCCCGTCTAAGCGCTAGGCCCGACTTCACCGCCTAAGATCCGCCTAACACTTTTTAAAATCTTGATAAATACTATTTCAAATATCAATACAATTTGATTATTCCTTTTACTACCAAAACCTATAATATAAACTTGGTTATCCTCGTATTTTAGGTCAACTACAATTTACAATGATCAATCAATAAGACAACAAGACGTACTAAAATCAATTGGAGGCTTCAAATTACAAGATGCATGGTAACATCATTAGTGCTTTCTAATCCCCATTAATTGCTGAGAAAATTTATGGGTGCTACTATACTATTTGCACCACCTGTAAAAAAAAAACCTCGAAATGCTAAAAAGATATTTAATCATTGTCTTAAATGATGATATGCATTAATTTCCAGTTTACCACTGAGATTGATTAATTATTTACTATAAAAAAAGCTGTCATTTTTTTACCGACTAGACTTTTTTATATGATTAAGAAATTAGTTTAAGTGTTACTTCCTTCTTTTCAAAATACTTGCAATTTTATTAAAATGTACTCCCTCCGTTCCATAACAAACGACACACTTTGTCATTTTGGGCGTCCCACTGATAAGTCACATTTTCTAAAATGGAAAAGAATTTTTACTATTTCCTCCACTTATTCTCTCTCCTACATTATTATAATACTCACAACACCATTATAATTTACTATTCTCTCCACTCATTCTCTCTCCTACTCAACTATCTACACTCACAACACATCAACCTTTTCACTTTTTCTTTAATTCCCGTGCGAAACAGTAACTGCGTCGCTTATTATGGAACGGAGGGAGTACATTTTTTTATCTCAAAATATTTATAATTTTAAAGTTTTTTTTATAAAATTTTGACATATTTACCTAAACTACCATTATTTATAATTAGCTAGTTGTTATCGTAAAAACTAGGGATGTAAGTGGTTCGATTCAAATCGTGGTTCGAAATCGAACCAAACCAAACCATGCGGTTTAGTTTGGTTTTCAAGCAATAATGGTTTGGATCGATTTCAAAAATTGTCAAATCGTGTGGTTCGATTTGGTCTGCGGTTTGAACCCCCAAACCACGGTTCGAGACCGCGAGACCAAACCACCAAACTGAACCAATAAATCAAACCACCAAACCGTTCGATATTAACCGTAGATATGCATATCTTTCATTTTCACCTTACATTTAGATTTGAAAATCCCTAATTCTATTAATGAGTTTTAGCCCATAACTCTTTTTTCTTTTGATTAATCTTCTTGTAATAATGTTAATTCACTATTTAGCACATACTATTATAAGTACGTAAATGACATGTTTTTATCATAAATATTGAAGCACAATTTCAAGTTGTATTTAAATATTGAATCTCTTATGTATGTTATGTATGAAAAATTTAAACAAACATGACAATAAATTGTGTACTCTGAAACAATATTCTAATTAATGGTTTAAAAATGTTCTATTTCATGGTTTAAATCGTGGTTTGAATTGTGGTTTAAACACGCGATTTGAACCGTAAAATCAAACCGCGGTTCGAACCAAACCTAACCAAACCATGGCGATTTGGTTCGGTTTGAATTTTTTTGTGGTTCGATTCGGTTTGAGATTTTTCCAAACCGATTACTAGTGATTTGATCCGTAAATTGGCCCAAACCGAACCATTTACACCCCTAGTAAAAACATGGCCAACTTCCTCTAAGGCCTATTTAACGAGATTTAAACCCAATGCAATACACAATATATTCAAAATTTCATATACACCTCTCACCCTATTGTAATTGGCTTATAAGACTAATTCATATTTTATAAGTAACTTATAAGACTTATTTGTCTCTAATAACTTACTTATAAGACAATTTTTACAACAAAAAAAATCAAAAATTTTAATAATAACAACGAATTAATCTTATAATTTAAACATTAAAACTCTTATATTTGAATTATAAGACCAATTTGACTCTTATAACTAATTTGTCTCTTATATAATTGTCAACTGACTTATAAGACTAATTCATCTCTTATAATTTAGTTATAAGACAATTTTTTTTTTTAAAAAAAAAAATCAAATTTCAATAATAACGAATTGGTATCATAATTTACACATTACAACTCTTATAAGTAATTTTATCTGAATTATAAGACCAATTTAACTCTTATAACTAATTTGTCTCTTATATAATTGTCAACTGACTTATAAGACTAATTCATCTCTTATAATTCAGTTATAAGACAATTTAAAAAAAAAAATCAAAATTTCAATAATAACGAATTGGTATCATAATTTACACATTACAACTCTTATAAGTAACTTTATCTGAATTATAAGATCAATTTGACTCTTATAACTAATTTGTCTCTTATATAATTGTCAACTGACTTATAAGACTAATTCATCTCATATAATTCAGTTATAAGACAAAAAATTTTTTAAAAAAAATCAAAATTTCAATAATAACGAATTGATATCATAATTTACACATTAAAACTCTTATAAGTAACTTATAAGACTTATTATAAGACATTTTTTTCAAAAAAAAAAAAATCAAAATCTATAAATATATAATAACAAGCTTTTGGTAATTTAAGGGGGTATGAGGGCATTTTCGTCTTTTCACAACGTGGCAAAAATGCAATTAACAAGTGGAAAAGGCGACGTGGCAATATGTGATTGGTTGGTTTTTTTTTTTTTTAAAACAAACTTGGACACATGTCGCTAACATGGACAGGGGCATTTCCGTCTTTTCCTTGGCGCGTGGAGGCCACGCGCCGACAACGGCAAGTCCAACGCTGATTTCCTTTTTTTAAAATTTGCCATGTGGCACCATTTGATTGGCTGGAAGGATTTCAAAAAAAAAAAAAACTATCCCATTTCTTTGACCTCAATTTTTATATATTAAATTAATTTTTTTTAATTTTTTTTACACCAAAATTCATAATTTTTTTCCCTCTTTAAAATGATACTTCTTTCATTTGATTTGGACAAAAAAAAATCCACTTTTTTAAATATAAATTTATTAATTATCCTTTACTAATTTTTTCATTTCTTTTTAGTGAAATTTAATGAGGTGTCAAGTAAATTTTTTATTTATAAATTATAGTAAAAAAAATCCTCTTTTTAAAATTATTTTTTTTTAATTTTTTTTCACCAAAAATCATAATATTTTTTATCTTTAAATATCAACTTCTTTCATTTGATTTGGACAAAGAAAAAAAAACTTCTTTTTTAAATATAAATTTGTTAATTATTCTTTCCTAATTTTTCGATTATATATATATATATATATATATATATATATGGGAGTGTGATGAATGTGGGTTTGGGTTTTAATTTAATAAGTGGGATGGGGTAATATGGTTATTGGGTTCGATATCTATAATTTTCTGTAATAAATAATTTAAATTGTACGATAATATATTTTACATTTTACTATATTTGTATTACTGTTTTAAACTTACGCTGTGAATATTTATAAAATTCAAGGTAGATATTTACCCAATGTTGATCTTCTATTTTAAAAGTAACGCCCTCTGCATCGCGCGGGAGTAAGTGAGATAGGATAATATAGTTATTGTGTTTATTTTAGTTCGATATATCAAACAATTTATTTATTTTTTTTAAAAAAAATATTTGAAACATAGTAAATAAATTATTAATAAATTTGAAAAAGAACGATATTAAATTTTATTAGATAACTATACTATTCTTTTGGTATGAACAAATCTTTTGTTTTTATAATCTTCACCTTTTTTTACTAATTTCAATAACTTACTTCGTATGTGATAAACATGTTCGTGTGTTTTATTTACTTTTTTAAATGATAAAATACTACATAACTGTATATAGACATATGCATATTTCTTATGATTTTTGTTTTATTCCTATTTTATTATTTTCTAATTTTCATTTACTGACAATGTAGTCTTTAAGGAAGTGAAGAAGGAAGCTGATTTTTTTTTTTTTTTGGTTTGGACACTTGGCATGCTCCTATTGGATGATTTGATTTATGTTTTTTATTTTTCACCCATTTCTTTTACCTAAAATATTTTATAATAAATTATTATTTTTATTATTTTTTTCACCAATATTCATAATTTCTTTTTCTCTTCAAATAGAGACTATTTTCATTTGATATGGATACCGAAAAAAATTTAAATATAAATTTCTTAATTATCATTTGTTAATTTTTCAATATGTTTTTAGTTAAAATTAATTAAGTGTGAAGTTTTTTTTTATTATAAATGATAATGATAATAATAATAATTTTACTAATTATAAAAATAAATATAAAATAAAATAAAAGTGATGGAGTGTAGGAGAATGAGTTGGAAGGGGTAATATGGTTATTGAATTTATTTTAGTTCGATACATCAAACAATTTATTTATTTTATTTAAAAAAAATTGAAGCATAGTAAATAAAGTATTAATAAAGACGAATATCGGGAATAATAATAATAATAATAATAATAATAATAATACTAATACTAATAATAATAATAATAATAATAATAATAATAATAATAATAATAATAATAATAATAATAATAATAATAATAATAATTTTACTGATCATACAAATAAAGAATATAAAATAAAATAAAATAAAAGTGGTTGGAACTTGGAATGGTGTTGAATTTGGATTTTTGTAATCAATGTGGGTTTTGGTTTCTATTTAATAAGTGAGATGGGGTAATATGGTTATTGTGTTTAATTTAGTTCGATTTATCAAACAATTTATTTATTTAAAAAAAAAATTATTTGAAGCATAGTAAATAAAGTATTAATAAATTTGTCGATGTTTTTATTAGTCTCAAAATAGTGTGTATTTATAAAGACGAATATCGGCAAAGATGGTCATAATTTTTAAAATTTTGATTGAAGTGTATGTCAATATTATAAGAAATAACGGTAGTATAAATTTGTATTTTAAAAGAGAGAGAGGAAGAAGTGGGTTGGGTTTGATTAGGAAGTGGGTGGTTTGGGGAAATTTCTTTTCATTAAACAAAATTGTTAGTATTTTTAGGATTTTTATTTTTCTCCTAAAAATTAAATAAGTTACTTTGAAAATAAATATCATAATTATGTTCATAATGAGTTAATGTAAATAAATATGCCATAATTTTTTATATGTACGAGAATGACTTAATGGAAAGTTTTCATTTGAAAAAGAATGACATTAATTTTTATTAGATAATTGTACTATTCTTTTGGTATGAACAAATCTTATGTTTTTATTTAAAAAATTATGTTTATCAAAAAGAAATAAAATATCATTTTTTTTTTAACTATATTTCCAATCTTCACATTTCTTTACTAATTTCAATAACTTATTTTGTATGTGATTCGTGTGTTTTATTTACTTTTTTAAATGATCAAATATTATAGAATTGAATATGGAGAAATGCATATTTCTAATGATTTTTGTTTTATTTCTATTTTATTGTTTTCTAATTTTTATGTATTGACAATGTAGTCTTTAAGAAATTATTTCATAATGTATAAACGAATTATTTTTTTTATTTTTTTTAGTTCAATTTTTTTCATTTGAATATACAGTAATGTCCCGTGCATCGCACGGGAGTCAATCTAGTTTTCAATAATAACAACAAATAAATCTCATAATGTACACATTAAAACTCTTATATTTGAATTATAAGACCATCTTATCTTTTATAACTACTTCGTCATTTATAATTGACTAATAAGACAATTTTTAACAACTAGAGTGATTGCAGAAATAAGTTAGAGGCACTTTTTCAGATTTATTTTTTATATTTTGAGAGAGAAAGAGTATGAGGGTTCCTTATTAAATTAAAGAGGTGGTTGTAGTTAGGCCTGTCAATATTTACTCATTATTCAAAAACTCGCTCAACTCAACTCGCTAATTACCCAACCTAACCCAACGCATTAACAATTTTGGGTTGAAACAAGTTACCCGCTTTAACCCGTTAAATTTAGCAGGTTAAAGCGGATCAACTCATCAATCCGTTTCAACCCGTTAATTTTTTTTTTTTACGTCATTAACAACCCCCACCTCCAGTGGCCTTGCTAATCAAACATTTTGTTTACGTCAACTGTCAACATTTGTTTAACCCCTTCATTTTTTTTTAACAACCTCCACCCCTTGCCCCCACCTACCCCCCCCCAAAAAAAAAAAAGATTTAATCATTTAAATTTTTTTTTAACAACCCCACGCCCTGCCCTCCCACCCCTGCCCCCACCCCCTACCCCCCCTCCGTCGGGTCAAAACAAATTTAATCATTTAAATTTTTTTTTAACAACTCCCACCCCTACCCCCCCCCCCCGGGTTGGGTAAAAAAAATTTTAATCATTTAAAAAAAAATTTAACAACCCCCACCCACCCCTACTCCACCCTCGGATCAAAAAAAATTTAATCATTTTAAATTTATTTTGAACACCCCCACCCCCGGCCCCACCCCTACCCCGTCCCCCTCCCCCCCCCCCGGGTGTAAAAAAATTTAATCATTTTAAATTTTTTTTGATCAAAAAAATAATTTAATCATTTCAAAAATTTAATTTATTTTTGAAAATTATTTTTTCTAGCCGAGTAATTCAAAAGAAAAAAAAGAGTTGAGCTTATCGGGTTATTCGAGTCGACCCGTCTCATTTGACCCGTACGTTAAATGGGTTGTAACAGGTATTATTCGTCTCAACCCGTTACCCGCTTCAACCCGTTACCCTCTTTAACCCGACTCAACCCTACCCAACCCATCCCAATCCGTTTGCCAGGTCTAGTTGTAGTAGGGGAGAGGAAGAGGTGTTGGAAATGGATAACGGAAAGTTAAGTTTAACTTAACGTTGATCTAGTTTCTAACGGAAGTTCGTTATGTGTTAACGGAACTAGTTACAAATGGTAATCTACATCTGTTGTAGATTATATATAACTCATTTAATGTCTCAAAACCATTTAGGGTGAATGAGAATTAATGATAAAGTCTTTTGTAACTTAACAAGAGTTAAATATTGGGTCAAAGTTTGATTTGGGTTGGTCCCAAAATTGGGGTGGACTTGTTATGGCTAAAGGGCTGACGAGCAGGCTGAAGAAGTTTTTGCACGGCCGTGCACGTGTCTAGGACACGGCCGTGCACCGTGCCTTGGCTTGTCACTCGACCGTGCTGAGCCTTGAACTCGACCGTGCATATTGCCTTGCACGGCCGTGCAGTTCATTGGACACGGCCGTGCAAATCGTTATATAGAAAAGTTGTGACTTTTCAAGGGAAAAGCCACCAAACCCTTTGACTCTCCTTATATACTTCCCCTTTGAATTTCAATTAACTCATACTGTATTTCTACCCTTCCTACCCTCTAGTGAGATAGATAAACATACCCAAATCATTGGCATCTTGTTGCATCAAATCTTTCAAAGTCCAAAGTTCTAAATAGTGAGTAGTTCGTAGAGTTACCAATTTGGAGTGCTCCTATTGGTGATTATAAGTCGTTTTATCTCACGAGAAGTTTGCCATTTAAACCGTAAGCACTTGCGGCAAATACTTCTTACGAAAATTGTGCTACACAAGACTCGACTTCATAAATTGTTCTTCCCAATTTCCGTTAGTTTCTCTGTCAAGTTGTTCGTTAAGATTGAAGAAGCCACATAAAAATTCCAACAATCGTAAGAAGTATTTGACGCTTCTTCAAGATCTTCAAGATGGCAAATGAGAAAGACGTCTCCTCCTCCAGTCAAGGGAATGTTACGCCTCCTTCTCAAGGTGACGCTACGTTCAAAAATGCTACACCGTCTCACCCGGTTCATGGTAAGAAACCTCCTTCACGTACAACCTCAAGGGTTGCATCTCTTAATGCTCTCCATCCGTCTCATGTATTCGTACATACGGAAAGACCGGGTATTCTTACCGGGATGAACTTTAAGAGGTGGCAACAGAAAATGTTGGTCTTTTTGACAACATTAAAATTGGTGCATTTTCTTTGGGAACATCCACCATTGATATCCGACGAGGATGAATCCAAAGCAAAGAATGATTTGGATACATGGAATCACAGCGATTTCTTGTGTCGCAATTATATTCTTAATGGCTTGGATTATGCACAATACAAAGTGTGTTGTGGCATAAAGACCGCTAGAGAACTTTGGGACTTTCTCGAGATGCACAATACTATGTGTATTGTGACTAAAAGACCGCAAGTGAACTTGGTGAAAAGAAGTACCGGAAACAAGAGAAAGAACACCTGGAAAGTGAAGAGGACCGCCAAGAAGGTTAAAGGTAGTTGTTTTAATTGCGGCAAACTCGGGCATATGGCTAGGGAATGTCGACATCCTAGAATCAACAATCAAGATGGAAACCCTCTTCAAGCCAATGTGACTGAAGATCGATATGTTCCATTGGACTTTGATCAACTTAGCCTAGGGGCATAAGATTGAATTGACCAAATGTGGTCATTGTATTACATTAGTAAAGGGTACCTTGTTGAAGGACTCCTTAACTTGAATTGTAAATGTTTTATCCGCCTAAGTGCGAAGAATAAAATTTCAAATTTTATTTACTTGGTTTGAAGTGTTCCAATTGTTATGACGTGTTCATTTAGGTCGTGTAAATTTAAATTCACTAAGTCGACGAGTTAATTTCAAATTTACTACCTAAGATGAAATTTGATTCGCAAATCAATTGTGATTTCTTTTGTAGAAATCAGTTCAAACCAGAGATAGTAAATAGATAGTTCATTACTTCTATTTGTGATTGCATTTGATAATGCAAAGATCATCTTTTGGAAAAGTAAAAGTAAAACCTTAAAGTTTTAAGTAAACAATAAGGTTTGTGATTCATCTTAATTAACAATTAAGAATTTTGTAGTGATAGAGGTGGTAAGTATGTAGTACCGTTTGAAAAATAATTGTTGGGACGCTGACACTTATTTGTCAAACGAATGCTTCTTACACACTCAAATCAACTGAATCACAGAAAAAGGAAAGATAGAACTTTTAAAGGAGATGCCTTATTGATAAATTCCGTCTTATGTGGGTATACCTAACAAAGGTAGAAATATCTAAACCTAAAGAGGTTAAGATAGGACCCAAAACCATGGATTACGTTTCCATTGGATATGCAAACTAACAGTAGTGCATATAGATTTGTGAAGAACAAATTTGAAATGAAAATGCGGTATTCTTCAACATAGTTATGACTATGTCGTCGGTTCATCTCAAGGAGTTGAAATACATTGTAGATAACATGGTTATTACAATTAAATGACTCCACACAAAGGAGAATATTAAATATGAATATTCATAAAATATTTGATATGTGGAGGTACACCTCAAGTGTGGGGGTACAAGCGAAATACATAAGTTCTATTGATATGAACTTCTAAGTATTAACACAAACTGTTAAAATGTTAACAGTTAAAAGAATGGATCATCATATATTTGGAAGATTATTTGATGATAAAAACTCCTAACGAATTTGAAGTGTTCGTAAGCTGTTTTATAAATACCTAAACTGTGGGGGTATTTGGCTAAAGTAGAAATACTTAAGCAAGACACGTTATATTCTTTAAAGAATATACTTTCTTGAAATGATAGGAAATGTATAAATTTTAATAAGAAAATTTATAAAAACTGTAAGTGGTATACAGTTGAAGGACAAATTCATCCTACTCTATTAGGAAGATGGTTGATCTTCCTTATGCGAACCGTTGGGTTGCAAAAACTAGATGTACCAAGGATGAAACTTTTAAAATGTTAGACTCTTAAATTCAATAAAGAGAATTTTCAAGAGGTCTAGTCTAAAGAGTGAAAAGTACTTTTCTTGATAAAAGGATCTTGAAAGGTAGTCGCTACAAACAATAGAATCAAGGAATGCAATATTCTTTGAAAAATATCTTTCCTGCTAAGGACAGGAAATAAGGTAAATTCTCAAAAGAGAACATATGAATCTACAAAAGGTCCATCTCAAGTTGAAGATGAAGGACTTAGACGTAGTAAAAGGGCAAGAGTGAAAAAGTCTTTTGGTCCTGATTTTCTATCATTTATGTTGGAAAACGAATCAGCAACTGTTAAGAAAGCATTATCTGGTCCGGATAGTTCGTTCTGGAAAGAGGCTATTAACAGTGAGATAAAATCCATAATGCTTAATAAATACTTGGGAATTGGTAGATCTCCCTCCAGGTTGCAAACCATTAGGTTGCAAATGGATTCTTAAATGAAAGTATAAAGCCTATGGATCTATTGAAAAGTATAAAGCCAGGCTAGTTGTCAAAAGGACATTATGATTCTTGCAAGATTATCCCAATTGACACAACAGAGCGTTCTATGTCGCACAACCGTGTTGGATCTACTTGTGTATTCATATGGACTAAAACAAGCAACTAACTAGTGGCATGAGAAGTTCGATAGAACTATGTTATCAAATGGATTCAAGATTAATGAATATGACAAATGTGTCTACATTAAAGTAACATCTGAATCATTTGATACCAAAGACATGTTAAAGAAGAACTTTGACATGAAAGATATGGGATTAGCCGATGTCATATTAGAAATAAAAATTTCTAGAACATCAGAAGGAATAGTCCTATCACAATTCCATTATCTTGGAAAGAAAGTACTTCGAAAGTTCAAATAGATTCTTGAGAGGTATTCTCTGTAAAGTAGATTCCTGAAAGGTAGACTCTAAGGAGGTCAAACCACTTAGAGATACTAAATACTTGAGAAGTCGAAACAGTACAGAGATAATAACCACTTGAAGAAACTGACCGATAGAAGAATTTGATCACTCGAAGGGACTGATCATTCTAGATAGACTCAAGGTCTAATTGTAATTGTAATCAATCACCGGAATAGTATAATCATAGTACTTGGTGTACTTAAAGATATACTTATGATTAAAGATTACAATTCCTATGTAAGTTGAATGGTCTTGGAAGATATTCCTTCGTGGAATAAGCTTGTGTCTACATAACCTAAGGCATTGTGACGACAATGGAAAATAGGAAAAGGTGTAGAACATAGTGGTAAGTCAAGACACAATGGTCTTAGACACACAACCATAATACAATTGATCTCAAAATGCGACTGTCACAACTAGCCATGTGAAGTCAAAATCGGATCCGTCTACCTAAGGGTAGTAATCAAGATCAACTGTATAAACTGTTAAGGGGAATGGGTTTAAAACCCACAACAAAAGAACTTATAGCGGACACTCAACCTTGAGAAATGGAGATCCCAGGCCCTTGGTTCAATGAGACAACCAAGTTATAAGTTCTAGTAGAGTTACTTGGAAACAACAACTCGGTTTATTAACCTGGAGATGTTGAATACTCATTCCCAGAACATCCAAGTACAAGCACATGCAGCAGTGGTAAGGATAAGTTGAGAAAACTTTTAATGATTTCTATACCTTCGGGTGGAGTAGTGCATGATACTCCTTATAGTGAGAATCACCTATATAAAGCGAGAGGTAATTAGGCCGCCTCTATATGAACGCTTATGAATGAGATACGGTCCAGGGCCAAAATGGACAAAACCGTGAGAATGAAAAACTATTAGAGCTATTATTATGTGAGTATTATTGTCTTGGTATACAACCTACAGTCACTGGTTCAAAGCGACTCGCTACCAAATGGCTAGTATATCCGATAATATTTCACTAGGGAAGATTCAAGGCCACAAGCTATCTATCCCGATGTAATAATAGTTTGCCGGAACTTTGGACGAAATTGCATACATGCATTAATTGTCATTCATGTGGGGGATTGTTGGAAATGGATAACGGAAAGTTAAGTTTAACTTAACGTTGATCTAGTTTCTAACGGAAGTTCGTTATGTGTTAACGAAACTAGTTACAAATGGTAATCTACATCTGTTGTAGATTATATATAACTCATTTAATGTCTCAAAACCATTTAGGGTGAATGAGAATTAATGATAAAGTCTTTTGTAACTTAACAAGAGTTAAATATTGGGTCAAAGTTTGATTTGGGTTGGTCCCAAAATTGGGGTGGACTTGTTATGGCTAAAGGGCTGACGAGCAGGCTGAAGAAGTTTTTGCACGGCCGTGCACGTGTCTAGGACACGGCCGTGCACCTTGCCTTGGCTTGCCACTCGACCGTGCTGAGCCTTGAACTCGACCGTGCATATTGCCTTGCACGGCGGTGGTTCATTGGACACGGCCGTGCAAATGCTGTTATACCCGAAAAGTTGTGACTTTTCAAGGGAAAAGCCACCAAACCCTTTGACTCTCCTTATATACTTCCCCTCCGAATTTCAATTAACTCATACTGTATTTCTACCCTTCCTACCCTCTAGTGAGATAGATAAACATACCCAAATCATTGGCATCTTGTTGCATCAAATCTTTCAAAGTCCAAAGTTCTAAATAGTGAGTAGTTCGTAGAGTTACCAATTTGGAGTGCTCCTATTGGTGATTATAAGTCGTTTTATCTCACGAGAAGTTTGCCATTTAAACCGTAAGCACTGTAAGGGCAAATACTTCTTACGGAAATTGTGCTACACAAGACTCGACTTCATAAATTGTTCTTCCCAATTTCCGTTAGTTTCTCTGTCAAGTTGTTCGTTAAGATTGAAGAAGCCACATAAAAATTCCAACAAGAGGGTGGGTTGTGGTTGGGGTGAGGGACGGTTATGTAGGTTTTTCTAACAATCATTTAAAATTAGAGTGTAAAGTGGAAATAAATGGATAATTTACGGTATAATTTTGGCTCAAATACTAGAGTACTTCTTACCAAAATACATAGTAATAGTTTATGATTAATTCAATTCAAATTTGAAGAATTTTAAAAAAAAAATCCAATAATATTCTAAATTCATTAATGTTACACCTATAAAAATATAACCAGTAACAAGTCTTTAAAATTTTGTTTGAATATTTAGTTTTTACTTAAATTGTTCATAAAAAAAATGCTCAAATTAATTAATAAAAAGTAAAATTTTATTTTTTTAGACAGAGGAGCATAAAAAAAAAAAAAATCATTTAGGTGGCGGTGGAGAACATGGGAAATGAATAGAAGAAGGAATGGATGGGCTAGAAATGAGTAGGTCTGCTGAGAAACGCGTTTCTCCATAACTATGGAGAAACGCGTTTTTAATAGCCAGAAGCTATACGTTTGATAACCAGAAGAAAATTTCTGGATATCAGTCTCAAAGGGTTCTGGATATCCAGAAGCTTTGGAACGGATATCCAGAAGCCTTTGGGCGGATATCCAGAAAAAATAGATTTGAAGCCAAATCTAAGGCCAAGACCAGAAATTGCTTATTGAAGGTTTCTGGATATCCAGAAACCTTCAAATGTATATCCAGAAACCATCAAATGAATATCCAGAAACATTTTGAAAGTTTCTGGATATCATTTTGAAGGTTTCTGGATATCACTTTCATAAGCTTCTGGATATCCTTTCAAGGGTTCTGGATATCCAGAACCTTTGAGACTGATATCCAGAAGTAACCATGGGACAAGGTCATGGCCAATACAAAAAGTTTCTGGATATCCTTTCAATAGCTTCTGGATATCCGTAACCCGTTTCTCCCTAGATTTTACGGCTAGAAATTGGGTTTTGTTAAAACTCTTAATTCCAATGTTGAGAAGATAGGAAAGGGAAGGGAAAGTAATTTTTGGAATAATTGATGGCTGGCTGGCTATAGGCAGAGGACACTCTGTAACACTGTTGCTATTTTTTTTGAGGCTTGTCCATCTCGAGTCAACCCCTTTTTTGTGTAAGTCTATTTACTAACAAGTCCCTCAATTCTCTGAAATTCCCTTAAAATCCCCCCCCCCCAGAGGCGCCTAATATTAATTAGGGAGGGATAATCATCCACTCTAACCACTGGGGGGAGTCGAACCCAGGACCTCCGTGTTGGTGTCCCAGTGCTCTGGCCATCAGGTCAAGTCCTGATGGTTCTGTTGCTATTTTGTCACACGGTAGAGGGGAGCATAGATATGGGTGTCTGAGAAATTTAAATTTGTGAATAACTTTTTATTTGATATTTAAAAAAAAAATTAAAAGGAAAAAAAAATTTGGGCTGAGGGACCCTAGGAAAATTTTTCTTAAAAACATTTAATTATCTAGTTACTTGAAATATTCAAAGAATAATTTGTCTATTTAATAGTATGTATTATTTTTTTTTAATTATTATGAGTGAAAATTCCTAAAACTAAAAGTATTTTGGGACTATGCAAAGTCCTAAAACTACAAGAATATCTATCAATTTATAATGTTGATGTTATGGTTGATTTTTTAATGTTTTATGAAATACATTTTATTTAATTTCACATTATTTATATTATGATAATATTACAATAAAATTAATCTTTTATTTATAAATGATAGTATACTTACACTGAAATGAAAATTAAAAATGTAACATTTATTATGAGGTGAAAAATAATATAATGCAATTTTAAAGAGGTACAAACAAGTAATGTCATTTATAAAAAAGGTTGCTTGTATATATAAAAAAATCTTGGCAAACAAGATTATCTTTTTGAAATAGAGAGAACCATGATGGAATAGTGATGAGAAAAAACCATAAAATTTGTCACAATATTTGAATTTTTTTTTCTGAAATTTGTCAGTGTATTATTTACATTAATTTTATCATTGTAGTAAGTTATTTATTTTTATCGTGTTGTAAGTACCCAAATCCGGATCGTCCAAATCCGTCAGAAAGTTAACCGAAATCCGTTAACTGGCCCGCTCCAGGTTAACCGGAACTCGTTAAACTCCCCGTTGCCGTGCCAACGAGATGTCCCGGGACTGCCCCGTGCATTCCGACGTCGAAGCGTACTTAACACGTGTCATCTCACGTAAAAGTATGGCTTTCCTTGAAAAACGCACTTTTCGGCACTTTTCGGGGGCATTTCGGACATTTTCCGGACTGTTATTTTAAAAAACGGACAAAATCGGGACCGGAGAACGAACTCCCATGCAAAGGGTGAGTCACAGGACACGTGTCCAGCATGCCACAGCCCTCTCGTCAACTTTCAATCACAAATCAAGCTGAAAAGACCAAAATACCCCTGGATTTCAGTCAAAGTCCGGCCGGACTCCCTGTGCAAATTTCCTGAAATTGCCAGCAAGCCCCTCAGAATTCCAAAAATACCCCAAAACCCTGGAAATTAAGTCCAAGTCCGTCCGGACTCCTACTGCAATTTTCACCTATAAATAGAAATGGCTGTCAAAGCCAAAGGGAGGAACTTTTTTACCCAAAAAATCACTCTCCTCACGGCCCAAGCTGATTTCACCCCTTCCCGAGCTCCCGTTTGCCTCGATTCGCGTGAAACTTCCGTATTTCGATCAAATACGCCCCTCCTCACTTCGAAACACCCTTTCGAACTAATTTTCGTGTCCCGTACACACCTTTCGAGCCAAAGGAGTCGACCCTAGACATAGGTATAACTCCCTCTCTCTAAATCTCTCGTTTCGTCTCGGTTTACGCGCCAGTCGCTACAACCGTTTCGAACAACGTTATCAAAATGTAGACGCCTCCGTCTAACGGGGTCCGATACGTTTTAGCCCCTCGATCCTCTTATCTTTCCGTAAGAGAAGTAGTCACGGGTTAAAACGGCGTTTCGACCCCGTTCCGTTTACTTTTACGTCATTTACAATTCCGGATCGATCGATCCGTTGATCGTCATTTAATTTCTGTCATTTACAATTTCGAGCCGATTGGCCTCGTCGATCGTTATTTACAATTCCGAGCCGATTGGCCTCGTTGATCGTCATTTACAATTCCGGATCGTTTGATTCCGTTGATACCGCACTTTAAATACTGTCATTTACAAAGTCCGACCCGTTTGGATCGTGATAGTATTTACTTTTCAAAGTCCGAGTCGCAACCCGATTCGTTGATCGCATATCATTTAATACGCATTTTTCCCGTAAAAATCGTTAACAATGTAATGCCCGATTCAAAACCGGAGTTCGTCCTTCGAACTCTCTTTCAAAACGCGCGAAATGACGTTTGGCCCCCAAACGCTCATCTTCAAACTAAAAGCCGCCATTTGACACTTAAAATCATTTAATACGCATTTTTCCCGTAAAAATCGTTAACAATGACACGCCCGGTTCAAAAAACCGGAGTTCGACCTTCGAACTCCTTTTCAAGCTCAAAATCGACGTTTGCCACGCAAACGCTCATTTCAAACTCAAAATCGACGTTTGCCACGCAAACGCTCATTTCAACTCAAAACCGACGTTTGTCATTCAAACGCTCGTCTTTTCAAACAAAGTCACCTAATCAACGTTTGACATTCAAACCAAGATTAAGCTTGTCATTCAAGCCCCCATTTCAAAACACACACACACACACACGTTTTCGAGAAAGGTAGAAAGACTCGTCATGCGAGGCGTTTCGGGCGATCTCGTAATACTCTACCCGAAACGTAACGTGACCTCCGAACCTAACAATCTCTGGTACTAAAAAGCTTTTTACTCGTTTTTGCTGCCAATAAAAATGATCCCCGTTTTCAAAGCCTTTTCCTAAGTTTTTGCTACCAATAAAAACGACACCATTTTCTAAAGCCGTTTCTCAACGTTTGGGCTCAAAATACAAAACCGCGTGGCGACTCCTCATTTTTTCCTTCCCATGAAGCGAGGTCTCGTACACCAACCCCGCGAAAGACAACCGCGTTTCGCGGTCCGCGCGAAATCCCGGGTAATTTCAGTTGGCGACTCCGCTGGGGAAAAGATACTTTTTTCAAAACTACCGTTGTTTTCTAAAAAGCCTTCCGTGGGTCAAACTTTCGTTTACCCTTCCTCGTTTTCGTGTGTGTGTGTTACTTTAAACCTCGAACGGTTTGTTTTTTTCAAAGGCATTACATTGTCAACTTTTCAAAATCTTACCATGTTTGTGCATCCCCATTCATGTTTGATTTTCATGCTGTCTTTTGAACTGTGCATCATAAATTCTTTAAGACACATTCTGAAAAAAAATCTCGTTTTACTCGTAAAAGAATTTTAGTGACCGCACACTACGCGCACTTGCCGCTCTAACACCGCACTTCACGTGCACTTGCCGCCTCGGTACACCGCACACTACAACCCCTAACCCGGATGGCCTTATCGCTGCACCCCGATTGGTCTCGCGTACACCTTTCGGGGCGCACGGGGTCGTCACAAACATCCCATCCTAGCCCGTGTAAGCCATGCACTCTTTGTGTCACACTTTGTCCAAGACCCCGATTGGTTTTTGGCTTAGCTCGTGTCATAAAGCCTAAGTGTATGTTTTTACGCCGGCCCCGCTCCGAGTCAAGCTCGAGAGTTTGAGACCAAAGGTCGTTCATGACCCGAAGTCTCGCGCTCTTCGCCTTGACTTTGACGCGGAGCTCGCCGAAAAATATACCCGAAGGTTCAATGTGACGCCGTGTCACCAAACCTCGTCGTATGTACCGTGCCGCCCACAACTTGGCCAACGCCAAAGCTAAGGTCTCTCGCACAAGCGAGTCAGAGAGGTCATGCCCAAATTTTGGCACGATCCCCGCCTTAACTTAAGGACGTTGACTTCGACCGTGGCCCGTGCGTCACATACGTTGAAAGTTTGCGTGATCGCCTAGCCTTAAGTTCACTTTTTCCTTTGTCGGTGGAACTCGCTTGCCTTATCGACCTCGCCGGGATAGTCCGTCCCGAGAAAGATGATCTACAATGGAAACGAGGGGCTTATAAGCGTAGTGACGAGATCCACCGATTAGAGCTCTAGGATTAGTTGCGAAAAAGAAGACTCGCTCTTTTCCAACCGATTAGGACTCGAGAAAACGCGCTTTAAGTAAACATTAATCGGTAATCGCACATTGCACAAGCCCGAAACCTTGAGCCAAATACCCTTTTCCGAAGCCTAAACCCTTCCTTTCGTTCCTCGCAAATGAGCGTAAAGTGGTTCAGTATTTCCGGCCGCCGCCTTGCCAATCACAAGCAACGGCGGCCGTACGCTTCTTCGGTTCCCTCGCTCCTCACTGTAATTTCCGACATGTCTAGTTCACCGAGAAATCGTGACGGGGAAGGACCCCGCCACCGGCAATGTATATGACATTGGAAGAAGCTATCCGGGCTTGTGAGGTTCACAAGAGGCGTAAAGAAGATCAGCGTAATTTCGTGGTACAGCCTTTCCGAATGAGCGTGGTATAGCGGCCTATCCCCGCCGACGGTACTTTTGTCCCGGTCGAGGATGACGATTCCCCGAAACCAGCTCCCCAAGCCTTCAACCAGGTTCCTCCCCCGCCAACTTACGGGATGCCTTCCAACCAAGGAAACAAATGACCTAGGCTCCACATTGCTACCTCTCGTGGCAACCCCGTCATTTTTGGCCACCCATGCTACTCCTATCACTCAATACCACCAATAAGACCGCTGACCATCTCAGATGCCAATATCCTCAATACCCTCCCGGGTTCGTCCTGCTGCCTATACACGAATCCCTAAACACCGGGGACAAACCCCGATACAGCCGTAAAAGGCTCCCATATATCCACATATATCAAGCCTTCCACCTCCAATCACTACCGCTCACGTGGTAGCACCCGGCGCCGAGCCTCACACCCACCACCGGACCCAACCTTAGCCTCGGATGGTCGAGCAGATGAAAGACTCCGAAAGCCACCATGAGCAGCCAAAGCAGAAACGCTCAAATCCACGGATCCGGAATGGTCACGCCTCTCCCCGCCAAGTTCGTAATGCCGGAGATGGACCGATTCGACGGAACCGAATGTCCTCAAACGCACGTCGACACCTACGTTCTCGCATGAGAGCAAAAGGAGCAACCCTCCAAAGAAATGGCCGACCACTTCCAAAGATACGCTCAAAAGTTCGCGTTACGATGGTTTCGAGGGTCAAGCTCGCGGATCGCCACACCCGGGATCGATTAGTAACATCTTCCCGGAACGGTACCGATCCAACTTAGAGTGGGAAACAAGTCGTGAGGACTTAATCACCACCGAGCGTAAAGCGGATGAAAGTGTTGGGGAATTCTACAAGAGGTGGAGCCGGAAACTCTCCGAGATCATGGAGCCACTCTCCAAAGAGGAACAGATGCGGATCTTCAAGTCCCGCTAAGACCGTCCATCGAACTCTCATCACTCATCATTTCTTCCTGCATCTCCGGCCATGGTCAATGCCGGCCACGCTCGAGAAGGATCTCAAGGAAAAGTTGGCTACCGTGACAAACGCCATAAGCGTATACCGGGCCAAATAGCCAGATTCAATCCCGCACCGGCCCCCGACAAAGGGAAAGATACGTCTCGTCAACTACATCCATCGTGGACAATGGCAAATGTAAAACCTGGCCCCGCAAAGCAACAATTCTACTGTGCGCCGCCGTACACTTCGACAAGTTGGACATGCCATCGAGCAAGATGCCGGAAGGGTTAATCAAGGAAGGTCTCCTTAAACCCGTTGCAAATTACAAACCCAAAAATCCCGTAGCCAATGCGGACAAGAGCAAATATCGCGCCTTCCATCGCATCACGGCCATACCACCGACAACCGCGTGGGGTTACGATACGAAATCCGTAACTTGATAGAAGAAGGCAAGTCGGAGCGCCCCAGTGGCCCAATACGCCGGAAACCCTTTTCCGAACAATAACAATGGAATTCCATTGAGTGGTGCCCAAGAAGATTGCCACAGTAATCCGCTTCTCCGCCTCTTCCAGCCGGGTCCTCATCAAATGTCCACATCGCCTACGATGTTTGTGGATCAAGCCCGCCGCTCGGAGTACGAGTCTCAAGATATGGTCCGAGCAATCCTCCGCGAAAATGTAAGAAGAAGTCCTCTCAACAAAGAATCGAGAGAAAGATACGAAGCCGGAGACACCAAATAGGTACACTCGAGAGCCTTCCGGAGGTTCGACTACTACGCATCGTACTCCACCTACCTCTCTTCCTCCAGCTACGCAGCCTTTAGAGCAAGCAGGATGGGAAAGCCGAAAAGTCCTCACGACAATGCAGAGCTCGACCCCGGGACACCGAATACCTCGCATCTTGGTAATCTTATCACAAATGGCTTCCAACCCCCCGCGGATCGCCCAAGATTCAATTTGTCCAGCCTTCCGAGCTCGGACCAGTAAAGGAAGATCAAGGTCGCCTTGGCACTCGCACTCGATCAACGTGCTAACCAAGGGCGGCAACCGCCACAAACAGCCTCAACACAATCCCGAGGCTCCAAGAAAGGCTTTACCTCGCAAGAGGAAGACAGAAACGGATGGCTTGATGACTCTCCTTCTCCTGATAGAGACCGCATCTACGATTCCCGATCGTACGGCAAGCATGATCACGTTCGTGACGAAGACTTACCGAGAGATGCCTCGGGCACAACGAAGCTCGTACATCACTCTCAAGCTCAACACCATAACACTCCCTGAGTATTGGTAGACAACGGGTCAGCCGTTAACGTTCTCCCTCTCGCATGATGCGAGCCCTCCGTATCAACGAAAGCCATCTCGATCCCGTCTACTGACTATCAAGGCCTACGACAACTCGCCTCTGCCCCATCCTGGGGACGGTAACTCGGAACTCGGTTCGAAACCCAAATGGTGCCAAAGAAATTCCACGTAATGGACATTCCATCCGAATTCACAGCTCCGTTGGGGCGCCTTGCTACATCACATGAAAGCCATAGCCTCCACTCTCCATCAGCCGTGTTAAGTTCATTAACCGGCAGGAGATCTTGAAGTCATCCGAGGGATAGTTTCCTCATAGGAAACGAAGCCGAGACAATAGCCAAGCGTGTCCGTACTGTGCACCGGGTTACCTCCTTCGAATCAACCAAGGGACTACCGGGCAAATCTCATCGTAATCCCTCGTAGTCCGGAGATGCTAACTATGTAAACGTACTCGAACAAAGTGCACTCCCCCGAAGAAGTCCCGATACATCAAGTTCAATCAAGCGTTTCCAACATTTGGAGGCAGTATTGGAAAGAAACACCGAACATCGCCATGATGCGGGCACATAAACCCCGCCTCCAATCGGAGATTCGCCAAAGATTCTTCAAACCAACTCTCTGCCCCGCCAGCGAAGAGATCTTTGTGATAAAGGTCAACAAGCACCGTCATTCTCGTTTTGAATGCATGGAAGTCGTATGGGATGTCCTCCACGAGGAACTACCCGCCGCACCCCTCTTCTCCAATGAAGGGCATGATGTTTTCCTAGCCGCCCAAAGAACGCAACCCGACGCAATACGTCCCTACGTTTGGATTGAACCGTCGATGACGACGAATCGTGACTCTCCGGAGTCGAGGACGCGCGCACTCCGCGGCGCACCTCTCGCATTCACATGCTCGCTTTGAGGACGGCACTCCTTCCGATCAGTCACCTACGACCAAGGCTCCAACACCATGGAAATTGTCAAGCTCAACGTCCAAGACAGTGCTATCCGACAATCGGAAGCAACCGGTCCACACGACAAAGAATCCTCTCGACCAAGTGGCCGACGATGACTTCGTCAACATCATCTATTCCGTATATCCCGATGATACCAAGGATCCGGTCCTTATCGTCGTATTCTCGCAATACCAAAGTCACCCTCGACGACCGCCCGCTTCACGGTAAACGAGGCCCCGGCCAAGCGAGCTCGTAGCTCATCACTACTTCCGAGTACCAGCCCTCTGGCAACCGCCCGTGCCGTCGCCAAGCTTATACCCTCAAGCGCCGCCAAGGCCAAGGGCAACCAGCCGAAGGAGACCAAGCTCCTCACCCCGCTACGAGTCTGGGGATCAATCTCGGGAACGCTTCCTGCAGCCCACCCCGAAACATCTCGTGAAAGTCTTCCCCGCAAGGCGTAGCCGCCTTCCGACATAGGAAATGACCACCTCAAAGATCAACATGCTCCAGCTCGATTCTGCTCCCACCGTCACGGCCCCGGATTCGTACATCCCGCGCCGACCGCTAGCCTCGAGTAGACTCGCGATCGAGCGAGATCACGAGACCGTCAACATTGCAGAATTCAATACTCCCGTGGGTCAATCAAGCGTATATGGGCAAATTTCTTGGTAATCGAGATCAAGGAAGGCCGCATGGAATGTCCCAATCCGACTTCCTTCGCCAACGTAATCCAAGTGTTTCCGCCATTCGGCGATTTGAATGTAATCACGGCTCCGGACACTAGTCGATGACGCGCACCTACGGAGACCGCTTAGCTCTCGCAAGGAAAGCCCTCATGGAACTAGCCGCTCAAGAAAGTCAGTCTTTGGGACGAAGACCAAGCTCGAAAGACCGACAGGACCGAGCCCTTAAAGTGTCACAGTAAATTTTCTGCAGTAAAGCTAGAGGCCACTCTAGACCCGCTCGACTCTCAAGTGGTTTTGCTCACGGCAACTTCCTGACTACCGTCTCGTTCTCATCCAACCCCTCTCGCTGTGCGAGGGTGGTCAACGGTCCCGATGACCTAGGAGATGGAACGACACAAAGATAACGAATCCTGCCGCTTACCTCCCGGGGAAAGCAAGTTCTCTCGTGAAAGCGACGACGAAGGCGATGAAACCATTCTCTTCCAAGTCGGGCATGAAGTCAACAAAACCGACTCCCAAGCGGTCCCGGGAGGATGGGAACGGATCATTTCCGCACTCAAATTGAAAGGCCAACTCTGTGTGGAGAAAGGTCTATTTAAAAACAAGAGGAGGATGGAAATTGCCTCGAGCAACTACTCGTGGAAATTCCACAGACCGAGGCATTCGTTTACGTAAACGATCAACCGGGACAAAGAACTACCACATGGGCAGATGTTCGGGAAGCCGTGTACTCACCTTCCGACATACCCGCCACTCGTATAAACAAAGGAGAAAACTCTCCCGATGGAGGTTTACCTAGACCGCGCACGCAGCTTCAAAGAAGCACCGGCTATTCTCACATGGGAAGAAACGCAGTATTAACTCTCGACGCAGCTCCGCCGCAAGAAAGTTGATCCGGGCCAAGAGTGGAGGAAAATTAGCAAACCATGAGTATCGCTGCACTCCAACCTTAATGCCCCGAGTATGCTCAAGAAGAAGGAAAGGAACGCGATATACCGTGAAGAGATCAAGGAGACCGTTCGCTTGAGCCGAGAACTCTCCAACCTCCTCTGAGGGTCAAGCAACGCACAGCTCGCTCAGTGCAACCACTGCTGTGCACCGACATTCGAACAACAAGGCCAAACCGTAGGCTACCTCCCGCAGAGGCACCTAAACCGCATCCCGGGACGTAATCCGCTCTGCCGCCGAAGCTTCAGTGGAATACATCCACAAGCCAATGAGTTGAGGGAAGACATATGGCCCTATGCTACGAGGAATCCTCCTCTAACTATGGCTCAACTCGTAGCGGCCCTGCTCGTAAGGGACCAAACCTCGATGTCGCCGTTCTAACCCGATCGGGTCAAATCCATGCATTACCACCTAAGGCCACCAAAAAGCTCGCGGAGCCGTGACCGCAACCCAGCTGCCTCGAAGACGCAAGTTCCCCGAAAGAGGACCCGATCCTCACTACCAAGTGCACTGTGCGAACATTTCCCTTTCGTCTCTCGGCCACCTCTTCATATCCTCACAAGCTCAAGCTAGAGGAAAGCTCCGGCCCGTACCATGGTCCCCGTGGACGCAACCCCGCATGAAGTCATTCGCATGATCGGCAACATCCACTATGGCAACATTATCACCTTCACGTATTTGGGACCTTCCAAAATTTGGGGCCGATCACAATGAGCCGCTCTACATCACACCCAGCCGGACGAGCGTCGCCTTCCCCGCGTGTTGGTAGACGGAGGTTCCTAATGAATGTCTTGCCCGCCAAGATGATGGACTCCGCTTGACATCAAGCCCACAGATCTGAAGCCTTCACCCACACCGTGCCAAGTGCCTAGCGACTCTACTTCCCGTACAGCTTCTGGGTTGCTACTCTTAACATCTCGGTTCGGCAAGCGGATGATCCCCACCGAATTCCAAGTATTGACATTCCAATCACTTTCACAGCCCATCCTGGGCGTCCCCGGCCGCATCAAATCAATGGCGTGGCATCCACCCTTCATCGTGCCTCAAGTTCATGCAAGGCAACGAGCTAACCACTACGCCTACGGCGATGGCCACCACCGAGGGGACCAAAGACCAACGACATTCCGGGTGTTAGAAATCAAGCATAATGACGACATGGCATTAATCGGATTCACTCGAGACCTCCAAGATCCAAATATGCAACGTGACCTTCCACTATCTCACGACTCGCATTCCTCCCGCCACGAGGATGATGAAACTCATGAACTTCATCCCAGATCGGGGCTCGGCAAAAGGCTACAAGGCCAACACCAAGTTATTGGAAGTCAAGGACCACACCACGGTCCAGTGGGCTTCGGCTACGTGCCAACACCGGCCGATATCAAGAAAGACAAAAGGCTCGCCCGCACCAAGGCAAGCAGCTCGTAAAAGGGGAACTCTCCGACGGCACACCCAACCTCCGCCTTACAGCCTTTGACCTCGCTCATTACTTCACCAAGTGGAACCGACACAGTAACCGAGGGGACCGACAAGGGAACCGACATGTAACCGAGGGGACCGACAATGGAACCGACAGCAGAACCGAGGGGACCGACAAAGTGGAACCGATGAAGATGAGAAAGAAGCAGGATAGTCGCACCGAGACTACAGGAAGAATGGAACAAAGCCTAGCACGGGACCTCAAGCGCTTCGTAGGACTCAAAGCTAATCCGATAAGGGGAGCGTTCCTCGACATCACACCTCTACCTCGGACCAACCGCCACCACACCAAAGCACGAGCACACATTCAAGGGAATCCTGACTTGGAGGAGCAACTCAAGGTACTCTCCATGGGAAACAAATTGTTCGGATCACCCACCGAGGCCACGTTCGAGACAAGCAACTCCAAAGCGTAAGGAACCGTAATTCATAGAAGACGCTCTCAAAGGGACCACCTACGCAGTCTTTTCAAGAAGTCATGGAGGTGCCAAACCCGGGATTGACTGGGCTCCGAACAAAGATGATCGCCATGATTGGGACAGCAGGTTGCCTCTCGATCCCCGAACCCTCATCAAGCATCCAAAGAATGCCATCAAGAATCTGGGTAACTTTCACCGACTCAAGGGCAAGCTGTGCACTGGAAGACAAGCCGGGCTCCGCACCCACATCTCCCTAAACCCGGTCTCAAACCCTCTCGAGCCGCCCTTGTCGAGTCCGGGCCCCTTCCGAGTCATCCAACGGCCTTACGGAGGACTATGATAATGTAGCCAATCATGTATTCCCTTTCTTGTTTAATGAAAAGTCTCGACCTTTCTGAGTATCCTCTCATTGCCACTTTAACAACCGATAAGTTAACAAACAACTTAAAAGACGTTAATAATTCAATTGATAAAGAAGCGTACACATTAAACGAACAATACATTAAGGAAGTTCTCGAGCGTGTAGTTGACCAAGAGGACAACCGGCCCAAGTCGCCAAGAGGTTATGACCAAAGTGAACCCGGGGTCGCCGCAAGAGCCTAAAGAGACACAAGGGGCGCTTCTTTCGCCGATGCAAAAGAAGCCCCGATAAGCCTCCTCCGGAGTATGTTGACGTGTTCGCCCGGTCATACCAGACATGCCAGACTCGATCCCTCAATCGTGGAGCACATAATTCCCCCGGATCCCGAATCCAAGCCTCGTCAAACGTAGAGCCGCGCAAGATCAAGCCAGAGTGGTCCTTGCAAGGAAAAGAAGAAATTGAGAAAATGCTCCGAGTTGGTTTCATCAGAGTGATTGAGTACCCGACTTGGCTCTCCAACATCGTGACGGTCACTCAAGGCCAACGGAAAGGTCCGATGTCAGTGGTGGGATTTCCAGGATCTCAACAAGGCCAGCCCTAAAGATGATTTCCCATCGCCTAACATCGACACTGGGTCGACACCACGGCAAATTTCGGGCGAAGTCCTTCGTGGAGGGGGTCTACTGGATACAAACTTTCGCATCAAATGTCCGAGG